>CABFVX010000361.1:41423-78723 GCA_902151425.1 Timema shepardi
ATATATATATATATATATAAGAAATGCACTATATAGGATTTTGGTAAAAAAAAATAGGGCCTTTAAATAGCCCTAACGACCAAAATCAGTGTATAGTTTCAATTAAAAAAAACACAGTATTTTATATCAGCGACTCTTTTTACTTTATTTTTATAATGTGTACGTTTAAAAATGTATAATTTTAACACTAGGTCAATTTCATATAAATGAATTCCAGTTGGAAATGTATTAGTTTTTTAGTTGTTTTTTTAAGAAAAAATAAATATGTAAATATTTCATAAGTTTAATGTAAAAAGAATGTTGATTAAGTTTTTGATTATAAATAAAAAAATATCCAAACTTATATGATGACACATTTACACATATATGGAAATATAAAATCTATCTTGGTATGAATATAAATTTATTAAATCATTTATTGTAAGATAAATTTATTAATGAAACATTCATTATAAACTTAGTGCAGCTATATCTACAGTAGCCCCATAACTTCTTTGGTGCTGACTGACAGCTCACAGCTGACAGTTGAAAGCTTTAAAAAGTTACCAGACCAAATTATGTATACCTACGCCGAACCAGATGATCTGCAAAAACATGTATTTAGAAGCTGTCACTTTTGACAGTCAAAATTTAGATATATACCTAAATGTTGACTGTCAGAAGTCAGCTGTGAGCTGTCAGTCAGCACCAAAGAAGCCATGGGGCTACTGTATACTGTATTACCATTATTCAATCCACAATCAGCATTTCTAACAAAGTGTTTGTATGTCCCTACAAATTAAATTAAAATTAAGTATTTTTTGTTACCCACTTCGGTGGCAGCATGGTCAAAGGTATTTCTCTCACAATAGACTGGACTGTCGATGGCGGGGAGATTGGGGTTCGAATCCTGACAATGAAGATTGAGGTGGTTTTCCTAAATGGTTTTTCACTCTCCTTCCACGCAAATAAGGAGCCAATGTCTCTTTATAAAATCTTCCTAATACCCAACACATTAACGTAATGAGTAAATAAGCGTTTAACCTGAACAGGTAGTAAGACAAAAAGGTGTATATTTTTGTGAAATGAAATAGTATACAAAAAATAATATATCAATCCACATTTTAAAATATATTATCCAAGAATAAATTAATACACAATTTTAAATTACGTTACTTATTTAGTAATATTTTAGAAAATTAAGTTTTTATACATTTTTTCAAAAAAATATGCCCTAATATCGCTGCATACATGATTTATTTTACTAGCTATACAGTTGACAATTTTATTTAGAGGACTACATATATTTTTGTTTACTTTGTTCTAATTATACATTTTTATTTGGTTATAATTGTTTCAAGAAGATCAAAATGTCCGTCTACGAGAATATTTAATATGTAAACATACCATTTATATCTTAACTTCATAAGTCAATTATTATGTTATAGGTATACCCTACTTAGAAAGTTTGTCATTATCCAAATCGATAACGCAATCTTTGTTAGTAACGTACTTTTACATTTTAGCTCCAATTCAATTAACGGAAGAAGTTGGTGTTTAATCTAGAAAACCCATTAATAACTTTGGCTATCTAATTAGGAATCTTCAGCCGAGTTGTTTTAAACTTAGATATCACGTTTCCTTACTAAACCGATCTATATTGGCTCACGCAGTACTGTAAATAAAATAAAACAAAATCTTGGTTAAATATTTTATCCTACGATATGAAACGTGATTTAAATACTATAAGAATCCTAATCACAGTTATTATAATATATAGTGTGTATTTTAATTGGTTCCAAATATTATAGAGGCGTATTCCCATCCATCAAACACTAATTTGAGTTCATAAATCAGGGGTCTAGAAACGGTTAGTTTTACAGCTATTTTAAAGGTTTTCCTTGGTAATGGGGGTCTGTAGAGGGGCCTGCTTGCTCTATCACAAAATTTTAACCCAATTGATTTATCTTTGTGAAAATTTAAAGTCCATTGTTTACGCAACTTCTGCTCTAAGAGAGCGTATCGTAAATGGATGTGAGCAAACGCGTAAGACCCCAGGTGTGAATTCAACAGATTACAACAAAGCATAGAACGCGGCTTAAGAGGATGCATCGAAGTAGGAGGATACAATTTTTAACAATTTTTGTTACAAAATGTTCTGTATTTGTTTGTTTCTGTTAAATTATATATTGTAAAATTGAATTACTTCTTCTGTTAGATTGCTTATTAATAATTAAACAGTGAAATTACTCTTACCTCGAAAATTAAACATTTTTAGAACCATAGCTATATAAACTTCTCTCCAAATTTGGTGGATGAGAATACACCTCTAGAATATTTGACGACAAAAAATAAAATACACCCTGCATAACCAATATTAAATATCTTATTATAAACATACTAAGCATAGTAAAATGAATTATTGATATATAATTATCGGTGACCTGGTGGTCTAGGGGTAAGGTGTCAGACTTCTATGCTGACGGCCGGGGTTCAATCCTCGGTCCCGGCAAAGATTTATCTGATAACCAAACCCTTCCTTCACCTCTGACAAGACATCCTGTGAATGTGGGGAATGCCAGGTCTCCTTCGTGGGTTCGGATTCCACGTTAAACTGTAGGTCCTTCATTTCATCTCACAATCACCCTACCATTACACATTAGCGTAAGTGCGTATAACACCGAACGGGTAGTAAGACGCGGTGCTAATAATAATAATAATAATAATAATAATAAGATATATGATTGAAATAATTAAAACATTTATCTTCTATTACAAAGAAATATAATGATTTGTTGACTTGTAATATAAAACAATAATTGCAATCTAATATTTTTTCTATAATTCATATTTTCTCATTTTTCTCGTGGCTCACAAGTTTATATTAGAATATGAAATCATAGGAGGTATTCCCCATTTACTTCGAATCTTGGCAAGCTTTACCTTCACAGCATACCCTATAATGCAGAGTGCAGCCTATACGATAGGATCATATTGTAATTGATCAAGATAATTTTGTTACTTTCTCGAGTAAATGAAGTGTACATTCAGTCAATTTTTTTAATGGGATGGAAATTTTAGACAGTAAAAACTAATATTAGAGCAGCCTAAATTGATAAAATTTAACTTTATTTAATAAATATGAGTAATATCTATCAAAAGTGACATCTGAATATGACATTCCTGTTAAGTGGGGTACATGGTAGCGCACTGAGATGAGTTGCAGGCATTAATAAATCCCAGATTATTTAAGGAATCATTTGATATTTTTTTAATTTGGTTTTTAAAAAAATACAGCCAAAAACTATCAATAAGATTCTGACCAGTTATAAAGCTAAAATTTGGAGTTTGAAGTTTAAAAAATTAATAATGACACTTTACGTGAGAATTTGTTCCTCTGAGATTAAATCAAAAGATAGTAAACCTAAATCTAGTCTTCCTCTATCAAATTAAGTCATGTTTCTAGCGTAACAACAGAAAATGTTGAGATAACGTGGTATTGTTTTATAAGGTTTATGTAAGTTATCACATTTTAAACATCTCATACTTAAAATTCCTTTTTCTTCTACATTTTGGTGAAAACCATATTTTAAAATATCACCCAACTTCATAAATAATCCGGAAATTTAAAACACATATATATGTGAAAGTAGCTCTAGTAACATTTTTTAGCTGTCAGAAAAGAAGGTCTCTTCCTATGAAAATTTGGTTTTACTAAGACTTTGTATTATTTAAAATCTTAGAAACTATTTTAATAATAACTAAACAAATAAAATACTTTTCAAACATATAAATTTAAATTCAATTAAAATATATATATAGCTGTAAAAATATCTAATAAACAGTTAAACGATATTGCTTGCGTACCAATAAGAAAATTATATATTTAGATCATATCCAATTTAAAGTATTTATGGTACATGTATGAAGGGTTTAGCTAGGTCATAGTAAACTGAAATGCCTGATTTCAACTAATTAATTATATTAGATGATTTATGGATTAATTAAATTTGGTGTTCATTTGTCAACGCGTATTAATAATTATCTCTATATAGAAATTAAAATAAGTGTAACTTGCTATGCAACACAAATATATAATTACTATTTTTTAAATCCTACCTTAAGTTTGAAGCCCTCCAAATAGCTCAGCGGTACAAAGATGCTGCCGAAAGACGACGCCGATATATTTCCTGTCTTCGGTCGTAGTGGTCCAGGAGAAAAAAAAAATTACTTTTTTTTTACCCCCCGCGTGATACAGTCCCGCCTAACAAGGCGAGAAGACGTCAGCTTGTGTTGGACGCCGTAAGCCGACTACCGACCTAGAGCGTCGCGTCAACCCTTCTCGCGTGCGTGTGGACCGGCGCGGCGAGGGGTCGGGATGGTTCGCGTCTACGCACGGGCTGGTACTTGATTCCGGAGACGAGGGGTGAGGAAGGGGGTGAGTGATAAATGGGGGGAAAGGGTGTTGCAGAGGAGTGAAGAGTACTCAACTAACAGTCCTCGACAGATCTCTCAGATTGTCATTTCATGAATGTATTTAAATACTCTAAATAATGTTCCAGCGATTGTATAAAGTGATAAATTTATTTATTTATCTGATAAAAAAACATTAATTTCCTTCAACAACAAGAATAATTTTATTTTAGTTTATAACATCTTGACAGGGAATTTAACATAGATGGGGCTATGGGGTTATCTTGTAAACAATACCAAGCAGCCCATTCCAGCAACACCGACCTGATAAGAAATCCGGCATCCATTTTACGCGTGTGTCTCTTTAGTTGAGATTATCCTTTTCCTCTGCCGGGCATATTATAATCTGCTAGTCAGTGTTATCTCTACAATCGGTACAGTCAAAATAAGACATTTCATCAAATATACACATAAAGTATATGTTTTCAGTAATTAATTTGGACACATGAATAAAATTAACTAGTAGAGTTAAGTTTTAAAAAAACATTGTATACTATAAAATTATTTGTGTATAAAAACAGTATTATATATAATTAAAAGTGATTTATGTTACCTCTTTTAAATTACTTATATATTAAAAATTATATTTCTTTAACACGTTATCTAGTGTATATTTAATTGAATGTCTAGTTATATTAAGTTTCAGTCCCATACATTAATTACTTTACCTTAACAATGACACGTAAAAAGAATAAAATAGCACGTCCAATCTCTTAAATTTTGTCAAATGAAACATCCTTAGATTTTTTTTTACGTAGGCTTGAATGTCGAGCTCATCTATATCCTGATTTTGATTGAAAGACCGCTTTTAAAGGTCTTATTTCGTACCAAAATCATCCTATGTAGTAGTATTTTGGTAGGATAAAAGGCCATTCAGAACAATTGTAGGAAGTATCTGAAAGGAATTTCAGAACGTTAGTAGGAAATATCTGAAAAGAATTTCAGAACGGTAGTAGGAAATATCTGAAAGGCCTTTTATCCAAACGAAATACTACTATACAGTAGGATTTTGGCATGAAATAAAGCCTTCTTAAACTGGATTCCTACTAAAATCAGGGTATAGTCTATTTTGCTGGTGATGGGGCAAGTTGGGATCCGAATTCCTGTCAGGAAATCCGAGGGTAGTTAACCACTCTGTCTTCACGCAAATGAGAGTATTTTCATTTCCTTCACATTTATTTGGTGTGTTTAAAGTGTACTTTTTGAACCAACTGATCAGCACATAAATTATAAACTCACTTATAATCTATAAAAACACAACATCTAGCTCCCAGCCATTTATTCATCACTATGAAAGAGGAAACCCACATTTCATCAAAGATGAATTTTTAAACCATGCCAGAAAGCAAACAGGCACGCTACCGACTGAGTTAAGGTGTCATAAAATGAGAGTACATTTCCTGAAAAATATACCTTCTTTATTCCTACTTCATTGATGTAATTGAATGCGTACAGCCAAAGCGATTATAAAGACGCAGGGTCAAAATAAAATCTTTACCGAATAAATTAAATTTATTGTTGCGGATAACTTATTTATTCAATGATTTATACCCTTTTCAAATATTTTACTATACACAAAATTGCATTAATTGGAGATGATAAAACTAATAGTTTTCATTCTTCTACTACGTAAAATTATTTCAAGACTTTTTGAAAATTCCAGATGCTTTTAAAAACTGCCCTGAATTCTCTATGACTTTCCCTTGCTACATCAAATTCCATGTTTATTACAGGGTTTCCCTGTTTTACAGGTGCGTATCAACCCATCAATTAATTATTATAGACTCTTTCTTTACAGAATGGTTGGCATATTCATTTAGATATTTTTTTTAACATTCTCTGTGAGATAAGACTAAAATATCTTTTGATTTTATGTAAAAGAAAAGGCAATAATTATATGTGTTGATTTCAATGATGGAGAAAAGTCATTATCTACACGTGTTGATGTCAACAAACGAGAAGAGTCACTTTTTAAAGGCGTTGTTTCAACGAAAGAAGACACTATCTAGACGTTTTGATTTCAACGAAAGAGAAGAATCACTATTTACACGTGTTATTTTCACAAAATATAAGTCATTATCTACACGTGCTGTATCAACAAAAGAGGAATAATTATCTACAGTGTTGTTTCAACAGAAGAGGAGTTACTATTTACACGTGTTATTTTCACAAAATAGAAGTCACTATCTACACGTGCTGTATCAACAAAAGAGGAATCATTATCTACAGTGTTGTTTCAACAGAAGAGGAGTCATTATTTACACGTGTCGTATCAACAAAAGAAGAATCACTATCTACACGTGGTGATTCCAACGATAGAAGGAGTCACTGTTTACAGGTGCTGTTTCATCGAAAGAGGATTTACTATCTTCACATGGTGATTCCAACGAAAGAGAGGAGTCACTATTTACACGTGTTCCTTCAACAAAAGGGGTATCACTATCTACACGTGGTGATTCCAACGATAGAGAGGAGTCACTATTTACAGGTGCTGTTTCATCGAAAGAGGATTTACTATCTTCACATGGTGATTCCGACGAAAGAGAGGAGTAACTATTTACACGTGTTGCTTCAACAAAAGAAGAATCACTATCTAAACGTGGTGATTCCGACGATAGAGAGGAATCACTATTTACAGGTGGTGTTTCATCGAAAGAGGATTTACTATCTTCACATGGTGATTCCAACGAAAGAGAGAAGTCACTATTTACACGTGTTGCTTCAACAAAAGAAGAATCACTATCTACACGTGGTGATTCCAACGATAGAGAGGAGTCACTATTTACAGGTGTTGTTTCATCGAAAGAGGAAATACTATCTTAACATGGTGATTCCAACGAAAGAGAGGAGTCACTATTTACACGTGTGGTATCAACAAAAAAGAATCACTATCTATACGTGCTATATCAACAAAAGAGTAATCACTATCTACACGTGTTGTTTAAACATAAGAGGCGTCACTATCTACACGTGGTGATTCAAATGAAAGAGAAAAGTCACTCACTCACTATCTGTAAAACTTGGTTCCAACGAAATATAAAGCTATTCCACGAGTTCCCCACACTCTACCAGTTACCCACCCGGTTAACCGGTCTGTGTTTATATATTTTTGCATGTTTATCCGTGACTCCATTCTCTCTGCTCAGAGCCACCAATTAATTTTTTTTTTCTGAAAATGGAATCACGCGTTAGCATCGTCCTTGCATTCCCGAAAATTAATTACACCGATAAATGCAATGAAAATACATATCATAAATAACTGATGCTGCCATATATTTTAATTATTTGTTCAGCATTTGGGCGGAGTTTCCTTGAACTGCTATTTGCAGAATTTTCAATTGACGTATTTATTGTTATGATAAATTTTAAAAAGCCTTTATATATAGAAGGATTGTAGTATGAAGGTAATTGTTAATATTATCTTTCAAAAGTGGCAGCTGCAGACACATGGCATGATGTATGAATGTATGAAAATGGTTTTGGTAGCTTATTTACACTCAGTTAACATGGAAGGTAGCAAGCTTACCTTGCACGTTTCGACTAAGGTGCAACTTATATAATATATCTTTATTTATAAATAACAGTGTCTTACACTCCTTTGGGGTTATAAGCATCTGTACTAACCGCATTGATATGTTAGGGATGAGTAAGGTTGAAATTTAGAGTAAGTGTACGCGAATCTGCGTGGAGAGAGAGAGAAAGAAAGAGGAACATAATTTAGGAAAAATCACTCCCAGTACACGTGACTGGGATTCGAACTACGGTCTCTCCATAATCGGCAGTCAAATTCATTGTGATAGTGACGACTTAAGCTATTCAACCATTAGAGCGAGTTGCAGCATATTAGTAGGGCCGTGGTATAATCGATTAAGAAGAGAGTGTTTCCTTTCAAACGGAGTGTACATACGTTCCATATATATATCTACTCGTGTGTATATATATATATATATATATACACACTATGTATATTAATTTTAGCACCACGTGTTTCTACCCGTTTGGATTATACGCTTACGGTACATACTAATTACTCTCATGGTCTTAGGGATTAGGAAGGTTTTATTTAGAGGACATGAACTCACATTTGCTTGGATGGAGAGTGGGAAACCATTTTGGAAAAACAACCCTTAGTAGACCCTATATCCGACTGAAATTATAACCTCAAACTCCCTGTCATTGGCAGTCTAGTCTACTGCGAGAGTAGCACGTTAGACCACACGGACACTGAAGTGGGTCCGTTCCTTATTAATTATGTTACAAACACATGTCCCATGTAAGTTTATTATATATATAGTCACCTCTGTTGTAGTGATCAGAGCTCCTGGCTACAGATCCATAGGTCCAGGATCGATTCCCGGTGCTTCCAAATTTTTCTGTGAAACAGGGGGTCTGAGACGGGGACAACTCAGCCTCTTGAGGACACATGAAGAGCTAAGTGAATGAAAAGGTAGAATATTTGGTCTAGAAAACTGAGATTAACAGCTGGCGGGTATAATATTTTAACCACATGATACTCTTTATGTTCAGAAGTGGGCAGTATCTTCACAAACGGACAAAAGCCACTGGACAGCTATGGCTTTATTGTTTGTTGGCTGATGCCATATAATTATATACTCCATACGAATGGCTTAGGAATGAGTTTGTTAAAACCTAAATTAAGTCCACCCCCATTTTCTTGGAGGGAGACTGGGAAACCTATGAAATGAAAAAAAAAAACCTTTCAATACACTTGGTCTGGATTTTAACCATGACCTCTTCGCAGAAGGGAAACTGATTAGTACAATACCAGCATCTTGGTACGCGTGCCCACCATTACGGTTGATAAGCTATACCAACATTTTCGAAGTGAATGTGATATTAAATATGAAAAATATATAACCACAACGAATCCAAAACTGGGGGTTGGGTCGTGTGTGTCCACAAATTGTTATTTTCCGGTACGTTTACCCCTGTGCAATAACCGAACAGTTTACCGATACAATTATAATTTACACCACAATGGAGAGGGTAACTCGTTAATTTAATACGAACAGGGAATGAGGACATCATGCGTATAAATACAGTCACCGGAGAATACAGCGGCGGGATTTATAACAATACGAATCGTAACCAGGGCGAAAAATCACCCAAGTCAACTTTCTTACTGGTCCAAAACACAATGGGTTTGTGGTAAAGCCCAACGTTGGCTCAGACATTTTGTAATTTATGTGTCAAATCTACAGCTCAAGAACATTTTACTTTCTCTCGACACCTCGGAGAGAAAGTATTGCGATCTTCAACAAAATCGAATATTAGATGTTGATAAATGTCAACGTTTAATGACCCCCTGAAACAAACAAAAAAATGTTATTTTTGCGATGCCGTTTGTCTGTATCCCGGGCTATGGCCGAAATCATTGCACTGATTGGGCTAAAACTTGGTATATAGGGTGTTCATAAGGTCCCTTAAATGGGAATTAGATATCTAACCCTAAATTTAAGAGTACTTAGTTTACTGAAAGGCAAAATTGGAAAAAATATATTTTCTCAAAATTTGCTCTAACGATTTTGAACATATTTTATATATAAACACTGTTTATCGTTATAAACAAGCTGGAAACTCTAATTTTTTCATGAAAATAACTTTTAGGGTAGTTTACAGAGGGGAAATTTCCCAATTTCCATAATTTCTCCGCACCTCTTTGAGATAAGAAATAACTTCTCATTGTAAAGTTGTAGTAAGTTAAGGATATACACATTTTATTTGAAGTATGTTTTTATAAAACCATTAATTTTGAGCTATAATCATATATATATTTTTTAACTCAGATCTATGAAAATGAATTTGATTCTTATGTTCTTTGGTGGACAAATATGTTTCTCTTTTCTCAATTTTTCTGGAACAGTGCTCCCAGCTAATAATGGCATAGGGTAAGTAAGTAACAGTGAACATTTATGATCTTTGGTGCAGTGTTTCAACAACAATGTAAAGCTTAATTATTTTGCTTCACAAATCTTAGGAGTTTTAGTAAATGTTTATTTTAAGATAAAAGCGGTAGAAAATCTGTGAGGTGCACCGTACCATTTATTTTTAGATTCTTCGACCATTATTAATTTTTATTATTTCATGAACCTGGTCATAATAACGTCCATAAACTAACGTAGACAATATATTGTGACTTCAATATTTGCTAATTTTAATAATATTATACTCATGGTAGAATAAATGAAAAGCGTTGCAGGTGATTAGAAATCTCGGATTATTTATAAAGTGGTTTGATATATTTTAAAATAGTTTTAACCAAAATGTAGGTGAAGGCTTTCACCAGTTAAATATATATTTTAAAGTGTTATAAAAAGTTTGATAACTTACATAAAAACTTATTAAACAACCCCACATTATGTTAAAATTTTCTATTGTGACCATATCAAAACACGACTTTATTTTATAGAAGAAGGCTGGATCTAGTTCTCTAAAATTTTACCTTAATCTAAGAAGTACGAATTTTAACCTAAAACGTAAAATTTTTAGTTTTGAATTAAAAGTCAAAATTTTAAATCTTTAACTAGTCAAAAACTTGCTGATAGTTTTCGACTACATTTTGTTGAAAACGATATTTTAAAATACCAAACTACTTTTTAAATAATGGGATATTTCTAAATGTCTACAACGTGTCTCAGTGCTTTATCATGTGACATCCTTAAGTAAATGCTTTTATTTACAGAATAAATAGATTAAAATCCGTTTATTAGAACTTGGCAAATTTTTATCAAAATAATTTCTCTTTTTTCTTAAATTTCGGTTCCCTCTTTAAATATATTTGAAATTTTCCGGAACTTTCTATGTGTTTAAGCGATTATTTATTAAAAAAGATTGCATTTTTTTAAACTTTAGGAATCATCGTAAAGAGGGATTTATTCACATTTTAAGTAAAACATATATAAAATTAACACTTTTGTAGTAGAGTAAGTTAGCTCTGGAATCTTAATATGTATAGGTAATATCTGATTAGTGCTCCCGTTTAATTATTTATAGGAACGACCACCATAAAATACATTCTATTTTTACAGCCTCCATTTAAGGCACTTATGCGTGGGATGTAAGGGACGCGAGAAAATGTGAGTTTGCCGTTTTTGTATCATAACAATGTTCGAGTGCAAAATAAATCAAATAAATAATTCTTCATTATAAAGCTAGTTCATTGTTATTCACGTGGTGAACTCAACAGTAGTTGAATATTTGTCAAAGGTGTCTTGGAATTTAATGACAACTTTTTCTCTTAATTTAAAATGTGTGTTAGATATTGCCGCTATGCTCATGAGAGATATTCAACAAATGTTGATAACACCATATGAAGAAAATTAAACTCTGTGTTTATACTGGAGCAATATTTTATTTATTTTGATCAAAAAAAGTTTTATTAGGAAAATTGCAAAAACACTGGAATTTTCTCTCGTCCCCTAAACTCTACATATATATATATCCTGCAAAGGTGCCTCTGTGATCTAGGTCATCAAGCTTTCAAAAGAGGAGATTGCTGGAATAAAGGTCAAGTCTCAATTCTCAGCCGCAAGAAATGGTGGGTTATTTATCCAATCTATTTCCACACTAAAGTGGGTGCACTTACTTTAAATATATCTCCTCCTCTTTATCCCTACCATTAATATAAATCCGTCAATAATCTTGGTGCTGCCACCCTCACAGGTGAAAACCGTTGGTACAGGTATCAGTCTCTTCCAGCATGATTTATCGGTGACAAGGGACGTTGGGATTAGAATCTAGATTAAGTGAATTGACGTTTTTTTTACTAATAGTTTATTACTATTCAATCATGAAAACTCTGGTACATTTCCTCTAAATTCTATCTTATTCTTCCCTACATAGATATAGACAGGATGTATAATATTAATTGAAACATTTGAAAAGCTAATATTAAGATAATTAGATACTATTATTCATTTGTAAATAGATTTTCCTAATTTTAATGTAATTAAACTAAATTCCACTATTTATCCGAAATACTTATGTAAAATCTATTGAATAATTAAAAGGCCTATTTAATTCTATAAGCCTGGTATCCTTTAAAAAGAAGATTCAATCTTTATCTAATAATAAATCTTCGAATTGTTTAAATTTTATTTTGTGTTCCGATGATTCGTATGAGCGATATAATATATATTGAAACACAATTCTTCGTAAAATTGTCTTATTAAAAACTTATGTAGACGTCATTTCAGTTTTGTAAATATTAAAATATGTAAAAACAAAAATAAGTATTTTTTTTCTTTTCATTTTTTTTACTTATTTATTTTAAAACTGTATTTTTATCATATGTCACCATCTAGACTTTTGCGCAAAATAGTATTTCACTTTAATAAAAGTATAATATCATATTTGTTTACTTCCTACTGCCTGAAACCACCCCACGCCCACCCTCCACCCTCCTTTTTTTTACCATCCATACGAAGGGTTGTGGTTGCGCTGTTTGCCTCGTAGTCCCCTCCTCACCCCTTCAGCTCTGCCCTCTTTTGTTCCAATTTTTTTTCTCTCCCCCTTCCCTCTAGCCAGAGAACAAACCGCACACATACAGGAAATTCGCTTCCGGGGTCTTGGTGACGAAGATTCTTGTCAGTGGTGACATTTCTAGCTCTCCGTGATGGAAAAATTGAATCAAAGCCCTAAATAGGACGTCACAGGAGGTAGGAAAGATGGAATCACCTTCATAAGAAGATTTTTTTTTTCATTGCTGATGGGTCATTATCAATATTTTATTGTAATAATTTGGTTATTTATAAGATAAAAAAAATTAAAATTGACAACTCATAACCTGCTTTGGTGGTCACACTGTCTAAGGCGTCACTATCACAATAAACTGGACATCTGAAGGACCCCTAAGGAGATTAGGGTTCAAACCCCGGTCGACTGTACTAAGTCTGGCTTTCCCTAAATATAATGAAGCATTTTAAAGTTAATCTACCCGCATTTCTGTCGTAGGAAAGTGGGAAAGAATGGGGGGGAAATACCACCCTAATTAGACCCAACCACGATTTAAACCCCAACCTTCCCAACATAGACAGTCTAGTCTATTGCGAGAGTAGTACCTTAGACCATGCTGCCACCAATACAAGTTAATTAATGGTGTTCAATACTAATTGAGTCTAAATGTGAATTTTTTCCACCTTGTCTTAATACCAGTTCTGGTTAGACGCATACATTAGCCACACTAATGACATAGGGATAAATAAGGTTAATTTTAGAGGAAATGTACCCGTATTTGCAAATAAGGAGAATGGTAAGAAATTTAGATTTTAAAAATATCCTCAGTAAACTCGACCCAGATTCGAACCCCGATCTCCCCGTCATTGCCAATTTAGTCAGACACAATAATGCCACGTTTGACCATTAGACTACCGATGTGGGTAATAAAAATATATTGAAGCGTTTATTTACATTTATCAAAAGTAATATAGGCTTATTTATTTTTGTGTAAAAGAATATAAGCAAGATATTAGATAAGAATGCCAAAAGTTGGTCAAATATTTTAGTGAATATTAATTTTTTATCACAATCAAAACGAGGAAAGATAAACAAATATTAAAAAAAAATCTGAAAATATATCAAAGATAAGCTAACATTTTGAAAAATAAATCTTGTAGTAGACATTGGAATCTATTAAAACTAGAATTTTTTTTCTCTGGAGTGTATTAGCCGCGTTAAAAGAGATACATGTTTAGAAAAAATAATACTCTTAAATGAAAACACAAGATTTGTGACGAACTGTTGATATTTAAAATAAATAAAATATAAAAATCACTCTTTAAATAAGACCAAAGCTATACATATACAGATTTTGTGAACAATTAGTCCACAACCTCGAAAGTTTGGCAACAAAAACTAATTTAACTGGGGTGGTTCTTAGAGTTGTTGCCAGGTCAAGCAAGGATTGATGGGACTGTACTAGTAAACTGTTCTTTATTCCTCATCCATTTGACCAACCACATACAGAAGGACCCCCATATCCGCGGGTGATACGTTCCTAAATCTACCGCAGTTACGTGATAGTAACGAACTATTAGATGACGCGATATTCATGTAACATACATAAATACGGTAAAGTTTAATTGATGATAATAATAATAATAATATATCTAGCACCGCGTCTTACTACCCGTTCGGGTTATACACTTTAAGTACTAATTACTCTAATGGATTAGGAATTGGGAAGGTTGAATTAGAGAAAGTGAACCCGCATTTGCGTGGAGGGAGAGTGTAAAACCATTTAGGAAAAAAACCTCAGTTCACCCAACCGAGATTCGAACCTCCCCGTCCTCAGCAGTCGAGATCAACACGACAAGCGCGTTAGCCAACTACGTCACCGAGGCAGGTGTTTAATTGATAAATTATTCACAGTAAGACATTACCAACATTAAATAAAGTAATAATAACACCTGGGGTAGCGTCTAGGTGATCAAATGGGCAATTGTCCTGCGCCTCACATTCCAGGGGGGCACATTTCCCACAAAAATGATTATATAAATTACAGTTACTATTCTAAATATCGTATCAAATATTGTACAGATAATTAACAACGATAAGTATTCGCTTACTGATAGTATTCCATTCCATATTCCTGAACACCCTTACTTCATTTAATTTAATATTTACGTTACTCGAGTAATGTGCTGCAGTTCAGTAGAATACGCCGCCATTGTGCTACCGCTGTCGGTCCACAGAAAACTAACAGTGCAATGGTACAAAGAGGAATTTACTTTTGTTAACTTAATTTGATTGATTGTTTGTATTTAATAAAGTACAGTCATTTGATGGGTTGATCAATATTCCATAAAACGTGAGGAATTATTAAGTAACATAAGTACCGAGTACATATCAATATATTTTAACGGTTTAGTGCTAAAACTGAAAAGCTCTCCTACAAAAGGGGGCCTCGCATTTTCTTAAAACGGCCCTGATAATGTGTAATGTACACTACAGTGTACTTACCATTATCCATTCTTCTTGTTGCGATGATCACTGACGATGATGATTATGATGACAGTGATATTATGATAACACAATGCCCACGATGAGGAGATGAAATGGAGGTATGGTGTAGGCGTTGTGATACTGTACTTGGCTTCTTATTTTCTAACACAACGGGAGAGGGTTTATCACGATCATCTTCGTAAGGTCAAGAAGGTTGAGTAGATGAAAACGATGCTTGTTTGATGACGTCAGATGCAGCTGAATTTAATTAATTAAAAATAATAAACCGCCGACAACTGAATCAATGGATACGGGGGCTCTACTGTTCAAAATAATTTAGTGAATACATGTGTGTGTATATTGAAAACTTTAATACCAAGTATGAGGGAATAGTTCACTAATACAGGTACAGTCCCAGCGAGTCTCGAAACACACCCTAATTTAAATAATCATATCACATATTTATTTTTAGCACCGCGTATTAATACCCGTTCGTGCTATACACCTCAGTACTGATTACACTAATGGTTCTAGGGATTAGGAAGGTTGAATTTAGAGGAAGTACATCCGTATTTGTTTGAAGGGAGAGTGGAAAAAACATTTAGGGAAAACCACCTTCATTACACCCAACTGGGGTTCGAACCCCCACTCTCCCCCTGCCATCAGCAGTTTAATCAAACACGATAGTGACGCCATAGACCATGTGGCCACTGAAGTGAGTCTTGAGAGATTTAGGAATATCAATAGTCTATCCGAGTATTTCTAGAAAGTCTGAGTTCAACTCCCAGGAAAGTGCACAGCGGAAGTTTCTTGCCAATTAGCTTAATGAGATCATACTATCTCTTCATTTTAGTGCTAATGAATTTCCAATAAACTCAACCTCCTGTGTATTTATACCAATTAGTGTAAGTTGTGGACAGTCCAAACGAGCAATAATTAAGAGGCGTATAGCTACAAAAAAAAATTGTTCTCATTTAGATGGAAATTTATGTCGTTAAATTTATATGATATACTGACTGAAAAACAATCAAAATAAACTATTTTTTTGTTTTAATCTTTGTTTATATAGTATTAGCAATTCAGCAACACATATATTTTTCGATTCACACATAAAAGCACTTCATATGTTTATGTACAGTTCATTAATGTGATAACATAAAATAAACACATCCACATATACGTAAAATAAATAGCAGCATAAAAGCCAATAGCCGTACAAAATAATTTGAATCCATCGATGCTGTAAAAAATAAATCAATTAACATTTTCAAAACATGAACGCTAAAACGTTCTAAAAATGAATAAAAAAATTAACGGAAAGTTTCCATTCAGATCATTAAAAATTTCAATACGTAGTGACAGAAAAAAAGTTGTAAAGGTACAAGGGAAATGGTAAAATATATGGAAATGGCAACATCAAACGAAATGGTGGGAGAGGGCAAAAAAATAAAATCGGAACTCGTACGCGCGCGCACGCACACATATACACACACACACACACACACAGGTCCATAGCAACTTTTATAAATGGTGTTTGCTGTATTCGCGAAAATCGTTTCCACAATCATTTTCCTCTGGCTTTGTGTCCGCTACTAAATCACTACCAAGGCCATGAGGGTTAAAAGGGGTAGGAGGTTGGGGAAAGTGGGGTAAAAGGAGGGGGTGTGGGTATCTCGTGCATTGACGCGGTCAGTGGGAGCCATGGAGCAAAGAGAACATGGGCTGTCTTTCTTCCACAATCCTCCAACGACCGGAATTGACTACTTTTAAAAGCTCTCTCTCTCTCTCTTTCTCTCTCTCACTCCATAGAGTAAATGAGCCATAAGAATTTCAAATCTACCAAACGGACTAAACTCGCTGAAAGCTGCTAAAAGACCCAAATATATTTCATGTAGTTTGTCGTCTACCAGGTTATCCAGAGGCAGGTCTAAGATACCGTCCTTCATACCTCATGAAGTCTTTTGTGCCAACAATGCCCTTAAGGTGGGAGTGTAGGGAACGCGAGTTAAGGGCAGTGTTTTTGTAGTTTTTATAGTAAAACTTTTTTTGTACATAGCGTATAATATTCTTCACAAGGTGATATCAATAGTTGTTGAATATCTCTCAAAAGCTTAGCGGCATTAGATGAGAAATATTTAAATGAAGAAAAAAGTTGTCATTAAATTGCAGGACACCCTCGACAAATATTCAACAATTGTTGATGTCACTACGTAAAGAAAATTAAAATCTTATGTTTCTACTTGAACACTATTTTATTTATTTTGGCCATAAAAATGTTTTGCTTTGAAAACTGCAAAAACCCTTACCTTCACTCGTGTACCCTACATATCCACCTTAAAAGATCCCTTCTCGAAAGACACTTTCTGGTCAACCTTGAAAAGGACACTTTTGGACAGTGGTTGGATTTTCGAAAAGAAGTAAAATATTCAAAATAAAGACGCAGCCTACTTAAACGAACATATATTAACACTGTCATATTCTTATATTGTCATTTCTAAAGAATGTTCTGTTGTGACCCTGTTAAAATTTAAATTACTCCATCAGAGGAAGAAGAAATATTTGTTTCTTACCATTTATTTTTATCTCTTAATCACGACATTTTGTGCGAGACGTCAAAAATAAGCTAATTTCAAATTTACATGATTTTTTTTAATGTCATAAAACTTCAAGTGTGATCATTTTAATCTAACATAGACATTTTGATGCCTGCCATCTCCGATTTGGCGTAAGAAAGTTGTGAGGGTTTCAAAACACTGGTTAGATAACGCTTGATTTCTGGGTGAGTGCAATACGTATTTAAAGCACCATGTCCTACTACCCTTTCTGATTATATGCCAATGTACTAATTACACTAAGAGGGTAAGGATGATTAAAGTTGAATTTATAGTAAGTGTGCTCACATCTACGTGGGGGGAAAGTGGAAAACTATTTTGGGAAAACCACCCTCAATAAACCCGACTGGGGTTCGAACCCCGACCTCCCCGTCATCGGCAGTCTAGTCTATTGCGTTGTATCATACTAGTTGTAATCACTAGAATGTTCGTGTTTAAGAGACCATATTTAAAGTAAATTAGTTGAAAAATGACACTTGAATACGGGAATCGAATCCGGGACTTTTAACTTAGTACGCCAATGCTCTACCACATAACTATCCAGGAATCATTCCGTGCGTCCATCATTCTTTGCTCATATTTTAAAGCAGAGTCTGTGATGGAAGTGTGTGTAAGTCTTCAGTTACATATGAGCGATCAATTAATATTCCCACCCGCCTCGGTGGCGTAGTTAGCTAACGCGCTAGTTTAGTGTTGAGCTAGTTTTCCGAAGATGGAGAGATTGAAGTTCGAATACAGATCGGATGAACGGAGGGGGGGTTTATCCAAAATGGTTGTCCGCTCTCCCTCCACGCAAATTCGTGTTCACTTCCTATAAAGTCAACCTTCCCAAATCCTACGCCACTGTCGTAATTAGTACTTGAGCGTATAACCTGAATGGGTAGTAAGACGCGATGCTAAATAAAAAATAAATTAATATTCCCAAAGGCTGTAACGCTGCCAAGTGTGCAATACAATCTTGCAATCTTATAATATTGTATTGTATTGTATTGTATTGCGTACTTGGTTGTATAGCAGCCTTCTCGGGCGGCAGATGGTTGAGTTATCTGGTGGATTGCGATTTCAAAAATAATCGTTTGTATTGGTAAAATTTTTATTTACCAGTATAAAACTAATATGTTTTTAAGGGATCATGTAAGCAGTAGCGGCTTTTCAGCCAGGGCAATGGCCTTATAGGTGAGTGGTATAAACATTTGAGCCCTTAATTTGAGAGTTGTCGGAATACTCACAATATAACATAAACACTTTCAAGTAAAGGGTTAACTGCTTCGATGGCAACATAGTCTAATGCGCTACACTCGTGTTAGCCTAAGATGCCAAAGACGGATAATTTGGGATTCGATCCCAGTTGGGTGCTCTGAGGGTGGTCTTTCCTAAATAGTTTTACACCCTGCCGCCACGCAAATTTAGGTGCACTTCTTCTAAATTAAACCTTCTTAGCCCTAACATATTAGTGCAATTAGTACATAGGCATAAAACCTAAACGGGTAGTATGACACATTGCTTAAAAAAATGCAACAGTAAAGTGTTTTGTTGTTACTTCATGGGACCACTCAGACATGTTCAGGGGGAAATTTGTTAACGGTACAGGAGAACAGGGGTGTTATTGCCCCATGTTTTAGGAGGTGACCCATAGGACTGTTTTTGTTTTGATTTTGCCTTTTGCTTTTCGGGACGCTTCTGTGTGTTTTATGTTTCATATAGTATTGCAACCAAGGAATGAGGCTCACTACTGGTTTATATTTTGGCTCTGGTTAGTCATGACACGGGTTCGAATGGTTTCTAATTAAAACGTCCCACGTTGAGCACTTGGGTTATTTACGATCGTGCAAAGTAAACAAAGAAATACAGTTAATGTACAGTACATCCGTTATTAGTAATTAATTAATTAATATTATAAGTGATAACTTTGTCAACGGCCACTTTCAAATTATAAATTACAAGTGTCACATATAAATTTAAATAATAGTATCAATTTAGTGCAATAAAATAACAATTTAAATATATACTGTTTTTCTTTATTTAATAATGTAAACAAACACAACTCCTCTGCTACGAACCTAGGATAGTTCAAAGGTAAGAGAGTTGGCGTACTACAACAAAAAACCCGGGTTCGATTCCAGTGTTCAGGTGTCATTTTTCAACTAATATAAATTAACTAGTAAAGGATGTCTGTATTTTGTAAACGTTGCTTTATATTAAGATTTAACTGTGTGTTATGCTTCTTAATTTATTTATTTTGTGCCCACAAGGCATTGGTGGTATCAATCGAAGTAGGAGAGTTCACGTTGGGATCTCTGTCGATAAGTCATGGAGGGTGCCTTCCTTATTGTCCTTGCTCCGTGGTAGGAATTGCTCGTATCTACAGTACGTAGTTCCTGTGGTAGTCCGGCGTCCCAAGGTTGCCTCGTGCAGGGGGTTTCATATCTCGTAGGATTGATGGGGATGTTGAAAAGTGCCGAAGGGGCTACTTTCATGTATCCACTAAACAAGCACAGACAGCCCCCTCCCCTACTGCACCCCTCACTATTAAAAAAATATTTTTATATATATACCGAATGAATTTTTTAATTAAAATACGAGCTTAAATCCATCAACAGTATTTTGATTTGTTCAAATGATTAACAAGTCTAGGTTCAAAAGCCTCCCCCCTCCAAAAAACATTGATTGTTTTAGATCACATGAATTGACGCATGAATAAGTGAAAATAGATCTAGAAACTTTTTTAGCTATTAGATAAGATCCTTTGTATAAAAATTTGTACGAACATATTTTAGATTAAGTATATTTTCAAACATACGGATCTAGACCTTAGTTACAGGTTCATTTTGTCCACACCATGTCTCACTACCCTTACGGGGTATCCGCATATTTACGAAAACCTCATAGGGGTGAAGAAGGTGGAAATTCAGAGGAAGTGTGTCAGAAATTTCGTGGATGGAGAGTGAAAAACTGGCTTTTAGAAAAAAAACTCTTTTTACACCCGGTTAGGTTTCAATCACTGACCTCTCCTTCACCGGAAACCTGTTATGTTGATGGATCTACGCCTTACACATTGTGACCACTAGGTGTACCTAAAATAGAACAAAAAATATCCGCTAACCAGACCAAATAATTATTTAAGAGTATTTACTTAAACACGTATTTTCAATAAAATTCTGGTCGACATCGGTGGTCTTGAGGTAAAGTTCACGCATTAGGAACCGATCGATGTTCGTGGGTTCAAATCCAGCCGAGGTCTACGAATTTTACTTGAGGGATAAAAATCCGTAGCACAACTTCTTTCGGAGGGGAAGTAAAGCCGTCGGTCCCATATCAATTATTGTGGCATGTAAAATAACACTTAAAGGTACGTAAAACTACCTTACTCGACAAAATAGGTAAGCCCTTTCACTCATGCTCATAAACATTCTCGTGTGCTGATATAATCAGTCGGTTCAGAAAGTGCACGATAAGTACCTTGGATAAAGAATAAAATAAATATAGTTTATATTGAAAGATAACCTGAGTTTACATTTTAGAACTATGTGAGCGTAGGTTTTTAATTTTTAATTGTAGTTTCGTGCTATTTTACGCAAAAATGAAATAGGTATGATTATTATTATTATTATTATTATTATTATTATTATTATTAGCACCACTTCTTACTACCCGTTCGGGTTATACGCACTTACGCTAATGTGTAATGGTAGGGAGATTGTGAGATGAAATGAAGGACCTACAGTTTAACGTGGAATCCGAACCATGGTGGAGGCCTGGCATTCCCCATATTCACAAGATGTCTTGTCAGAGGTGAAGGAAGGGTTTGGTAATCAGATAAATCTGTGCCGGAATGGTATGATTAATAAAAATGTAGGTAGGATGGATTTCCATCTACACACAAATATGCATATTCCTACATTTTATTCGGAATAAATTAAACGCCGGTATTTTGATACTCAATACCCTCGTTTGAGTCAAGTGCTATATATATTTTTTAATTTCAAATTATTCACAATTTTTATGTATTTAAAAATGCATAGTTAAATATATTGTGCCGTGAGAAATTATGTGGATACATTAAACGATTTTTGACAATTTAGATGAGCTTTTTTAAAAAAATTAAGGCTACATTTTTATTTCAAATTACGTGAGAGGGAGATAAAAACAAATGGCCACATGAATATTAATATTTCTATTTCATTTGGGATCGTTTCAGCCTAATAAGTTAATCATTTAAATTTGAAATGTATAACATTACTGTTTAAATAGATACTATTTTTTTTAATTTGTTATATATTTTTAATTAGTTTGTAGAAATGGTTCTCTTCACAATATTAATTGATACTTTTTTAAATCCATATTTACTAACACAATTGGGAGTTCTTGCCTTCCTATGATTGCAATGGAGAAATATGATCCACCACATCGGTGGTAATGATGTCCAGGGTGTCAGTCACACCATTTACTGTATTGTTCGTATCAGTAAAGTTGAGGCACGATTCCCGGCTAAGTGTATTGGACGGAAGATTGTTTGTGTGTGTGTGTGTGGGGTTGTGGATACGTGCTACACATCTGATGTATCACTATTATTTTTCTATCCCCTATCCATGCTAATGCTGGTGCATTTCTCCAAATCACTTTGTTCATCCTCATTCCGTAAGACTTTAGCACTCCTCACTGTTCATTCGGGCTATACGCCTATGTAGTAATTATTAAAATAGGTAAACTTGGAAATGGTTTTTCTGCCTTTCTAAACTTCAAATGAACCTTTTGTTAAGAACTCTAATCTCGCGTATTAATTTAAAGTACTCCCGTACATAACAAATACCACTAGAAGTATATGAAATAACATAAAACAGCAAGATAAATTTTCAAAGCTCTCATAAATTTCTTGGATACGAATGTCACACTATTAAAGAACTATTTAAAAATACTTCAAATGGTATAATATATTGTTATTATTATTATTATTATTATCATTATTATTAGCACCGTGTCTTACTACCCGTTCGGGCTATACGCACTTACGCTAATGTGTAATGGTAGGGTGATTGTGAGATGAAATGAAGGACCTACAGTTTAACGTGGAATCCGAACCACGGTGGAGGCCTGGCATTCCTCACATTCACAAGATGTCTTGTCAGAGGTGAAGGAAGGGTTTGGTATATAATATATTGTTAAATAAACCAAAGTAGTGTAATAATTAAAAATTTAATAAAAACAGTTCAAACTATTTTGATCAAATTGGTGATGAGAAAAATATCTGGTGACCCAGGACCGGTTCAATAGAACCTCGGTACGTTTTCTTCGTCTTTCTACCGTGTCATGTCCACATTTTTGTTCTTCACAACGTTTTAGAACCAGTTTGAGCTATACGCATACGTTAATTACGCTAATGAAATAGGGTTGTGGAAGATAGAACCTTGGAGGAAATACACCCGCATTCTCACTTGAGTGAGAGTGGGAAAACATTCAGGATAAATGATAAGAAAGAAAAAGTTAAAAAAAAAGTTAAAACGTCAAAATAGCTATGAATTATGTCAACTGTAAAAGAAGAATTATATTGACATACGTAATAATGAATATAAACACACAAGGTGTCTCTTTCTTAAGTAAACAACCTGAAGATTGGTTTGATGTAATTTCTTCAGCCTTTCAGCTGGCTATTGCCACTGGCACCATCAGGTAGAAATCCCATGTACTAGGACAGTGTACGAAGTGTGATAGTTCCCCGTTGCCTTCCACACGATAATTTCTATGAGATAGTGTGAAAGTGCCTATAAATTCTGCCTGTAAAAGGCATTTTCACATATCTTCCGGGGTTATTCTACATGCCACAATATACATGGGACTGACAGCTCTAATTATCCTCTGAAGGAAGTTATGCTAATAATTTAACACACACAAAATATGCTGACCCCAACTGGGTTTGAACCTACGAGCATCGGGTCCTGAGGCGGCAAATTTACCCCAAGATCACCGAGGTTCACATACAAGGTGAGGGTCATTATAAATATGGACATTTCCGTTTGGAGATGACTTCAAACTCAAATAATCAAAACATTTTTACAAATAGGCACGGAAATTGAATGGAACGTAATCATTTTTGGCCTTTTTTTAAACAGTTTCTCCCTTAGCCAATGAATATTTGTGTCGAGAACAGTTTCACAGAAACTGAAAAGTACCAGTCACCAATATGGGCCAAAATAATAACAATAGTTGTAGATAATCTGTGTAAATCTTTCTAACAATGGCTGTCTAGTTGCGTGATGAAGAAAAATATAGACGTAGAGCCATTGAACGAGGGACAGAGCCATGCCAAGCCGAGCCAGAACTAGGTGGCAGTGCTGAATGCCAACGGTTAAATGGGAAGGGGGGAGACCGATTGTTCACCATGTCAATCCCTACCCCCGCCCCACCCCTTGTGGATGGACGGCCAAATCAAACCCGATAACACCCGGGAATCGATCGGGAGAAACGTCCAGGCTTCACAAAATGCCATCGGTGGCTAGTCTGCATGGTAACTCTCTATAAAACACATGGCCTAGATGTGTGTATATGTGTGTGTGGTGGGAACAGTTCCTGATGAAAGAGATGACCTTAAGGACGTTACCAGCCTGTGTCGTCATGGCAAGTCAAGATAGCATTTTCAATTTTTAAACATTTTTGTTGTTGTTTTATTCAGTGAGTTTTAAAGAAACAAAAACCAGAAGCTCTTAAATAATTCTAAAGATAATTTTACACCGCTACAAAATTACTATTTTTTAAACTTATAATAATTTTTTGTAAACTTTTTTAAAATCATTTACAACTTAAGATATTTGGTCTAACCTATTTATTAAATAGTGTCCTGTAGGATTCATACTGCCATGATGTAGAATGAAATGGTCCGTGGAAGCATTTGTCTATCTATAATCGGAAACAAGGAAAAATTCATTTTGAAATGCAATTTAATGCTGTCCATACGCAAATAGTTAAGTGAGTGTGTGTACTCGTCAGTGGAATAGAGGAAGGGTTATCAACAAGTAAACAAGAGGCCTCCCAAAGTGAACTACTAATTTTCTTCCTTCTCTTTCTATTTCGTATTATGGTGTCAAAGTGTGTTAGTGCTTAGACTGCTTGGGTGCGTCAAAATAAGATACAACCCGCTTCGCAAAATGACTTCTAATTCACTCACGTAGACAACGTAGATAAGGTGAAACTTTAAGGAACACGAGAAAAGGACAGTTTTATATATATATATATATATATATATATATACACACACACACACACACACAAATTTGGCCAAAATAAATAAAATAGGAACTGCTCTATTGGATATGGAGAGTTTAGTTTTCTTCACACAGTGATATCAACAGCTGTTGAATATCTGCTATGAGCATAGCGGCATTAGATGACAAACTTTTTAAATGAAAAGAAAAAGTTGTCATTGAATTTACACCCCACTTTAAACACATCCATGATATAAGTATATTTGTGCCAAATTATGTTTAACTATTTGCCAGTCCCCGTGGATAGTGGACTAGAATGACTGAACATGGAAGAACCTAGTTCAAACAGAGGTGGTGTTGAAGAATATATGAATTACCCTATTTATATATTGGTTTTTGTTCCCTATATTTTTTCATATCCTCATATTCACTTTGAGGGAGAGTGGAAAACCATTACATTAAACTACCCTTAGTAGACCCAATAGGGATTATAACCCCGATATACCCTTAGTCAGCAGTACCATCTATTTTGATAGTGATGCCTTAAACCATTCAACCACCGAAAAAAAAATCCTGTTCTTTTTAGCACCACGTCTTACTGACCCGTTCGGTTCATGTGAATTTTTTCTTAATATGTTTCTTTTAGCACGAAGGAAAATACAATTTCTATTAATTCTACAAAACCTCCCTTCACCTCTGACAAGACGTGTATTAATCACAACTTGTGAATGTGTGGGATGCCAGGCCTCCACCGTGGTCCGGATTGCACGTTTAACTGTAGGTCCTCCATTACATCTCGCAATCACCCTACCGTTACACATTAGCGTGAGTGCGTATAGGCCGAATGGATAGTAAGACGCGGTGCTAATACTAGTAATAATAATAATAATGATAATAATAATACTTTAGAATATTCTGTAAACACAGTTTTATTGTTTGCAAATAGATACATTGTTTAATATTCATATATTTAAATTGATATAAAACAAGTTAATACTGTGAAACAAAACAATCATGCCAATTTATTGCTATTACGTTTGTAATATTTTGTTAACGCTAGAATGTTCGTTCCATGTATTTAATAAACAAGTTAGGGACTTAAGGTTCTCTAAACTATAACACCAATACAAAGAATTGACGTCACGCTTTTCCAATGGTCATCTCTACGAGTCTTTTATTTGCTACATTATTTCGATAGCGAATAAAATGAAACGAGAGAGGTGATGTTACATACACAATATTTCAAATTTACAAAGGCTGGTGCTAAAATACAATTTTTTTTAAAACATTGTTATTTTAAGTTTCATTAACCTGCCGTTGAAATTTATTTTGAGGGTATAAGTTAAATGGGGGTCAATAAACTTTTAAAGATGGGGGAACCACAGAACGTAAAACTACTAGTCGTTGCGTTAAAAGAAAAAACATGAAATAATTATTTATAATGTTGTACCTAAGTGTGTTAAAATAGAGCCCAATTTGAATAAAAAGGTCCTTTTTAGAAAAACTTTTCTTAGCCAAAATTGGTAGAATTTTAACATTTTATTGATGTTTTATATGAATTAATATCTATCTAAAGTGACAGTTGCAGATCTCATGACTTGACGTATGAATACGTGAAAGTAGATTTAGTTTATACGGCTGTAATAAAAGGCCTTTACTATGAAAACTGAACATTACCTGATATGATATGATGACCAACCAGCCAACTTAACTTTTACTAACACCATTTGTTAGAATTTCAACGGTATTAAAAATGTAATATTTGATTATTTCATCCAACCTATGAAATATTTCAAGCATTTTTGTTTATTGTATTATATGTAAAAATAGCTCAAATTTTTCAAACAGTTTTTGACACCATCCATAATATTTTCATGGTTTTATAAACAATTTCAACATTTTTGTTTTTAAGTTCTACTATTTAAGCCTTAAATTTTAATGAATATTTTACGTTTGTTTATAGAGCCATGAAAGTATTGTATTACTATTATTATTATTATTATTATTATTATTATTATTATTATTATTATTATTATTAGCACCGCGTATTACTTCCCATTTGGGTTATACGCACTTACACTAATGTGTAATGGTAGGGTGATTGTGATATGAAATGGAGGACCTACAGTTTAACGTGGGATCAGAACCACGGTGGAGGACTGGCATTCCACACATTCACAAGTTGTGATTTATACACGTCTTGTCAGAGATGAAAGAAAGGTTTGGCAATCAGATAGATCTGTGCTAGGACCGAGGACTAAACCGCAGACCCCCAGCACAGAAGTCCGACACCTTACCCCTAAAAGGTTGTAAAACTGTTTGTTTTAGAAAAACAAGGTATATATTTATTATTATAAGTTATGTTTTATTAGTGTGTCTTACTACCTATTCAGGTTAAAGGCATATGTGATAATTACTCCTAATAAAGAACCCTTTTAGAGGTTATGTACCCACATTTGCGTGGAAGGAGATTTATAAACGATTTTTTTTAAACCCTCTCAGTTCACAAGGCCGGGTTTCGGACTAAACCAAAGTTAATGAGCTTGAAGTTTATAACACGTGGTCATCGGAGCATGTGAATCGTAAATAACCCTTACTGTCAATATCAACGAACCAATACATTTTACGTGTTTTATTATTTTTAAATAGCCTTAAGTATTTTTGAAACATGATGTTTTTCTCTGAGCTAATAGCCAATTTTTTTACATGTCCT
Source organism: Timema shepardi (assembly GCA_902151425.1). NCBI lineage: Eukaryota > Metazoa > Arthropoda > Insecta > Phasmatodea > Timematidae > Timema > Timema shepardi. Next base: position 69,359 of record CABFVX010000361.1, read on the forward strand.
AACCGGGTTTGCCAAGGTAGCTGAGATATTGTTAATCGAATGTTGTGCTTGGGTAAGATATTAACAAAACTTTTAACAAAACATGAGTTGGGTGTTCCCTGGAATCCACTCAAAACTATTTTCTATGTCCCTATACATATAGACTTGTAAACATAGTTTAAAAGTTGACATATTTCCTCTGAAAAGTACCAAAACCCCCATATTTCTGTTGCTCATTAAGAGCTAAATGCTCGGGAAACGGGAGGTAGCTGGTATAGGAGCGTGGAATGGATCTTTGTGAATCGAATTATATTATTTAATATAGGGCTTACAACACAAATTGTATTTTCATTTGCATTTTCCTCCTCGCCCATTTGTTCTCCTATTGACAGATATCTGCACCAGGGAAAATTATAAACCCATTTGGTTCCTTGCGTTTAGGAATTTATAATAGAATATTTTAACAACTTAAGGTCGGATTGTAGGGTACGCCAGAAGTCCCGTGTTTTTGCAGTTTTTATAGAAACACTTTTTTTTGTCAAAATAAATCAAATATTTCTCCAGTAAGAATACAGAGTTACCCTTTCTTCACCTGGTGACTTCAACGGTTGTTGAATATCTGTCAAAAGTGTCCTGAAATTTAATGACATTTTCTCTTAATTTAAAAAAATTATCATCAAATACCACTATACTCATGACAGATATTCAACCACTGTTGATGTAAATATGTGAAGAAAATTAACTTCTATGTTTCTGCCGTTTTATACTGTATTTATTTTGACAAAAAAAAGTGTTACTATGAACACTTCTAAAACACTGATCTTAACTTCTGTTTCCTAGAGACTGCCTTGAATCCTAATATTCATATTATCTAGGTAAGCGCACATGACCCTTGATTATGATTGGATACGATCATATGTAGTGGTCAATATGTTTACATATTTTCGGCACTGAGTGTACCTCCACGTGTGAACATTGTTTCCACACCAGTTTGTCGCAAACACAATAGACTCTTTCCCTTAGAAACCTCCTTTCCGCTCCTCTTTCGAGCGAGAAAGCATTGTCAGGTTTCGGTCTCCCTGAAACCCACTCACGACCGATGATGAAAACAAAATAAAATAAAAACAATTTGTAAACAGACATTTATTTTTGTTATGTTAAAAACGTTGACAGAATGAAACAGCGATGTTGGACAGAAGCCTCAAAAGTTTTATGAAAACGTTTTTGTGAATAAATAAATCTTGATAAAAAAATTAATGACAAAACTTGATTTAAATATATATATATATATATATTTGAGGTATTTACTGTGCACTTTCTTAACCGGTTTATTATAACAGTGCACGACTTATAAAATAATTATTTCTAGAACAGGTACAACACCTAGCCCCTTACCTTTAATTTATCACTGTGATAGGGGAAAACCACTATTCACCAATTATACATTTTTGGGCCTTACCGGAAATCGAACTTTGGTTCCTTACTTCCAACACGCTACCGACTGAGGTCATTTGACTAAACATAATCTATGTTTATTTGAAGTAATTAACAAAGATCTGACCCACTTCGGTGGCCGCATGGTCTAAGGTGCTACTTTCTCCCTAGACGAGACTGCTGAAGGAGAGGAGATTTTATCTCGGTCGAGTGTACTGAGAGTGGTCTTTCCTAAATGGCTTGCCACTCTTTCTCTACGTAAATGCGGGTACACTTCCTCTAAATTCAACCTTACTAACCCCTAACACATTAGTGTGATTAGTACACAGGTGTTTAACTAACGGGTAGTAAGATGAAGTGCTAAAAAAATAAAAAAATAAAATAAAAATGATCAGTATTGGTGGGCCACGTGGAGTAAACGTTTTGCTCGCCGTAGTATGGTTAACCGGTGATGGAGTGATTGGTGGTTCTAACCCCGGGAGGGTGCACTGATGTGTTTACTCCTGGATGTTTTCCCATTCTACCTTCATGCAATACACTCTCTAAAATGATCGCTTCCTTGTTGGTATCATATAAATGTAAATATGCGAATAACTCAGATGGATATAATCATCATCATCATCCTTAAGATTTTCCAACTTGTGGTCTGGTCATTTTAATAAAATGCCTCCATCTTCCTCTATCCTTCCACCATTATTCCTCCTTTAAATACTCCCATCCTTCTCCTATCATTTGCACACTTTATGTTATCTGATCCTACCATTTACTTGTATTTCTTGGCCTTGTGATCTTTTTCCCATACCCTTCATTTCCAATATTTTCTTCGGCATCATCTCTTTTTCCATCCTCATTACATGCCCATACCATATCAGTCTTGCTTCTTCCATTATTTAATGTACTCCTTGTACCCCCACTCTTTCCCGGATAACTTCATTCCTAATCTTGTTTCTCCTCGTGAGAGCTAACATGCTCCTCACACACGTCATTCCCATGGCCTCCACTTTCCTAATGTCATTTATATCCAATGTCCGTGTTTCTGTTGCATGTGTGGCAATGGGTACAAAGTAAGGATATGAAGTCCTTTAAAAAAATCTCACCATCAAAATAAAATACAAATTAGATTTATAAATTTAAATTTAACAATAATGGTTCTCTCTTTTATATTCTGTTTCTTTGATGCAAATTCAACATAAGGTAATAATAATAATAATAATAATAATAATAATAATAATAATAATAATAATAATAATAAACCAGGAGTAGGCAAAAAGTCACGTTGGTGAGCTGAAAGCCTTCTGAGCGCACATATTCAGCGGACTGACTGAACATCGGTGTTGTGAAAATTGGCCCTCGCGACTGTTGCGTGGAGAAAAGTGGATAGAAAATTGTCGTTGGGAGGGGGATGAACAAAAAAATCTAGGAGTAGAGAAGAGCTATCGCTTCGAATACAACTCAGGAGACACGACATTCACGGTCTGGACCTCCAATAGGAGAACATCCGTACCCCCTCACCCCTACGCCAACCTTATTTTCAACCCTCTCTCGTTTCTTTTCTCGCCTTCTCTCTCCCTTTCACCGCTTCCCTAGTGTGATCGTCTATTGTATGGCGACATAGTGGATGCTGGGCACGTCGTCTGCTTCACACACACACACACACACACACACACATACACACACCTTTTCCCAACTCTCCCTTCCATTCAAAGATTTCATTGTTTCTTCACTTCGTACGCTTTGCTTTCAGTTCGAAAAAAAAAATCGATCTTTTTCAAAGCTGTAGGTTGGTGGTTACACGGAAAACGAGAGACAGAGAGAAAAAGGAAAAAAGAAAAAATCGGTAAAAAGGAACTCCTATTATTTATTATACCTTTTTGTTATCAGAGTCGAACGTTCACAGGCGTTTCATACATCAGGTGGGTGATGCGTAGTAGAGGAGAGGGGTTGGGGTAGTTTAGGACTGTGACCATCAACATAAATGTCCAGTAGACAATCTGCTCTCGATTGATTCTATTCTTAATGTTTAACTGGGAATGGAGAAGTTTTTCGTTTTACTACGCTAGCGCATAAAGGCAGTCCTTGACAGTTACGGGGTGGAAGGTCAAAATGTAGACATGAGCTGTCGATTGGAGGTCTTCAACGTAATTTAACGTGAATGGCTTCACATAGCACTCATTTAGGTCTTGAAGATAAATCTTATCTGTATTTAAACTCCCAAAAAAGACAAATCACGCATAAAATATAAATGTAGTTTCTAAAATGTAAACCTGTCTAAGAAGGGTTCGGTAAAAGTACACTATATATGACCAGACTAAGACAAATCAATGAAAGTAACAACTTGCTCTAGCCCATACCAGGAGATATAGGACATTGTAAACACTATATCTGACCAGACTGAGACAGATCAATGAAAGTAACAACTAGCTCTAGCCCATACCAGGAGATATAGTACATTGTAAACACTATAGCTAACAATAAATGGATTTGTTAGCTACCATCAAGGAGGTTTTCTTCATTAAAAATAAACACATAATTTTAATCACAATAAACACTCTTTTTATTTATATATATCAAACGAAATTGTTATTTAATACAATAGACTATTAAAACCAAGCTGTTAAAATATGTTTAGCTAATTTCAAATAAAAAAACGTTATTTGTCAACTACCAAAAATTATTATTAACAATTTGTNAAAAAAAAAAAGATTCTTATTTACCATCAAATACTATTCATAGATACCCATTTTGTGCTCATTTTCAAGGATCACTTTCAAGAAATTTGAAATTTTCTTTAATTTTATACGAGTAAACTACCTTTTGAACAAAATATAAAGCAACTTTTGAAAAAAGATTAAATAGTATTAAAGTCATTTTTCTGTAAACTATTATAAATACATTTTTTAAATTGAAAATCAAGTATATATATTTATTTGTAATGCATAAAACATAGAAAGTACCCATTTTGAACCAAATTACTGAGTAATTTTTTAAAAATAATCAAATTTAATCTACCCTTAAACAATTTTTCCTCCTAAAATCAAATGTATTGTTTTATTTGTCATTTCATACATTCAATAAATAAACATTTTAAACAAAATTGTTCAGCTATTTTCAACATAATATGATTTTTTTAAATCACTTTCAGTAAACTAACCTTTAACGGATTCATACCAAAAATCATATACCTAATGTTATTTAAGAAGCCACACACTCCTTGGAAATTCATTTTAAAATTATTAAAGATATTTTCAAAAAATGTGGAACTCAAAAAAATCTCTCAAAAGTAAACTATCTTTAATTTGAGAACTAAGGACAAAATAAAATTAAAAAAAGTCCCAGGGTATTGCCCTTTAGCAACTAAATATAAGATTTGAACCAAATATATCGAACCGTTTCAGATTTGTGGCCAGGGACAGACAAACAGATTGACAGATCAAAAGACGCGGGGTCAGACAGATTTCAAAATCAACTCTTTTTTTTCTTCAGACACACACAAAACGTAAAGATTCATCCTAATCTCTAGGTAGAAAAATGTCGCGACAACAACACATTTTCTTTATATGAGAAAGTAAAAATGTTATTGAGGGAAAAGCTAACGTTCAATTTATGAGTTGATTTATGCAATGTTATAGTGCATTAATACAGTGATCAAATAAAGTCTTAATTAGGTCACTAGATTCTAGTTACAACAAAAAACATTATTTAATATTAATAAAAATGTAAAATAAGGCGTTAATTGAACATTGACACATTAACACAATAATAATGATTCATGAAAACAATGTTTACGCACGGTAAAATATTAGCTCTATAAAATAGTGAAGCAGGTGCTATAAAATTATTCAGGCTATATGTTGTGTAGGTAATATAGAAATTTAATGGTCTTAAAACACAGCATGATACAGCATTCTCTCATGTGAAAGTGGTCAATTTGTTCTCCTAATTCTATAAATTTACAACTTAAAATTAAAAATAACGAAGCAAAACACATAAAACTCAAAATTCAACAAGTTCAAAATACACAGCTTTTTAAAACGTTAAACATAACTTTGGTCAAGAAAGATATGTTTGGATAAAAAATTGTAAAACATATTTTCAAAATAATACATATAGTTAATCAGATTTGAAGTAGATTAATTTTGAAAGGCCTATGTATTTTTATGTAAGTTATTTAACTTTTCAGCGGTTTGTTTGCTGTAGTTTTTTTTAAAAACCTTTTAAAATTATAATCTTAAAGCACAAAAATAACATTTTGGAATGATACTTTTTTACCTTAGGAGTATTATTATTATTATTATTATTAGCACCGCGTCTTACTACCCGTTCGGGTTGTACGCACTTTCGCTAATGCGTAGTGATAGGATGATTGTGAAATGGAGGACCTACAGTTTAACGTGGGATCCGGACCACTGTGTAGGACTGGCATTCCACTGGGATCAGTAATTTTGTAGATATTAGCTGGATCTAACTTCTCATAGAACATCCAGCTAAATTCATCCAACCAAAAAATAAAGTTGAAAATTTCAACCTTGGTATTGTTATGCATTGGTAAATATAATTTCCTTTAGTAAAACAATGGATCTTCATTGAGGAAAGGTCTATGTTTGAACCTGGGTTGGAGTAGTTTTTCACATGTTATTGACACGTGTGATTTTCCCAATCACATCTACACGCTAATATGGGGGAGCATCCTATCTTCTTACTCTTTATAGTCAATATCTAATAAACTTGTATTAAAGTAAACATAAAACTAATAAACTTTATCAAATTATTAGAAAGGGTTTTACGACTATTAAAGAAAATTAATTTAGTATGTTTCAATTATGTATATCAAAGCATAATCATTATATTCGCTGAAAATTGTTTATAATTACTCTATAATATTTTAATCACCTTGATAATATTGACCCCTATACTTTTTCAAGCCTATTTGAACGCCATGGATTCAACTGTATTTAATGCGTTAACCACGAGTACAGTTTAATATTGGTTTGAAATTTGTTTAACAATTCAAATTTTATTAAACTATATTTGGAGTGATATTCTGGAATCTAGTGTAAGGATTGCAATATAAAATACCATAATGTTCAAATATTATTTTTTCCGTTCTAGGAATTCACAACATGTTTAAACTCAAATCGGTTGTTTAGTTCAACACAGTTTAAATTAATAGGCCTAAGAACAGTAGACTTCACTCTCTCCGTGTTTTCGTTATTACTCTTAAAATTATTATTTGGATTTCAAGTTAACATCTTCTTCTTCATCTTGAACTGTTTCCAGCTTGTAACCGTGTCTGTTTAGTAAAGTGCCTCAATCTCCCTTTGTCCTTTCACCATTCTTCCTCCTGCACTTGGTGACCTGGCGGTCTAGGGGTAAGGTGTCAGACTTCTATGCTGGCGGGCGGGGTTCAATCCTCGGTCCCGGCAAAGATTTATCTGATTACCAAACCCTTCCCTCACCTCTGACAATACATCTTGTGAATGTGAGGAATGCCAGGCCTCCACCGTGGTTCGGATTCCACGTTAAACTGTAGGTCCTTCATTTCATCTCACAATCACTCTACCATTACACATTAGCGTAAGTGCGTATAACCCGAACGGGTAGTAAGACGCAGTGTTAATAATAATAATAATAATAATAATAATAATAATAATAATCCTCCTGCACTTTCTTCCACTCTCCTCTCACTGGTTCACTTTCTGCTATATGTTACTACCATCTCTTCCTTACATGCTTAATATCCTTTAATCTTCTTGGAATACTCTCCCCTTCCATCCTCATTGGTTTTCAAGTTAACATATCATCCATACATTATTCTCCTTGGATTTGAATATATCTTAAATTGGTGATCAATTTGTAAAGAAATCACATTAATACTATATATTCAATAGTGCATTATATTTAAAGAAAATTACTGTTGTTCACGTGTTTTATTATGTTAGTCTCGCAATATGTCAACATTTAAAAAAAGTACGTTCGAAGTACTATACCACTTGCTTAGAATGTTAAATTCAAATCCCTTTAAATCAGCTCTTAAACAATAAACCTCTTGAGTGGCCACCATAGTGACATGGATATTCAGATTGAAAAAAAAAAATGCTTCACTTAGCCTGGATCCAAGAAATATCCCTGCCAATTTTTTTTAAAAACCAGCCGATGCATTTTACAGTTATCGTATACTAAATATTTGGACAGGTTGACAGACAAAATAAATGACAAATGCTCAAGTTAAAACAGAATCTCACTTTCCTCGGTCAATTATATATTTTCATTATTATGGATTGAATACAAAAACAGCCACCCTAAGGACTAAAAAACAAATGTTGTTGAGTTTTATTTTACGTATAAAAAATACTACATTGCCAACATTTGATTTTGAATACTGAATGTTAGAAAATTAGTTGGTTTATTTTTGTTACGTGGAATACCCTTTGGCAAAATGTACCTTTTGAATAAATAATTTATGGAAATCATTTGATGTAAATGTGACATTCTGACTAGGGCTAAAAATGAATATAGCATGATTAACAAGGATTTTAATTTGGCAGCTACAAAACGTTTACGAGCTTAGTAACTAATATGCATTGTTTTATTAAAAATAACCTGAACAATTGTGTCGGCTTTGTAAATAAAAGTATTTGTTTTATTAATAAATATTATTACTGTTTTTTTATTTTGTAATAATGTAATGAATGCCATATATTATGAATGCTAAAATACAACGGTATCGAGTATGTAATAGATTTGTTACCGCTATAGCTTAATCAAGATTAAAAACAAATTTAGTGCCTGCTAGACGTATGCTATTTTAAATACTTCACCATCCATTAACTGGAGTACAGTTAACTAGGTGTATTATGAGGCTTTAATATGATGAACTACCATTTTAATTAAACCAAGTGATATGATTTTAGAGTTGCACCTACGTTTACCTTAAAATCATCGACTTTTTGAAGAAAGAAGTCTTACCACCTTGCTTTGTATTTTAATAATGCAGCTTAGACACTTCAATACAACAACAAAATCCTCTTTATAGGCCAATTACCTTTTATAAAAAAATAAAGTTTGGATTTAGATTTTACATTTTGCGTCAAATGTCTTTGAAATCAAGGAAAATTTACATTTTTACAAATAAATGTTCATGTTTTCAGTTCAAATAGTAAACTTGTTTTATCTTTTAGCTTCACTTCGGGCTAAGCCATATTTTGATATAACGAACCAATATTTAAATATTGCAGGGCAGCTGAGCGTTTATTATGAGTTGCAAGAATTTTTAGGTGGTCTCCTTAATGGATGGTTTTATACATTTGAATGTTTTATAACAAATATTGTTTCTAATTTATTCCCCAGGTGAATACTGGGAGAGTTTATTGTTTTAAAATAAATCACCTTCTTTATGAAAGTATCTCTAATTTGGATTTTTGAGGATGATGTTAGCCGCACAGCTGGGCACGTGGTTTAAAGGTCAGGCTCATTAAAATTGCTCTGCCGAGGAGAGGGGTGTTGGGGATAAAGCCTTGGATGGGTGGTGTATAGAGGGTGGTTTCCCCCCCCCCTAAATGTTGTTCCTTTCAATCTCCATGCAGGTCCGATTACATTTATTCTAAATTCTACCCTTCTTATTCTTAGCCCATTAACGTAGTTAATACATGCCAAACGAGCATAGAGACGTTGTGAAAAAATAATATAAAAGTAGGTGGTCTTTAAATTATAGAAATAGAACAAATAATTTGGACACTTCATCTGACTCAGGTCGTAAGCCCCACAGTGGTCGGAACGTGAACTATAGCTTGAACTTCACCTGATGAGGTAGACGTCGGGGTTTGAGTCCTTGCCTGCTATGATGAGGTGGTCTTTCATAAATAGTTTACTACTCTGCCCCACCTATTCGCAAATGCTGGTGGTGCATTTCGTTTACCTGGTAGGATCACAAGCCTACCTTGACCGTTTCCATT
>CABFVX010000361.1:88955-126454 GCA_902151425.1 Timema shepardi
CAGATGTGAAGCAACATTGAACCCTAAACCAACTCTTTCATCTCCTAACCCCCCCTACTCCCACCCAATTCTCTCTTTTTTTTTCCTTTTCCTTCAGAGATATATTTTACGATGATGGGATTCTGAATTTTTATATTCACCAGATGGTAAAGCAATTTTATGAGTGATACGTCCTCGTCTTGTATGTGACACCCTGAAAGTAGATTAAAAAAAAAGTGGTGATTTTGTTGTGTAATAAAATATGATTGTCACAAATGAACTCTTTTGCACCTATTTTGTGAAAAGGAAATATATTAGATGCAACTTACACCGTCAACAATTTTTATAATCCTAAATTATATTTGGAGTGAACCTTTTCATTGTTTGTTTTACAAGTATACCTTAAGGAGCCCTCTACTTGGTGAATTCTAAGCTATTTCATGAAGCGGGTTGCATCTTAACTTTACGCATTTAAGTACTATCACATATGCGCAACAGTGGCGGAGTTGGCTAACGCACTGATTTCGTGTTGAACTAGACTGCCAAGGACGGGTAAATTGAGGTTCGAATCTAGCTCGGGTGAACTGGGGGGGGAGGAGGTCCTAAAAGTTTTTCCACTTTTTCTCCACGCAAATTTGGGTTCATATAATCTATATTCAAATTTCCCAATTTCTAGCTTAATTAGTACTTAATAGTATAACCCAAACGGTTATTAAGACGTGGTGCTAAGTATTATTATAAGTACTATCACACTTTAGACATCAATTTTACGAAATAGAAAGGGTGGGAAGAGATTGAGTACTTCAGCCTGCAAAGGCCTCTTTTTTAGCTAATGATGTGTCTTCCCCTCTTCCGCTTACAAGTGTAAACACTCACGCCACTATTTTTGACTGGACAACATTTACTTGTATTTAAAAATAAACCTTTTCTTGTTTCCTATTCTAGCTTTACATATGCTTCCACGGATATTTTAAATCTACATCCTGGCAGGAATATTGCTACAGAAATTTTCGTGAATAATCCAAATAACCTGAATTGAAGTTTTTTTTTAAAAAAAAAGCTAACAAAAAACTACTTCAAGATATTTACTCTATGTTTCTAATAAAAGATTTGTATTATAAATAGACCTACATTTCTGCAATGATAAGTAATTTCGTCTCTCAAAGAGTTGTGGAGATGATATTAAAAAATAATTATTTACGCATAAAACTAGAACCCTTAAAGTCATTTTGCCAAAATATTGAGAGTAGCCATTTTGTTTGGAATATTTATAATTGTTTAGAAATTAAATTTAATCAAAATCATTAGAATCGATTATGAGAAAATTGACTATTCTCTTTCTGCTCTTGAACTTTTTTGTTCTGTTTTATTTTATTGTGAAAGCTGTAAATGTACTAAAAAAACTAGGAGTTTACTATACTTGATGTCCTTGGAGCTAATATCCAGCTTGAGGTTCTTTTAATCTCATATAAAACAATTATTATTGAATAAACTGGCATTTAAAATAGCAGATTATGTATTGTTTATGTTTAACACGAAGGTAGTTAACTACTTAATACCCGCATTAATGGCTACACGGTCTAAAAAGCTACTATTGTAGTAGTTTAGACTACCGATGACTGGGAAATTATGGTTCAAATCTCAGTTGGCTGTACTGAGTGTGTCATTCTAGAATGGTTTTTCTCTCTTCTTCCACGCAAATGCGGATAAACTTCTAACAAATATAACCTTCCCATCCCTAAAACCATTAACTTAATTAATACATAAGCGTATGACCCGAACTGGTAATAAAACGCTGTGCTAAAAAAACTACTTAATATAATTGTGGGATGAGAATATAATTAAGAAGAAACGAATCAGCCTTTATGTGAAGAGAAGGTGGATTACAGACATATTACAAAAAATTTCCTAATGAATCCAGTCGGAGTTCATACTCTAGACCCAATGTCTGAGATCAGACACCAGGCAATCACGCTAAGGCTGAGCTAATTATGTGAGGTCGAAAGATTTAGAGACAAAATCTGAATAAGAAAACAATTTTAATAGGTAGAAGAGAGTTCGACAAATAAAAACCATAAAAAAGGAGGTCAAAAGATATTAAATAAAATGTAAAATCTGTGCAGGGATGTTTTAGCCTATCTCCCTCTCTCTATCCCTCTGTACTCTACTCCTCTGTATAAATACTGGCCCGAGGCCCTGGGAAACGTCCATACTGTTTGAATTCAGCGGTCGTTTGAATATAAATCGGTTTAATCCGGTGCGTTTCAGCCTTCATTTACGTCCGATTCTGCGTAGCTTGCCAGTGTAAACACGGGGATTAATTACCAGGCTGTGATTTCCTAGTCGACGTTTTTACACCCAGAAAATAGAATAAAACATCAACGAAAAACATAAATATATATTCATTGGTTGTTTTTGTAGAGGCCAAATACCAGTTAGAATATTAACTTGCACTTTATAAAAACTCATAAAGAAATATTAATATTAAATAAACCAGCTAACGTTACCTAGCCCCCTTCAGTGGCCGCATGGTCTAGGGCGGTTCTTTTAAACCGGTGTGGCTCTAAAGGACAGACGGGAGTTTGGGAGAATATAAAAACAATAACGAGAAAAATTTGAGGAATGAAAATAAAATCTTTTTAAAATCCATGATCAACATTATTTTTTAGAAATAATACAAATATTAGATTTTTATCAATGGAACGTTTAAACACAATATTAATACTCGTTATTTTAATGAGAGAATCTTTCCTTAAAAACCCGATAGAGTGCCTTTACTCTTTTAGTGTAATTTTAAGTGTGCCGTGAATTGAAAAAGGTTGAAAATCACTGGCCTAAGGTATCCCTACCGCAATGGATGATAATTCCGATAGCGCTGACTTTCGTTGTTTACCAAGACAAATAAAATAGTATTAATAACAATACTTGGTATAGGCTCTAAGTTTTCATTTCATTACGTATTGTATGTAGGTTCTATTTTCTTAAAATCCCCTCTATTTGGGCACCTTACATCACCAACAGCTCAAAATTGGAACAACATAAGTTGCAATTAAAAAGCAGCCTACCATTTATAATCTGTTTTATTCTCAATCACGTCAGGTAAATATTCATTAGAAGACCACATTTATAGCTTCACAAGAATAAAAACCGTAAAAAAACTCACATCTTATTCACAAAATAATAAAAATTCACCAAAGAATAAAATAAAATTGGTAAAGAGGAACATAGTATTTGAAGCTCAACATATAATGATCAATCATATCGTTCAGTCTACAATAAATAATATGGTAATTTACTTACATAATGAGTGTGGTGCAGAGTTTGAAAAATGTCCAACAATTTTATTTATACGAAAAAATATAAATTGTACATGCATCAACTGTGAATATGATGAATATGATGAATTTGATAATTTAAAACAATTATCACAACATTCCTTTACTGGTGTTAAGGTGTGCCTTTTTAAAGTATCAAATTGCAACATATGGAGTGTTTGATTTTAAATAAGTTTGCTAAAATAAATACATATAATCGAATTAATCAAGATATGCTTTATTTTATACCTATATAGCATCGAAGACTTTAGTGAGAAGTGTTACAATATGCCCCGGTTTCCGCTAACTATTTTTAAATGCCGTAAAGAGAGGAAATTATCAACCCTTCATACAATTAGGCGTGGCGGGTTGCCGTCTGAAATGAATAGGCAATCAAACAAATTTCAATACGCCGTGAGATAGAAAATAGGGCTATCTTTCATACATATCTGTACGGCAGGTTGCTTCTCAACAGCCACTTTCAGGCGCCAATACCCCGCCGTATTTTGCTTCTTTTTCTTTCAGTCAGTTCGGTAGGAAAGTCAGCGCCAACAGATAATATATTTGTGGCTATGCTCTCTTTAAGATAGCTATTTACAAAATATCCTCGACCTTATTTAATAAGTTTATAAATGTAAAATATTTAATTTGTTTAAGTTTCCGATTTCGCATAAACCTTAACTATATTCTATTTCTGAGGAGTCCGTCTCCGGAATCAGAAATCGTATTGAGATGTAGTTTTCTGCATTCTTAACCCGACAACACTGAAATTGAATTAGTTTACGAATTTTATAGTAATTAATCTACAATCAAGTTGTAATTTACTTTCTCTCAACACCTCGGAGAGAAAATATTTTGATCGTCAAAACAATCGAACTAGAGATTTGATAAATGTCGAAGTTAAATCTCCCCCTTAAATAAAAAAAGTTGTTTTTGAAATTCCATCAGTGTCTACCTCAGGCTAGAGTCGAAACTATTTTACCTATTGGGGTTTTCATAAGGTCCACCTGAGATAATTTTGAAATTAGATATATAACCCTAAATATTAAGAGAAGTTTACTTAAGGGTATAAAGAGAAAAAATCTATTTTCTCAAAATTAGCTCTAACGATTTTGATTAAATTTTATATCTAGACCCTATGTATCACTATAAATAAAATGGTATCTCTCATTTTCTCATAAAAATTACTTTGAGGGTACTTTACTTAAGAAAATATTTTTAATTTTCATAATTTATCCACAACTATTTGAGATAAGAAATAACTTATCATCTTAAAATTGTAGTATTATTAAAAAAATTATTTGTAATATATTTTTATAAAACCATTAATTTCTGAGCTATAATCAAATAAGTGAACTGTGGGTAATAAGGCCTAGCTAAGGGAGATTTGAAATAAAATGAAACATATTGCAGATAATAGTTTTTATTGTTAATCAGTCTTACGGTATCATAAGAACAAATTTTAATCTTAAAATGGAAACTTTTATTATAAACGAAAATAAAATTAAACATTTTTAATAACAGTGCAAATAGGCCTTATTATACTTTGGTAGGGTAATAAGGCTTATGAATAAAACATATATACACATTAGAATTAGATGCTATATTTGGTACTTGAGACCAAAAATCAAATATTTATAGTAATTGCACAATGAAATCTTTCAAAAACATTAGCGTGAGTAAAATTATATACACTGTGAAAGAAACATTGATAAAAAAGGAAAGTATCTGTCCACCAAAGAGCTTCCTAATCCCTTTTCACCCTTCAGTAAACTACCCTAAAGGTCATGTTCATGGGAAAATGGAAACTGTCATTTTGTTTGTAATATTAAACAATACTCAAATACAAAATGTAATCAAAACTATAGGTGGGTTTTAAGAAAATTGAATTTTTCTCTGTTTGCCCTTCAGTAAACTAAATTTAATTTTAGGGCTAGATACCCAATTCCAAAAAACACATCGTAGGAACCTATGAAAATCCAATCCCAGATACCAAGTTTTAGCCTGATCGGTCAAATAGTTTTGGCTCTAGACCGCGGTACAGACACACAAACAGACAGACAGAGAGATGATATCACGAAAACGACTTTTTTGTTTTGTTTCAGAGAGTCATAAAACGTCGACATTTATCAAAATCATGAGTTCATTGTTTTTGACGGCCACAATACTTTCTCTAGGAGGTGAGGAGAGTAATGAGGTTTATGGCTCATTTTGATAGGCCTTAATACCAACCGGCCCCCAAATTTAAAATAATAATCGTAAAACAAATTTTGGCATCCACAACTAATTCAAACTACAATAATAAAAAACGTGAACTAAGGAAGATAATATAGAGTACAAATTTACTTAGTTTACTGTAATATTATCAAAATTGCCCCTGCAAAATCTGAGACACTGGTGACAGTGAGCCGGGTACTGAGTGGCCGCGCGCAGGGATCAACTTGTTTGCACCTAATGCATCTGTGTGGAGTGTTTGTGTGTGTGTGCGCGCACGCGCATTTTAAATGCGACTCTTGTTTCTTTGACCTTACTACCTGACATGCCTTATTACTAGCAGGTACCTTATATATACTTTTTAGTTCAGCTCTTGTAAAATTAATTTGGACAAAGATATGTCTTTTTTCTCAATTTTTCTATAACAGTATTCTTCATTCTTAATGCCATACTAGAGTAAGTAAGTAACAGTGTATATTATTTAATTTATGATCTTTGATGTAATATTAAATGACAATATATAAACCTATTATTTCGTTTCACAAATTTTACGAGTTTTTAGTAAATGTCTATGTTAATATATAAACCAGATAAACTATGTGCGGTGCACCGTAACATTTATTTTAATTACGGTAAAACTTTTTCACCGCTCTCAATTCCACTGAATTTTTAAAAATGTAGAATACAAAAAAAATTCACCGTGCAGTCACGCCTGGTTCAAGCTGTATAATCTACTTAATTTCTACTCACTATTTTTTATGGGTATGAGGGGTGCTCTTAAGCTACCTACCTCAGCTATCGTAGGATTCTGGTAGGAAGAAATGTTTAGAAAATGCGAACATGTATATTTGTGGTAAACATAAACTTTGTTTCACTAAATTATTATTGTTATTTTATAGGTATTAATATTATGTATCAAAAGTAGCCAATGCAGATCGCATCGCATGCCTTGGTGATGGTCACATAGTCAATGGTGTCAAGCTGGCTATAAAACTGGATAACCATTTACGTAAGGGTTGAGGTCTAGACTTATTGGATGCGTTGGGGTTGGTTTTAACCATTTATTTTTACGGTGTTTTTCCAACTCAATATCGACGCTAGTGTGAACACATCTTCTCCAAATTGCTGGCCTTTAAAGTAATATGTTAATACATTTAGTGTTAAAAGTAGTAACGACAGTAAACAAATATTCAGTGTCGTGTCATGCAGTGCCGCCAGGGTAAGCGGAGCTTATTAAAACTGTGGCTGCGATAGGGTCTCTACCATTCGGTTCCCATTTGACTAATTATACTTAGGCTCTGCTACACATATCTCACATGGGAGTGTATTTCCGCTGATATCCAACCAATGAGTGTTTTACCTCATGATGAAAACAATTCCCAACTACAGTTTAAAACAACTCTACGACACGCTACTGCAAATTTTAACTATTTATTTATGGTATTTTCTTGGTAAATAAAGCTTGTAGTAGTAATATTATCTTAACTTTTTTTCAGTTTTACTAAAAATGTGCTTTTACAAATCCCCTTGAAGATAGCCTGTTTACTACTCAAGCCAAACAGTAACGATGAGTTGTCCAAGCTGCAACACTTGGCGACTGCGACTGGTGCTGGTTTATGGCTGGAGTCGCAGTCTTCACGCATGCACAGTTTGAGTGGTCTGTGAATCGAGGCAATGGCGGTTGTGGATATCTTCAGTGTTGATCATATATTCTAAACTATTCAAGATAATTATTAACTTATCATTGAAACGTTGTAGGCCTATTAAAACAAAAATAAAATAAAATATAAAACCGATAGTTTCTGAGTTATAATAAAATATAATGTTTAAATATAGGTCTGGAAAATTTCAATAAGATTTTTGTTATAATTAATATTATTTCATTTAGGTTCTTTGGTGGGACATGATGCTCTTATTTTCCATAATGTTTCTAAAACTATGTACGGTACTTTATTTTGTTTCCCATGTATAATGAGTTGAAGCTGGCTAGAAAACATTGTTGGAGGGGTGGATGATTGGAGTTTGGTTAGTGGAGGAGGGTATGATAAGTGTGGAGGGGGATGTTTTGAGGAATGGTGAGTTAGGAGCGTTCATAAAGAATTTACCGCTAAAAGTTTTGGATGTTGAGTGTGATGGAGGGTTGAAATCTAGAGTGTGAGGTATGGAGTGTGGTGGAGGAGTAAGCTCTAGAGTAACGTGTGTGGAGTGTGGTGGAGGAGTAAGCTCTAGAGTAAATAGGTGTGAAGTGTGGTGGAGGAGTAAGCTCTAGAGTAAGGGATGTGGAGTGTGGTGGAGGAGTAAGCTCTAGAGTAATAGGTGTGAAGTGTGGTGGAGGAGTAAGCTCTAGCGTAAGAGGTGTGGAGTGTGGAGGAGGGGTAAGCTCTAGAGTAAGGGGTGTGGAGTGTGGTGGAGGAGTAAGCTCTAGAGTAAGGTGTGTGGAGTGTGGTGGAGGAGTAATCTCTAGAGTAAGGGGTGTGGAGTGTGGTGGAGGAGTAAGCTCTAGAGTAAGGTGTGTGGAGTGTGGAGGAGGGGTAAGCTTTAGAGTAAGGTGTGTGGAGTTTGGTGGAGGAGTAAGCTCTAGAGTAAGGGATGTGGAGTGTGGAGGAGGGGTAAGCTCTAGAGTAAGGGATGTGGAGTGTGGTGGAGGAGTAAGCTCTAGAGTAAGGGGTGTGGAGTGTGGAGGAGGGGTAAGCTCTAGAGTAAGGGGTATGGAGTGTGGAGGAGGGGTAATCTCTAGATTAAGGGGTGTGGAGTGTGGTGGAGGAGTAAGCTCTAGAGTAAGGGGTGTGGAGTGTGGAGGAGGGGTAAGCTCTAGAGTAAGGGGTGTGGAGTGTGGAGGAGGGGTAAGCTCTAGATTAAGGGGTGTTGAGTGTGGTGGAGGAGTAAGCTGTAGAGTAAGGGGTGTGGAGTGTTGAGGAGGGGTAAGCTCTAGAGTAAGGGGTGTGGTGTGTGGAGGAGGGGTAAGCTTTAGAGTAAGGGGTGTGGAGTGTGGTGGAGGAGTAAGCTCTAGAGTAAGGGGTGTGGAGTGTGGAGTGTGGAGGAGGGGTAAGCTCTAGAGTGTGGGTGTAGAGTGTGATGGAAGGAATAAGTTAAAATGTTGGGGTGGAGTTGGGGAGGCTAGCGCTGTAGTGAAGGGGAATTCACGTTATGGTTTCACGTAGTCTAAAGGCGAAGCGCTAGAGGGGTAAAGGGTTGTGTTGAGCGGGGAATTTACCGGTATGGGACATGACGTTGACAGCCCGGCTTCCACATTCAGAGTTGAAAAGTAGGAGGTTTGCATCACCATTCGTAGGGAAACTACCATTATGTGTTCTGGTTGTAAGGTGTGAAGAGGGGGGTGTTTGGAGGAGGGCAGGGTGAAGGGTGAAGAGTGCTTCAATGGCAGCCATCTTACTGAGCCAGATGTGGCTATTATTACCTACGTATATATGCATGTATACATTTTTGAATGGGATTGTGAATACATGTATTTTCATATGTAAATATATATGCTGGTAGCCATATAAATATATTAATTCATGTATGTTTGCTGAAATGCATATACATATGCTAGTATTTATGTATTTTTATGATGGATAGGTAAAAGTGATATTTTTGTATTAATTACATCAATAGTAGACCACCTACTGTAGGATTATATTAGTAAAAATACTACCGACAGTTAAAAAATCACTAAACCAACTTTTATCTATTCATACGTCAAGCTATATGATCTACAACCATCACGTTTTTAGAAACTATCCCAAATTATAAAATATTATTAATATTATAGTAAAATGCTAACAATTCTGACCACAAGAAAACACATCCTATTCTCCAAACTCTTCTCCTTACCAAAATAAAGGTTTATATTTTTTTCTCTTAATTTATAACATTCTTTGAACGGACCAATCACCTTTACGTATGTTGAGTTAGTAAAAAAGCAGTGAGCATTGGCTAGACCACAAACTCAAAGGTTTCGTGGGAAATGAGTGAGAAAGGGGGATTTTTTTTTTTCAAAGTATGGCTGAGTTTTCTCTGCCCATTACTTGTCCACCCCCACCCACCCTTCAAATGGCCGGTAATTACCCCCAGCTGAGCAGCAGGCCTTGTTTCGTTCAAGGGTGGTCAAGGGGAGGGGGGTAAATTGGCGAGAAAAGTAAAAGGAGAAGAAAATACGAACCAAATGCCGCGTAGTTTTTGTGTGTGTGTTTCGGAGGGACCATTAACTTCATGGGAGAGAGATGTGAGGTTTGGAAGGGGAACGGTGAAGGGGAAGGTAATCTTTGGGGTATTTAAGGGAGAAATCACCTATATTGTTCCTTCCAAGCTCAATACAATATACTTTACATAATACAATATAATATAAATAATACAATATAATATGAATCCATCCTACTATTGTATAAAAATAACTTCGTATATGTCTGTTACTCTTTCACAATGAAACCATTACACTGATTGTGCTGATATTTCACATGGACATAAATTGGACGTCAAGCTCAGCACATATGAAAGTTAAAATCTACGTCCGCCATTTATTTTGTTTCAAGATAGCATCCATAAAAACACTACTTTTTGACCTTTTTCTAAGCTTCTCCTTGTCGAATTTTCATTTTATAGGTCTCCATATGTAATTTATATATGACGGCCATATTGAAAGAAAATGGCGGCTATATATCTATACTTTCTACCCTATCCAGAGCTTTAGCTCCTAGATTTATAGGAACTCGGGTCTTAACCAGTAAATATTATTGTTATAAATTTTGTTATTATATTTAATATTTGTTCAGAAATGATGGTGGGGAGAACATGCAGCACGAATGGGATAATCGAGAACCCTGTTCAGAGTATTCACTGGCAAACCCGATGGGAAAGTACCATTGGTAAGACCTAGATGCCGATGGGAGGTTAACACTAGAATATACCTGAAATAGTTAGGGTGTAATGAAGTGGACTGGATAGAACTAGCTCAAGATAGGGTTGTGGTGTTATGAGGTGGACTGGATAGAACTAGATCAAGATAGGGATAGGGTGTAATGAGGTGGACTGGATATAACTAATTGAAGATAGGAATAGGTGGAGTACGTTTGTAAAAGCGTAAATGAACTTTCCAGATTCTAAATGACACAGCGTAAATAAGTAATTTAACAGTTTATTGTCAATTTTCCGTAAACAAATTTTTTGTTTCATACATACAATTCCTTTAACATTGGATATTACGTCTTTTTTTGATACTTAATATAAAACACATCAGGTGCGGAGAGCGGGTATATAGATAGCTTGTACAATATAACGTGTAGAAGTTAACAAAAGATTTTCTCAAAGAAACTTATGAAAGTAAAAAGCTAATGTATGTGTATATATAATAAATATTAATGTATGTATTATATATATATATCATGTATATATGAGTCGCATTTAAACTGATGTAACGCGCTAAAAATAAATATATGTGACATAACTTCGATGGTTGACCTTAACCCGCAGATAAACGCGAGGTCAAAGGGGATATCCATTCTACCTTTGCTAATAACTAATATGATGACTGCGCTGGGGGTTTAGTGGGATGCCTTTAGGGCAAATGGAGTATCTATAGTGGGGGAGGGGGAAAGGGAGGGTGGTAATTATGCCCGGGTAATTAACCCATATGGATAGGCCATTACACTGAAGTAGCGGTCGGCGTGCTACGAGAGGACAGGGTATTGGAACCGAGGTAAAGAGTCATTGGTCGATGTGTGACTATTAATGGCTTAAGGTGGGGATGTCGGAGACGCGAGGAAACGTAAATATTTTCACCGTTTTTTTTTATAAAAAAACTTTTTTGTTCAAAATAAATTAAATATTTTTCCAGTACAAACATAGAGTTTAATTTTTTTTTCATACGGTGATATTAACAGTCGTTGAATATCTGTCGTGTGAGTATAGTGGCATAAGATGAGACACTTTTTAAATGAATAGAAAAAGTTTGTATAAAATTCCAGGACACCATTGCCAGATATTCAAGAACAGTTGATATCTCCAGGTGAGGAAAATTGAACTCTGTTTCTGTCGAAGCAATATTTGATTTATTTTGATCAAAAATGTGTTTTGTTATAATAACTTCAAAAATACTTATATTTTCTCGCGTCCCCTGCATCCCTATGTTAAACGAATTTTTACCTTAAAAACAATTATAATGAAATTTCTTCGGACACCTCCAAATAGCAGCTTCTTCTCTGTAACGGACAGCATAAATTTCCACGTCAAAGTAGCATGGACTCTTAACGGTGAAATAACCTCCTAGTAGCGTACTTTCTCAATAACGTAAACTGTCATTGCTATAGACGCACATATATGTATAATAATCTCTAAACAGTGGACAAAAATGAAAAACACCAGTCCAAATATAGTATTTTACTGTAAGACCATTAGGAATGTCACTGTCTTGCGTGAAACGTGAGCAGTGCTGCCTTCCCCGTTTTAATGAAGCCTAGGTAAAATTGATTACGGTACTTCAAGGTCATACATATCACCCTTAGCGAGCAATAAGTGGGGGAATGTTCTAGTGGTTGGCTGTTCTCATGAACATACATACAATACAGAAGGCCTATTGTTCATATTTAGATTTATTTGCTTATTGTTTTGTGCAATATGCAGGTTACATACAATATTATTTATTCCATAGTCGTAATTAGCTTTCTTCACAGTGCAGTAATTAGAGGGTGGTTTCTAATATAAGCAGTATAGAGTCTCATTATATTAGAATGTGTTCTAGAAGTATGATTATATATATATAACGGACTTGTTTTTTCTTATCCCGGAAGATGTCCACTATTAAAAGATTTCACTGTTTACAATGTTATTTTGGAGTTCAAATACTCCCCAGATATACATTTTACTCAAAATTGCTAGACCCACTTTTGACAAATTTGAAATTTAAAAAATTCCCTCGTCACTAAACTACTTTTAATTTAAGGGCTTCGGTCAAAATAAAGAATATTTCCGGAGGTATAGACATATAGTATAAAACATATCAAGTTTGAAAAGATCCATTAAACCATTTCAGATTTGTGTCCAAGGACAGATCGAATAAATATAAAACCCACTTTTTTGTGCTTGGAGGCATGTAAAACGTAAATATTCTTCAGAATCTTGAGATAGAAAATGTTCACTATTTCAATTATTTCTCTTAAGATGAATAGTAAATTATGTGTTGGAAATCTGGTTCTGGTGAGCTTGGCTGAGGTTCGAACCTTGAACTTTCTGCCTACCAGTAAGCTAGAGCGTTGGAAACCTTAATCCACGTGACCCCCTTGCGGCTTATACGATAGTGTATATATACTTAGATTTATAATTGATTTAAAAAGTCTTATATGATCATAATCCTCTAGTCATAATCCAATAAATATATGATGCCCCCTGCATACATACTCGTAAATTAAACATATATAATTTATGATTCTGTCGTTGAAATTATGCTTTTAAACAAACATTTATCGGTCTCTTCCCTCTTTCACACCGCCTTACCCCTAATACTGCCCAGACCATTCCCCGCACTACCTGTAATTGGTTCCAGGGCCTGTGTGTGTGTAATTGTAGTGACGTAATGATCCAGGAGAGCCGACAAGATATAATTAATCAAAAGGATGATTTACAAAGGCTACGTCGGTCCGGTCACAAATCCTAGGCTTCGCATATGTTACCTGCTAATTGCTTCATCTCATGGTGATACCACGAACGTAAGTTGTCACTGCCCCCAAATTAGGGGGGTATCTTGACGGGTTTATCACAACCGGCGAGCGACCACATAATATATCTGATGTATCACGTATGCGCATAAATAACACATACGTAAACAATAGCGGCCACTGATGATTATTAATTTGTGAATGTATGCATATGTGAGACACTATCATTATCTGAGTAAAAAAAAGTACTGTTTTTTCAAGGAGTAGTTTAAATGAGCAGAAATAACTCACCGTTGCGTTTCTTCAAACAGGCAAAAAGAAAACTTTTTTTTTGTCAACTTTTAATAAATTAAAAAAAACCTAAACAAAGGTTTAAAATTCCAGCTTCGAGATGCACATGTTCAAGCTCAGGAGCTATTAATTTTAAAATTTCAGCCCTCAGCTTACGGTAAATATTAAGCAATACTCATGCGAGACAAACAGACAGACAAACCCTACATTTTGTTATTTTAAAAGATATGAAAAAAACTAAACCAATTTTTTCACCGCATTTTATTACTCATTCGGGTAGTATAAAAATGAACTAATTACATTAATATGTTAAGTATGAGGAAAATTGAATTTAGATGAAGATTATACCACTATCCCATATTTTTGTGGAGGGAGAGTATAAAAATTATCCAAGAAAAAAAAAATTCCCTCGGTATACCCGAATGGAATTCCAATCCAAATCTCTTCACCATTGTCAGTACAGTCTTTTGGGAGAGTGATGACTTAGAACAAGGGTCACCAGCAAGTCTATCGCGATTGACCGGTAGATTTCACACCAATTTTCAGTCGATCTCATAAGAACACAATATCGTAAAGAAAAGGCAAGCTTACCTTGTATTATTCCACTATGGTACAGCTTATAAAATAGGGCCATAGCGTAACCCATAAAGGTAAGACTGACACCTCTCATGATAAACGGAGTGTACATTTTATTTATTTGATGTATTTTCTATAAAAGCGGGGACGCAATTATTGGAGGAAATATTTAATTTAAGGAATAAATACAAGATGTATAGAAAGAATAATAATTTAAAAGTGAGTGGAGAAAACAAAATGTGATTGAAGGACCTTTGATAAAATGTAAAATTCGATCTGGGCCCACAAAGATTGACGATCCTTGCCTTAGAACATTTGACCATCGAAGTGGGTTGCTGTGTCCCATCCAATTATGAGACGTGGGACTGATTATTTTAAATAATATTATCCCATTAAGGACTTGGACTAGTGGCAGCAAATCAAATAATAGAATAATACATTATTATAGGTGTATATATATCTGTGCCAAAAGAGGGATTTATATTTATCTGATAGTTTGGTAATATTGTAACATGGAGGATACCCGAATTATCTTTAAAACTCACCTCTTTTCCCTTGATATCCTCACCCCCTCTCCTGATTTATAGCTGCTTCCATATAGGCCTATGGTTTGTCGTAAATCATAAGGACCTGCCACGCAACTTCCATCCGCTTCACAAAATTCACAAAGCGTTCACACAAGAAACAAAAATATACAACACTTTACCTCTCTCTTTCCCCAATAAAAAACACACCTTAAAAGTAAGTTTATTTTTATACCTGGAACGACTTGTAGTCCCCGGAAAGTAAGAGTTGGAAGAGGTTGTTTATGAAGGGGCGCCACTATGTTCCTTACTGTAAAATACCTTGTGTTTTCCAGAAGGACTCGCCATTTTTATAGACACGCTATATTAAAGAAGGCCCACTGAGGTTGAATATATTTTTTTAAACAAAATATAATATTACGTGATATGCCATTTGGGGCCTAGAACAAGACAATTTGATCTTGATAAATAATTATATAGATTTCAATATTTCATGTGAATAGGTTGGTTAGGAGGGTAGAGGATAAGGTTCAAAGTAACAACATTTGTTATGTATTATTGAAGGGTAAAGGGGTTTATATAGGCCATTTCAGGTGGGTGGAAACATATGGTCTTTTTTATATCATTACACTATCTTTATAATTATAAAGTATTATAGCTTACAGTTAAATAACCAAAATTCACACGTTTTATCCTTTTATGAGTTTTTTCTTTGTAAAATTACACAGCCCGACAAAAAAAAATTGTGCTTTGGAAGTTAGAGCTATTCTTGGGTATATTTGACCTGCTGATTCCAAAAATGGCATTAGTTTTACCCTATCAGCTATTGTTTTAGAGATATATCATATCCACCTTATACGCTTATGTGTGCTATATGCAGTACGTCTACAATAATTTTCATATTATTAATCACCGATATATGAATGTGATATTACATTGATGATACTACATTTTGGTGTCCAGCTTGGAGACCAAGATATGTTGTGGACTCAACATATTGCATGCAAAATTTGCACGGCGCATCTGCGGCAATGAACAAATAGAAAGAGGAGCTGCTTGAAATTTGGTGTACCAATGGTTTGTAGGGAACCTAAAAACCACCGTGATGATTATTATTTTTATCTTGTCAACATCAAAGGCATCAATTTAAATAAGCGAAGCAAGTTGACATATCTTGACCTAGATTCAGCAAGACGACTTCATCCACACTCAGATGAGATACCCGTTTCATATTTCTACCAAATACCGAAACTCACATAGGGTGAATCAAGCATGTCTGATGATGATATAAATGATAACAGAAGTGTGGAAAAGACAGTTATTTTGCCGAAACTTCAAGTTTTCAACTTTTTAACCAACACGAACTGAGTAACAGACCTCATCAGGGATCTGAACCTCTCAAAGGAGCCTTCTGAATTGCTAGCCTCCAGGTTGAATTAAAATAAATTAATTCATTTAGGAACCAACATTACGTTTTATGGTAGCAGAGAAAAGGATTTGGTATCCTTCTTCTCTATGGAAAACATCCTAATGAAATAATATCATAGGCCTTCTTATGAAAATGACCTTGCCTGAATACATGCGAAATGCATGCCGCCTTTTCAATGATAGCTCCATGCGGAGTTTAAATTATGTTCTTTTACACAATGACAACAGATATGGCTCAATTACTATTGGTCGCTCTACCAGTAAAAACGAGAAGTACGAGACAATCTCACTAGTCTTGGAAAATATAAAATATCAAAACAATCAATGGGTGATTTGTGTAGACCTAAAAGATGCTGAACTTTCTCATTGGTCAGCAAAGTGGCTTCACGAAATATCCTTGCTTTTTATGTATTTGGGGCAGCAGAGCCAAACATGACCGCTGGGTAAGAAAAGAGTGGCCTTTGAGAAAATAAATGGCAGTTGGAGAACAAAATGTCATCAATGAACCTCTGGTTGACAGAGCTCAAATAATCCTGCCACCATTACATATAGAGCGTGGACTGACGAAGCAATTTGTGAAGGCTTTGAATGAAGACGTTTTGTGCTTTCGTCATTTATCAAGTAAATTGCCTGGACTGATCATGGGAAAACTGAAAGCAGGGATTTTTGATGGTCCCCAGATAAGACAGCTAGTAAGGTATTCGCATTTCATAGATTCGATTAACGATATTGAGTCTTGTACCTGGTCTTCGTTTGTTCTAGTTGTTAATAACTTTCTTGATTATCATAAGGCAGGCAATTACTCCAAATTATTAGAGGATATGCTCTCCAGTTTTAATAATCTTGGGTGTAATATGAGCATCAAGGTCTATTACCTGCACAGCCACCTAGATTGTTTTCCAGAAAAACTTGGTGATTTAAGTGAAGAGCAAGGATAAATATTTCACCAGGACATAAAAACTATGGAAGACAGATACCAAGGAAGGTGGGATACCCACATGATGGCAGATTACTGCTGGAACCTTCAGCGGGACTGTCCCTGTAGATCTCACTCTAGAAATTCTTATAAAATAATGTTTTTTATATGTTGAATGACTGATAAAAATTGTTTTATAATTATCTTTTGTTGAAATAAGTGGATTTAGTAATATGTTGTTATTTTAATAGTATGTAATATTAATAGCAGCAATATTTGTCAAAATCATATCAAAATAGCAGATCATGCGATTAAGTATCTCAGACGTTGAAGAATGACAGGTGAGAATCGGCATATAGGGTGACTATTCCGTATCTCCAAAACTATAGCTGATAGGGTTAAACTGATGCTATTTTTGGAGTCAGTGGGTCAAATACACCAAAGAATAGGTCTAAATTGTAGTGTATCAAAATGTGTGTTGGACAGTGCTATCTGTGATATCCTAAAAATCAAAGGTTGTTTACTTGAAGGTCACAATTGAGAGAAAAGATATTTTCTCAAAGTCGGCACTAACGATTTTGATTCCTTTTTTTATCCAGGCACTGTTTAATCCTTCGAGAACCACTGCTCAAGAAGAACAACAATTATATCACGTCTCTAGAGATAATTAAATTATGTCCCTGTAGAAAGTCTCGTATTTTTTACATGATGCTTTTAAAAATAATCCTATGCAAGCAAATTTTTTTGTTAGGTTGGCAGTGTCTAGAAATACTATTGCTTTAAAACGTTATTTTTGTTCAGTCGCGTCTCACTAACCATCCACGCTATCCATCCATATTTAGCTACGTAAATGAGGTAAGTATGAAACAGTTCTAGTTTAGAGGAATTGTAACCACATATTTGTACAGGAGTAGTGGGAAATTATTTAGAATAAAAGCATTCTCCATATATCCTCAATTGAAAACCAGATTAGATGATCATGACGTTTAGTCCGGAATGTCTACTGATACAGGTAGAAGCACATTAATATCATTATCATTAACAAAGGGTGTTTTTTTTAATCATCACGTCTTACTACCTGTTTAGGTTATACGCATATATGATAATTACTCTAACGGAGTAAGGATGAGTAAGGAAGCATTTTAGAGGTAATATACCAACACTTGCGTGGAATTATAGTGGAAACCATATAATAAAACCCATCCTCTGTGGAGCTGACTGGTATTCGAACCCCTACCTCCTCAACTTCAGCAGTTCAGTCTAACGTGAGAGTGACGCTTTAGACAATTTGGCCACTGAACTGTCGTTAGAGGGTTTTCAACGGATCTGTTTGATTTTTCATCAAGTTAATATTATTGTATTATTTTCATGTCTATTATTAAGTTTTCTGTGTTTGAAATCAGTTTGCTGCCTGTTCCTTTTAAGAGATTACCCTTTGAGCGCTCACCCGTGAATATAAACCAAAACGAAAAAAAAAAATCTACACGTAAAACATGGTAGAAGGGTTCTTTGCTCGATTGCCGGTTTATCTGTCAAACGAACGAGAATAAAACCAGCTTTTTTTTTTAAAGAGTAGATTGATGACGCACAAAAGTCTTTCATGGATTCTAACCCCCTTTTCATTTCCAGAAATGCTCCTCCCTGAGGATATTCATGTTCTATATTAATGTCATCTCAACCAAACACTCGAATCCCGTTGGAAATTCATCCCCCTTGTGTGGCAGGTTGCAGAAGAGTGGGAGAGTGACATGACTAAATAGAAATTCACTAAATGCGAGAGGGTATTCTGGCCCTCATGTTTATTTAATAACCTACCTCCATCCAGAAGTTTTTCTTTTCATTCTCACGCTGCTTAGCTTTAGCTTACATGTAATTTTTTAAATCTTAATTTACCTTTGTTTTTACGTTGTTTTTTTTATGAAGTTAGAAAAGATCAGGTGGATACAGGATGACCAATGAACAAGTCCTAAAGAGAGTGGGTGAGAATAAACACAATTTTGAATGTGATTCTTTGATACAAAGTAAATTGGATCAGACACATCCTTAAGGAGGAACTGTATTCTGCACGAAGTCATAGAAGAAAAGTTTGAAAGAAAGAGGGCCTTAGGAAGAAGGAGTATTCAGATATTGGATGACATGAAGGAAAGAAGACAATTTTAGGCGCTGAAGGAGGAGGCAGAGGACTGGGTTTATTGGCGACAAAAGGAATGGCCTTGTCGTAAGACAGAACACCTAATACTAATAATAACAACAATAATAATTTAAATCTAGTAATCACTAATGTGCCAGCTAGTATTTAAATCCAACTAATAATTGTAATGTTATTTTAAACATCAGATACTAATAGTAATACATAATTGTATTATATTTTAGAATGAATTATTATATTTTAACTTTAACTCTTATCTTTAATACTATATGCAAACATAATTAATATTGACAAATAAAATATCAATATGAAACTACTTTATTTAATATAAGAAAATTCTCCAGGAAAGTGTATGTCTAATATTGAAATCTGAAATAAATAAAATCTAGGATTTATAAATTGAGTAATACTTTGATGTAGTTATTAATATATTCTGCCTTAATTAATATTTAATTAAATGAATAAAACCTTGATTTTACTGATTAATTAGGGAAATCTTGTCCATACAATCAGAAAGTCCGTAAAATCGGGGTGAAAAATTAGTGGACTAAAGTGTACAAGTAAAAGGTATTTTTTACGTTAGTAATTGGAATTAGATATTTAATGAATGTGTGTGTAAAACACATATGGACAGAGTGGATAATGAATGGGTGCTGAGGGAGTTCAGTTTGAAAGGGAATAGAATGGGTCATTGTGAAATAAACGTGTTACGTTGGTTTGTAGAGTGTGTGGTTCATAAGAAAGGGGTAGGCCATGTGAGACGTGACTAAGGCCCATGTGCAAGGATGATGCTGAGCACAGCCAGAGTAAAAGGAAGAGTATGAGCCTCGTACTAGTATGATCTATGACGCAATAACTTGAATCTCGCCAAAGTCTGGTCCCGGGCTTGCTCAGGCTATACTCTGCCCGTTCTCAGAGGATATTTCCACAACATGGTGCTGCGTGCGTAGACGATCGAGACACCTGTTTTCACGACAGGCCTCATGCTCTGCTAGTGCTCTGCCTGTACTCTGGCCGTGCTCAGCATCGTCCTTGCATACGGGCCTAAATGTTGTAGACGAATGTGTGGAAAAAAGAATCATTAAGAGTTTTAAGAATAAAAGAGCATATATGATGACTCAGTATAGCTGTGTTTGAAGCCAAGGGAGAATGCAAGAATAGAGATGTGTGGAGAAAGTTGGTGATGATGAATTAAGTACAGAGTTGTTTTTTGAGCTATATACACAGTTTCTTGCCTACCCCGTAAGGTAACGGCTTGATTAAGTATGTAAATATGTAAGATGCATTTTCACTATAACAAAGTTGCTAAATTAGTACAATACACATTTAAAAGAACGGCGCAATCTTTGCATTTAATTTTCTTTCTTAAAGTTCAAAAAGCATGGAGTTTAAAAATATTGTCGCACATTTCTGAAACCAGATGACATCTGCTTTGAGCGTTGTGCATTGGGTGGGATCAATGGAAGTGTTACGCATGCCCTTCTTAGGCTACAGATCCCTGGAATTAACGGATTTGTCAGCCACTGTCTTTAAAATGGAAAATGATAAAAGCTGTCTATTATATTCAAAGTCCGTCGAATCGAGAGTTAACTGTACTTTAACAAAAACCATTATTGTCTTCATTTTTATGAAATGCTATCAAAAATACCAATGTGTTGGGTGTGGAAAAGGTGATAAGTCACAAAACTATAGTTGAGAGAAAAACTAATTTTAAACTTCTGAAAATATGCAGATTTTATGAATTTAAAAATTAATATTTGCAATTGGTGATGTACATGATTACACAGCTATGAATAAAATATGGTATTGTACATAATTGTCACTTCGTAATATAGGCTTCTGTAGTACAATTTGTAAAAAAAATATAGCATAATCATTGTTGACATAGCACATTTTGCACACCATCATGCCACCCATCTTCTTCATAAAGGAAGTTAAAATTTGAAAATTAGCATTTTAACGTCATACACAACAGGAATATTTTCCAAAATGTTTTGACCATGATTAATTTTCTTTGTAGTAATTCAGCCCTGCTTAATTCACAATGAAGTATCGCCATCCTCTCTTCTTTATACCATTGTATCTGGATGAACATTTCTTGCTGATTTTGATGTCTCCAAGTCCCTGTAGAGCTGGTGGAATACAGGAGAAACAAACTATAGAAGATCCATGCAATCATTATTCTTTTCGATTGTAAATGCATTATATCAAATGTACTTCAGCTGTGGATCTATATGTATATTGATTCTTCTCCTTCTCCTAAAACTCATTGTTTTGAATTAACTTTCATCTAGTGCTCTCTTGTAATAAAGTAGTCCAGGCTGTTTATTTTCAAAATGTGGCCACTTGATCTGTCTCCAATTGGCAGCATTGCCATCTGCATCTACTTTGTGCAGCTGAAGTGGACCTTCCAATAAAGCAGCAAAGTCTATGAAGTCTTGTCGAACCATTTCTTTCACAATGAACTGCTTATTTTTTACCAGTCTGCCGGATCAACTGCGCCCAGTCATGGGGATGTTCAATGTTGCCATTGTAATTTTTCTTTTTCCTTTCAATCAGACTATTTTCTGAATTTCACTCTGTAAAGTTGGAGACCGTTGTAATTCCACCATGCACATAACAGCAATGTGGCTGTTTTTGTTTTGCCCAGCACATGTGTCCAAGTACAAGGTTATAGCCTTAATTTCGGGTTTCAGGTCATTGATTAGAAAGCTGTACAAAGCCGAACCAAATTCGTTAGCCCCTCTCCCAACTATTCCTTCATGCCACAGATAGCGATATGGCTGCCCATAATCACAATCATGCACAGTAAGATTGTAGGTCCAAAGCTGTATTTTATAAAAGGCAACACAACTCTGAACATTAGGTGTTGGAAGGCATTACTACATATCAAACGTTATTGTGTTTTTTGTTTGGTCACAATCTAACTATATCTTGTACTTTTACTTGACATTATAAGCCATTTCAGCCAATTTATGATGTTCATCTAACTGTTGCTGTAAGTCAGTTGTGTCACACCCTGTCTTGATTTGAAAAGCCAACTAGTCACAGTTAGCACATGTGTATACTTTGGGTTTTTTAATTGCAAGGTTCATTTCATGGAATTGAAATTCAAAATGGTGCCAGCTACCTGGAATAAGAGGAAGAGCACATTTTTAAAATACTCTTGATATAATTCAGGCAGCGTAGTGTAAGAAGATAGACACTTTTTTCACAGTCTCTTCGAGAGTAATGGCTTTCATACGCGGGAAGTTAATTGATAAACTGTTTAACAACATTAATATCTTCTTATGATTTCTTATTTATTGGCTCATGGGATCCTATAGCATCCAGGTAAACTATTCCAGATGCACTGAATTGTTTCTATTGAATGGCTGTTCCAATAAGCCGTCGGCCAATCGGCAACATCTGATTACTCTAGATTACGAAAGCCGCGACTGTGACTGACAAAATAAAAGTTTGGCGATAAGCTGTTGACCTGCAAGTGGTGGTCAATAGCGGTCTACTGTCCTTTACTTTCATATTTAAATAAACCGTGTTTAATAAAAGGCCGCCACTTGGCTGCTTTGCAAGTGGCGGCATATTATTACAAAATGCAAAGTTTGTTGGGCGTGTTTTGTTTCTTTCATTTTCTTAGTATTAATTAGTGTGCAATGTGTTAAGTCATTGCAAATATTATTATATGAGTGTACATACTATGTTATGTCACATACAAACTTATATAACACATTTTGCACAGCCACATAACTGATTTTGATAAACTAAACATTATTCACATATGCATAAACTCTAACACTATGGCCTCCAGACTTAACGCACAACACACACACGTTCCTCTATTTTTTCTGTTTCTGGTTCATGTGAAAACTCATTTTACGAGATTTGGTGACTTAACACATTTTTCACACCCAGCATTGTACGAATGGTAATAATTAACGCTGACAATACGGGTGGACGTGATAGATTTTTCTTGAAATTTTTTGAATAGATTATTTTCTATTCTTGTGATTTTTTTCTAAAAAATTTCAAGAATTTTGAAAATCATTATCGTTTTATTCTTCTTTCCTTCTTGTTTATTTTTTCCCTGTATTTCTCTGTCTATCTTAATATAATTATATTACAAAAAGTATAAACACCCAGTAAAGTTTTATTTATTTATTTTTATTTTAGAAAATAATATTTTTTGAAGTGAAGAGAGAATGTTCAATTTCCCTGATAATGGTTTTGTATGCTATGATCGCCGGGTGCGTTCACAATGGCTGACCGGAAGATTTTTCAGAACACCTCGTGGATATATTTGGGAGAGGGTGAACCAGGGGATATCTATAGAACTGGAGAGAGGGGTTAGAGGAGGGAACTGAGAACATGTGGGAAGGGGGAGGAAGGTTATTTATCGGTGGTGCACAATGGACGGGATAAACTGTCGCGCTTGCTGTGAGCTCTGGGTGATATAAATAATCTGTGCTGTTCAGTGTCCAAATTTCCAACTCCTTTACAAAGTTTTTTTTAACGTACGCTCTTTTCCCCTAAACGCCAACTCCTACACCCCCTCCCCTTTTCTTAATCCCTACTACAGGGTCTTTCAACTTAAGCTTTGTATAGAGTAGTGGTCAAGTTACGATCCACATCAATAATTTATCGACCCAGGGGAAAGTGATTAAATATTTTTTTTTATTTATATGTAATTATCTAGGTATTGAAAATATTTAAAATAGATTATTTACAATTTAATTTCATGTTCATTCCGAAATACTCATGTCTTCTTCTTATGAGAGCAATTAATAAATATAATTAACATTACTTGGAATTTGATGATCAAAAATTTACCTAAAAATTCTAAAATAATACTTCAAGCTTAGAAAAATAACCAAAAAATATAAATGAAAATGCAAAGTGAGGTTTAGTTCGGTCTCTTTCTCTTTTATTCTCTTATTTTTTCTTTAACGCCTGATTTATTTATATCTCTCTTTTTCATTTCTCACTTTTCTCTTTTCCTTTATCTCTGACTCTTGCCCCCTTTCACTATTTTTTTAGCACCCCGTCTTACTACTTGTTCGGGTTATGTGTTGTTCTTTCTCTCCGTCACTCTTTCTTTATCTCTTTCTCTTGTTCTCTTGATTTTTCTTTCATTCTCACTCTCACATCTTTATTACTCTCACTTTCACTCTTTTCCCTTCTCTCGCTATTCTAGCTCTTTATATTTCTTTCATTCTCGCTTTCACATTTTTCTCAAAATTGTTTATTTCAATCGTTCTCTCACTTTTCTCCCTTTTCTCACTCCTCATCTCGATAGTACTGCATTTCCCTGTCGCTCTTTCTCGATCAGAAATTAAGTTTCTCTATCTCTCTCCCAAGCACTGGACGCCCCGGATCATCGGGCGTCGCTCCCACCAAGCTTAGAGAAAAAAAACACCGACGTTGGTTTACCGGCGTCCGCGCTGTGACGTTAAGCGCCGACCATAGCGCGTGGTATTAGCACCGTCCCGTCAAGAGCTTACCCGTCCCTTACCGGGAAAATATGGAGCCGCGACACATTAATCTCCCGTTTCGTCATGGTGGAGGGGAGAGGGGAACAGATTTAGTAGGGAGGGGGGATTGAAGGGGGGAAGAGAGAGGGAGCATTATATACCCATGAATCTGTTTTTGTGTGAGTTTTTGTTGTTTTTGTTGTTGATCCAAAACAATGAATTTGATCGTCCCTATTGGGTTTGCAAAGTGTTTCGCGTGGAGTGGAGTGATGTATGGATCTGAGACGTGGACAATCACAAAGAGGAAACAAAGGTATTTGGAGACTTTTTGAATGTGGTTGTGGAAAAGTGTAGAAGGTTAGATGGATGGACAGGTTGAGGACTGAGGACGTGTTGAGGAGGGTAGGAGAGAAAAGGCTCCTGATGTGGATGATAGCGAAGAGAAAAACGTCTTGGTTGGGACACACACTACGCAGTGATTGTTTAATGAAGAGGATCATGAAAAAGAGGAAGAAGGTTTGGAATGCTAACAGATATCAGGGAAGGAAGACATTAAAAAAATTATGAAAGAATATGCTTGAAACCGAGGGGAATGGAAGATGCTCAGTTGATACCTGTCAGAAGATAGAGCCACAGAAGAAGAATTTTCTGTATGTTTTAAAGTCCAATGCTTGGGCTTAGTTGATAGCATGTCTGCCCACTGAGCTAAGAATATCGGGTTCCATTCTCGGCGTGGCTGAAAAAGTGTAACATTATTATTATTATTATTATTATTATTATTAGCACCGCGTCTTACTACCCGTTCGGGTTATACGCACTTACGCTAATGTGTAATGTTAGGGTGATTGTGAGATGAAATGGAGGATCTACAGTTTACGTGGAATCCGAACCACGGTGGAGGCCTGGCATTCCCCACATTCACAAGATGTCTTGTCAGAGGTGGAGGAAGAGTTTGGTAATCAGATAAATCTGTGCCGGGACCGAGGATTGAACCCCGGCCACCAGCACAGAAGTCTGACAACTTACCCCTAGACCACCAGGTCACCCTGTAACATTATTGAAATGGTGGTTTCTCCCTCTTTTACAGTGATTAGTTAACGGCTGAGGGGTGGGTAGGGATGGTGGTTGGGTTTTGTGTAAATTGTTTAAAGAAGAGCAAGAGGGACCAGTTTACTTAAACAGTCCTGTCAATTACGGTAGGAGTGTAGGGAACGCAAGTCATAGGAAGTAATTTTGCAGTTTTTATGTCAAAATATTTTTTTTTGTCAAAAGAAATCAAATCCAGTAAAAACAAAAGAGTTCAATTTTCTCCACATGGTGATATCCACAGTTGTTGAATCTTTGTCATGGGCATAGCAACATTAGATGACAAACTTTTTAAATACAGAGGAAAAGTTGTCTTTAAATTATTCCAGGACCCTATTGACAGATATTCAACAACTATTTATATCACCATATGAAGAAAATTAAACTATGTTTTTACTATAGTCATATTTATTTATTTTGACAAAAATAATATTTTTCTATAAGGTGTGCAAAAATACCGCCCTTAGCTTGCGTTCCCTACACTCAACCCCAGTATATAGACCATGAGCCATTTTTGATACCAATATAAATATTTACGTCAATCGTCAAATGCTCCTAGTAATAAGATTTCAAGAGCCCTGTAAGGTTACCAAAAATCTGCCCAAGCTAAAATTATGTAGGCCTACACATGTTAATTTTTGTATATTCAAATTTGACAACATTATTAATACTTTTATGTTCAATATTTAGTATAAATATTAAGACTGTTCTAATGACAAGAACATGACATAATTATTAACATGGTGTACCTATAATTTCTTAAATGGAAGTAATGAGGTAGAGTTTATAAATGTTTTTCATATATAAATTGGACTATACATAATATTAGTTGGTTAATTTCCTTTTATACTCATCAGTCAACACGAATAGAATTTTTACTACTAACAAACGTTGAATAAATCCCCATCTCTTTGTTGCATGACAAGCTTACAGAGGTAACCATTTCAAAACCCACGTCAACGTTCAACTGTTTTGGGTGATGTCTGCTTTTATCAACCTCTTTTAATAATTCTTAAACCTTAAAGATTTCTCTCAGTAGATTATTGTTTTGATGTAAATGCGAGCGAGAGGATAAAGGCCAACCCCCCCACCTCCCCCGTTCCTGCTCTCTCCTGTGTTTGTTTCAAGGGTATTCAAGGGGATGGGGGAGTGATTGGGTTACAGCTTGAGGATAGAGTTACGACTGTCACTGACAGATCCTGCAGAGAGAAAGAGAGCGTGGGTGTCAACTCTGAGTGACGTCACACAGGGCACAGGAGTATTGGCTAGAAGGGGAGTAGGCGGAGGGAGTGTAGGAGCGAAATATGCCCTGAAGGAGACAACGTGGCAAGGGGATTGAGACGTTTTTCTTAGTACCAGAAATAAAACGGGCTAACCTCCTATCGTGAAACGTTTGAACTAAAAGTGGAGAAATCCAGTGATGAGGAAACTATTGAATAACAAATCATTCGCATGTAAAACTTTAAATTGAAGAAGATTAAGTAAGAAAAAAATATATTTAAAGAAACATATATGAAAGTTTTCTTATTTAGATTAATTTTTTCACCCCTTAATCGCATATTAATATCCATTCGGGCTCTACGTAAAAAATAAATTACACTCCAACCAATAGCACCTCTGAAGGAATTGTTGGTCTTACGGAGAAAAGATATATCTTCGCGCGCTCTCTTTCTCAGCTAACTGCTACCAAATTCCCTCAGTTTTAGTTATGTCTGAAGTTGGTGTGCTGGATTAAGAATGAGCTATTGGCAAACTCGATGAACCAGCGTTGCGAAATTTCACTTATACTTGATGAAAGATTGACCACATGAAAACAAGAGAATGGCAACACTGTTTCCCAATAATAGCAACAATACAGTTCCCTCAGAGATGATATACAGTGTAATAAAGTATGAATAAGGAAAGTAGAACTTATAGATAATGTTCCCACGTTTGCATGTAGGGAGAGTTGAGAAACATTTAAGGGGAAATTCTTTAGTGTTCCCAACTGGGATTCGATCCCAAAACTTCCTGTTGCTGAAAAAACCAGACCAAACTGAGCATGATATTCATACCGCGTGCCCACCGTTTCTGGTAGTTTTTAAAGTTAGTTTTAGTAAATTTGAATTCGGGAGAGCACATTAAGAATCATGAGGGATGTGCATTTCATTTTTAAGTAACCGCACATCGTAAAACTATATTGTCACCCCTTACTTCCCTTCGGGTGCTACTTGTCAGGGGGGGTCTTGTATGAACGCCAAGGAACGATTGAGATACAGTTATAAAACTTTTTTTAACACAAAATCCAAGGGATATCTAAAAAAATATTCAAAATATACCAAATTTAAGTTAACCATTTTTAAAAGAATCTAGGCAGCTGGTACACAATAAATCAATAATCTCGAAATATGCTGCATGTTATAGGGCAATATGCTATAAAAAACACACATACTCAATATTTACTGTACAAACATAACAAAGTAAAAAAAATTAAAACACAAAATTTAAAAACTTGTTAAGTGCTATCATAAGAAATGCCGACTTAAAAATCAGATTAGATTAAAGCCGAGTCAATGAGCCCCCTACTTTAGGCAACCCAATCGCCGCCAGTGCAGAATTTCACACCTTCTAAATTACTATTTTTTAATAGGCTAGTTATAACTTTATTTGATATTGGTATGATTTAATGTGATCGTTAAGCTAGGTTTGAAATGAGTACCAACTCGAAAAAATTAACAACGTAAAGATTTTAACCTATCCAAATATTTCCTTCCAAAATTAGATATATATATTTTTTTTGCCATTTATTCAATTAGGAATTTCATATGAAATCATGATGGGTTTCAATTATCCAATATTGAATAAGCTAAATCCTAATGTAGTTGAATCGAAAATAGTTTTTAAAGGATTTATTCAAAAATAGTACTGGATCGAATGTATGACAGTAGTATAAATTAATGTTATGATATTCATGTCTAAAAGAGAATTAACACCATCGTGTCAGAAACCTGTGTTAGAGTAGCTAGGACCTGGGTCGATACCCGGTAAGTCTGTTCTTCCGTTGCATAGTAACTTTCGTATACGGCTCTTATGTTTGTCAGCTAACGCTACTATTGGTCGTGTCTTTCCAAGTCGATAATCTGGCCTCCACCACTAAGTCCTAAATCGTAACTATATCGAGCTTCCAGGCTCTCGATCTTTCAAGCTTCTAAGCTCCCGAACTTCTTGAGTTAGACAAAAGATTGACGTATTTAATCATCATGAGAGGGTCTATTATCACTCGACGTTCTAATCCCTAACCAATCAACAGCAATTGTTTCTTTAAGGGTTGCGACCAATAGTGTTTTATTAAGTGCCGTAACAAGCTTACTCGGCACTGAACTAATTAAATTAATTATGCATGTTGTTTAAAATTACGTTATTGTTTGTAAGCAAATACTCTTGTCACTGATAGTTGATGGTCTACTTCAGCATTATTAAATCTATATTATTATTATTATTATTATTATTATTACTAGCACCGCGTCTTACTACCCGTTTGGGTTATACGCACTTACGCTAATGTATAATGGTAGCGTGATTGTGAGATGAAATGGAGGACCTAATGTTTAACGTAGAATCCGAACAACGGTGGAGGCCTGGCATTCCCCACATTCACAAGTTTAATATAGAAAATGAGTGAGATGGATAAATCTTTACCAAATAGTTCTGAGACGTTTGCAATTGCATGCTATCCTTGCTAATTATATATAATATTATACTCGTATACTACATTTTTATACTATCATATCCAAATATGTTTTCCATATTGAAACCCATTAGAAGGTTTGGCTCCAACAAGCTTTTTTTTTTCCCCTCTCCACGTTAATAATTTTACATTGTCTTAAAATTTGTCTTCCTAATTATTGTCTCGGGCTGTGTGGCTTAAGTTTCTGGTAAACATTTTATAGATATACAATACGTCCATGAAGAGAGAGTAGTTATGCCAAATCATGGACCCTTTTCTGAGCTTAAGTTGTGACTCGTGGCTGTTTGGGACTGTACTTGTAAACTGTTATCTCACCGTCAATATCAATTTTACAAATGAAAGAATGTTTATTTACATTAAAGGTTAAGTTCTATACGGGGGGAAAGGGAACAACTTATCGTCACTGTCGTCAAGATTTAAGTTCCTTATAAAATATATTTAAGCTTCCCCTATTGATGTATTAGATTAATTAATTATAATTAATGGTGTTCACAAGGCTGAGATGTATACAAAAGCTGTCACCTTTAACGGATGGTGTGGATATTGACACTCGGAATGTACTGTAACATGTGGGATCCACTTCAGCGGGAAAGGAGGCACAAAAACAATGATAAAATTTAATATAAATATGTGCTTCATTTGACCTTAATTCCTAGTTATAGTCATGTCTGTACTCAAGTAATGTGGAGATGCTTAACACTACAGGAATAAATTTATAAAGCCGCTATCAGCCTGAATAAAAACACACAGTCGTATAGTAGAATGCCGCACATTTATTTAAACAACATTTTTACTCCTCACTTAATATTTTCTTTAAAAAATTATCGAATGAATAAAATTATGTAAAGCTATTTATGTTTTATATTTTAAATAAATCAAGATAATACCAAGACACTGTCAGTGGGGGAGGAACTTCAATTGTAAAAGGGGGGTGTAGTTATTAAAATGAATTTTTGAGGGGCATGTTTGCCCCATCCACCTGCCAAGTGTTTTAAAATTGGTTGCCCCTTGAATATATTTAGAGTATTTTCACCTGGAGGATCTTCCCCTAGAATATTTTTGAAATTTGAATGCCTTCATGAGCTATTAATATAAAGTTATTTTTGAAAGTTAATTGTTTCTAAGAGTTATTTGAGGCGAATCTACTCCGTAAAATTTTGAACAATGAATGTCTCTAGAAGATAATTGAAGTCTTTTTTTACAATCGTATATCTATCGTTAATATCAAAGGGGTGTTGAACTAATAAATTAGCAGAGAGGCAAGTATATGCCAGTGATGGTAAGGGGACAGGAGCCAAATTCTTAACTGAGGGGGCTATGCCCCCCCTGACTGTTCCAGCTTTACCACCACTGCCTTTTGCACCTTCAACGTAACCAGTAACGTCGACTGTGTCTTTGGCCACTCTACTGCTGAGTCAGGAAAACTACGAGGCAGCAAAAGAAGATGAACCCGAGCAAAGACATCACTGAGAAAAGAAGGAAAGGGGGATTGAAAGTAAGGTACTTTAGGGTTCAAAGAGCAATAAAATGATGCGCAAAGTAACATAAACAGAGTTAAACTGTGTTTAGATCCAACAAAGACAGGTACTGGCATCGTAGCTTTGATGTTAACTTCTAAGAACGGAATGGAAAAAAAACATTGCCGAGTAGTTGATACAATTGGCTGTTTTGTTTGTTTTTTTGTCAACTGGCTCCTTTACGCTTTTTCTTTAATTAAAAGGATGAGACTTATATAAATTCAAAATAAATTTTGATCTCTCTTTTACTTTCTCATAATAAAAGTATTATGATCGTGAATATTTTCAACCTCAAGATTTTAATGGATCTTTTACTTTTTATGTGGCCCCGTACCCAAAAAAGTGTGTCCTCTAATTTGGTATATCTGTCTGTTTATTTCAGTGTATGTATGTGTCTGTCCGTCTTCTGTCTGTTCCTGGGGTTGAAACTAAAACGATATTATTGGATATGTATATTATGCTGTATGACTATACATAATTTCTATTTTAATTCTAGCCCCTGAATTAAAACTAGTTTACAAATTAGAGTTTCTGAGAGCTAAAATTTTTTGAGAAATGAATAAAACAATTTGATTTAGAATGTATATTGTTGAAATAAGACAAAACAATGAACAATTAATCACTCGCCAAAGACTTGTGTGCACTTTATTGTGATATGTTAATCCTAGATACTGTCATGATTGTTTTTTATTCTTCTATGATGTTGTTTTTCTTGATACCGTTGCTATGCTTAAATAATATGTATCAACAAACTAATAAATTAGTTCTTGCGATATAATTATTCTTTGAATTACTACATTGATTTAGAATGTATATACGGGTAGTTTTTGACATTATATTTAATACCGTATACTTTTTTTTTATGTAAATCCCTCTAAGAATATCTTATTGGCGGCTTATTATAACTATTAAGTTATATTTTATTGTTATTTTAATCATTCATTCCCCGGGATTCACCTTTCATAATATATACTTAAGAGTAGCGTTGTTTTATTCCATAATAACATATTGTTAAAAATTCAGTCTTTATAAAATTGACCTGACGATTTTAAAAAGAGTTAATTTTGGGAAATTTTGACATGATAACATTGTGTACTTGTTTTTTGTAGGAAAATTGATTTAATGGTAGTTTACTGATGAATAATTTTTTATAATTGGACATTTTCAGGAGATGGATATTTTTTTTTGTTAAAAATGGGTATTTATGGATGATTTTACAAAATAAATAAGACTATATTTTTATATTAAAAATAACCAATTTGAGATTATTTTGCTGATAATATAAGTTTGAAAATGATGCAACAAACTATATTGCATAGAATAAAAAGAGAAAGAATGTACAATTTGTGTTCTGCCACTTTTTTTTTGTTTAATTTAAATTGTGAGGTATTTTAAAGGTAATCCATCCATTTTTGCGTGGAAGGAGTGTGGAGATCCCTTTAGGAAAAAACAACTTTGGTTGATCCGACTAGTATTCGAGACCATATCTCTCCGTTTTCAGCAGGCCAGTCTAATATGAGACTGACACCTTAAACCATTTGATCACGGAAGCGGATCATTATTTTGATCCGGAACGTATACAATAGGTATCATTAAATATAAAGTCATTTCTAAAATTATCATTCATAAAATTAAAATTTAAACTATTTAATTTCAAATACTACTTATAAATAAAATAAAAAATAAACAACAGTTATAAAAATTATAATTAAAATAAAAGAAAATATGTTAGCAGGGAAATAATTGTAGAGATATATAATTTGGATTTTAAAAATTCACTCAATATTTGCAAATTGTAAGTATACTGTTTTTATTATTTTATCGTCTATGATATTATAATTATGTCTTCTGACACATTATTTCAGTCAGTAGCGTGTCTATCTAATGAGAAAAGTGGCCCGGGGTACAATTATCAACGTGGTTGAAAAAATGTATCTTTTTTTAAATGAGAGTTTCCCCCCTTATCAATGATAAACTAACGGTAGGGGTGCTGATTGTTGTGTCTGTTCTCGTTTTAAGTTAGTTTACAAGTCGTTTTCAGATATAATTAGTTAGCTCAGGAAGTGTATGTTAAATATCTTGTATACAATAAAACATATTATTAAGTCAAATGTGACAGAGGCAGAAAATGTCATTTGACGTAGCTTTTGTAGCTATTTAAAAGCTTCTTTCTATAGTAATTGCTTTTAAAGTAAGC
Organism: Timema shepardi; assembly: GCA_902151425.1. Classification (NCBI taxonomy): domain Eukaryota; kingdom Metazoa; phylum Arthropoda; class Insecta; order Phasmatodea; family Timematidae; genus Timema; species Timema shepardi. Next base: position 121,991 of record CABFVX010000361.1, read on the forward strand.
GCTACGTAAAGTAATACGTCAAATACTCGTAGCTTATAACATATGATTTGATTTAAAGGAATCATTAATATCTGTACAGCAAAGACTAGAGACTTTTCAGAGTGTTCCTTAGAGAGTTGGTTATTACGTTGGTGACATTATTTCTCTTTTAGCTACTGGGTTTATCGTCTAAAAGGAAAAACAAGAGAATTAAGTGATTTGCCATCAAGGATGCTTGCTCCATGTAGACAATTAAAAACAAATGGTACGGAGCTTCACACGGACCTTCTCGCTCTAGTGTTTAAAAACGTACATATTTACTCAAAATTTGTAATATAATATATACTAACGAACGCGGGAACAATTTGTGCTATAATATTATTATTATTAGCACCGCGTCTTACTGCCCGTTCTGGTTGTAAGCACTTACGCTAATGTGTAATGGGTAGGGTGATGATGAAATGGAGGACCTACAGTTTAACGTGGAATCCGAACCACGGTGGAGGCCTGGAATTTCACACATTCACAAGTTGTGATTAATACACGTCTTGTCAAAGGTGAAGGAAGGGTTTGGTAATCAGATAAATCTGTGCCGGGACCAGGGATTGAATCCTGGACCCCCAGCACAGAAGTCTAACAATTTACCCCTAGACCACCAGGTCACCCATAAATTTTGCTATCATACGTAACATATTTTTTTGACTCGCGGTATTAAATTTTATAATTTTATTTCTAAATAATTAACGTCTTTATTTGTACATTTGGACTAATAAAAAATATTGATATTGGGTCTCTAAGGGTCAACAGTTCGTATTAAAATTATGACTTCCAGTTAAAATTTTCTCATTGTTATCACTTTGGTATTCAATTTTTCTTTTATAAATTTTGACCAATACAACAGGTAATTATTGACTAGTGAGTCTAAAATGATAGAGATAGATCATTGCTGTACAAATATTCTCCCAGAGAGGTTGATAGAAATAGAACATACACTTTTTGAGAGAGCTACTTATTTCTTACTCTTTAACATTATATAACTATTGCGTTAAAACTTGAGTAGGTTCACTTTACAACTAAAGATCACAAAATTGTATTAAAATATTTACCAATATCTCAGAAACTATTGGTCCTATAAAAATTTATTTCGTATATTTTTTATTTTATTTTAATAGTACTACAATTTAGCAATGAAAAGTTGTTTGGTATCTCAAATAGTTGAGGAGATACGGGATTTTCCTAAAATTAATTTTCATGGGAAAATGAAAATAGCCAGTTTATTTATAATCTAAATCAACGCCTAGATACGAATTTTAATCAAAAACCGTTAAGGTCATTTTGAGAAAATATTTTTTTTTTCTCTCTTTTCGCTTTTTATTTAAGTACTCTTAATTTTAGAGTTAAATAGACACACAGACAGACGGCATCGCAAACCTCACTTCTTAGGGTTTAGGGGATCATTAGACGTTGATATCCATCAAAATTCCTGTGTTGTTGTTTTTTCATGGTCTCAATACTTTACCTTTAGTGGTGACCTGGCGGTCTAGGGGTAAGGTGTCAGACTTCTATGCTAGCAGCCGGGGTTCAATCCTCGGTCCCAGCACAGATTTATCTGATTACCAAACCCTTCCTTCACCTCTGACAATACATCTTGTGAATGTGAGGAATGCCAGGTCTCCACTGTGGTTCGGATTCCACGTTAAACTGTAGGTCCTTCATTTCATCTCAGAATCACCCTACCATTGCACATTAGCGTAAGTGCATATAAACCAAACGGGTAGTAAGACGCGGTGCTAATAATAATTTACCTTTAGTGTTTGAAAAGTTAATATAAATATACATATATGTGTACAGCTTGAACGTTATTGGTTTTATAAAACAATGTTTCTTATAAAAGATTGTATTATAAATATATATACATATTTGCAACGATAAGTAATTTCATATATCATATAGTTTCGGAGATATGATTTAAAAAATGAGAATTTATGCGTCAGACCGGAACCCTTAAATAATTTTGCTGAAATATTGAACGTAGCCATTTGGCTCGGAATATTTGTAAATGTTTTTAAATTAAATTTAATCAAAAACGCTATATGCAATTTTAAGAAAATCGATGTTTTTTCTTTTTTCTCTTCATTAAACTAGCTTTAATTTTAGGGTTAGATACCCAATTCCAAAAATCCCTCGGGAAGACCCTATGAAAAGCCTATATACCAAGTTTTAGCCCGATCAGTAAAATAGTTTAGGCTCTAGTCCGAGGTACAGGCATACAGATGGAAACTCAAAAAACTCTTTTTTGATTCGGGGGGTCATTAAACGTCGACATTCATCAAAATCTCGCTCGTTTCTTTTGGCAATCACAATACTTTCTCTATTTGTAAGATAGCGAAAAAGTAAAAAGGATATTGTAAAATAAGAAAGTAAAATGTTTCTGTTATGACACGCCTAGTTAATAGGTTTTATCACTCTGACTTTAATTGGCAAAGTGATACAAACAAATGATTTTCCAGTGATACAATGGTCATAGTTTGAATCCCGGTCGGTCAGGTTTAATATCTTCCCAGTATAGCTTCATGCAAATGTGGGCACCTTTCTTCAAAATGCTATATAACTCATACGTAGAAACTAGCTTAATTAGTAATTAATGTACCTGATTCGGTGGCCGCGTGGTCTAAAGCGCTAATCTCGTGTTGGACTATAATGCTAAAGACGGGGAGATCATGGTTCAAACCCAGTCGGGTGCACTAAGATTGGTTTTCATAAATGACTTTCAACTCTCGTTCCACGCAAATGTGGTTGCACTTTCTCTAAATTAGGCCTTCCTAATCCCTAACCCATGAATGTAATTAGTACATAGGTATATAACCTGAACGGGTGCTAAAAATAAAATGTAAACTCCTTGGCATGGTCCAAGGTATCACTTTTGAAATAGACCAGACTGCCGGAGAAAGGGAGATTGGGGTTCTATCCCAGTCGGGTGTACTGAGGGTGGTTTTTACTAAACGGTTTTTCACTCTCCCACAAAAATGCGGGTATACTTAATCTAATTTCAACTTTCTTCATCCCCAACACAATTGTTTAATTAGTACATATGCGTATAGCTTGAACTCAAGATAGGGATAGCTGGCGTGCTTTTTTAAGTGTGGCAATGAGCTTTCGAGTTCCTGATGCCATGAAGTAATTAATTATACTGTCGCTGATCGTTCCCCTGACCCATTATATAAATGCCAATCTATCAAGATAGGCTATCGAAGGGTTGTGGTCGTTGGGTGGAGAGTTTAAAATAGTCAAACTCGTTGTTTTGATGGATTTATTGTAGACTAAAATACATAATATGTCGATAGTTAATTGGTAAAATACTACGAAAGTTATAGCCCAAGTCAGTCCTGGACAAGAACTACATAAGTCCTACCTCAATGGTCCTTGCCGTCAACTATCAAAACCCCCTTAACACTCTTTAAAGACTCTCCAAAAAACAAGACAACTTTGTCCTAGTTTTGCGCCTACTTATAGATTTAAAAATGTGTCATGCTTACTGATGTTTTGCTAAATGTAATTTACTGGTATGTAGCTATACACAAGTCGAGCTAACTTTCAAAATATGTGCAAGCTTATTGTGGACTGGTCTGAATAGCTTGACTGACTCAAACTTTCATTATTACGAGTTATGAGGGAACTGTGTATCTTATGTAACATACATATATCCTAACGTTACTAACCACTAACAATATGATAAAAGATTTGATACCACCTTTAATAAAATGTGTGTTATTTATTACATTATATTCTTCTTCGATGGTTGTACAAAAAATATGACCACAAAAATTGATGCCTATAATGTATACATTATTTACGAATGGACAATGAAACTTTAAAAATTTGTTCAGCAAAGTTTCTTTTTTAATTCAAAGAAAAACACATTGATGCTGTAACGTAAGTTTGGATTATTATTATTATTATTATTATTATTATTATTATTAGCACCGCGTCTTACTACCCGTTCGGGTTATACGCACTTACGCTAATGTGTAATGGTAGGGTGATTGTGAGATGAAATGGAGGTCCTACAGTTTAACGTGGAATCCGAACCACGGTGGAGGCCTGGCATTCCCCACATTCACAATATGTCTTGTCAGAGGTGAAGAAAGGGTTTGGTAATCAGATAAATCTATGCTGGGACTGAGGATTGAACCCCGGCCGTCAGCACAGAAGTCTGACACCTTACCCCTAGATCGCCAGGTCACCTGTAAATTTGGAGTTTATATCTTCATATTGTACAGTTAGATTCTTTACTGATTTGCATTTAAATGATAAACTCTCAAACTTTAACATTTCCTTTTATAAAATACTATAAAATGCTCTATAAGGTAAATCTTTCATAAGAATTTGGAGTATCTTTATTGTTATTATTGTCCAATAAAATATTTAATAATTTAGATTTTTTTTCCTTTAATATAATCAAGGCCGTAGATAGGGGGGGGGGGG
>CABFVX010000361.1:138751-152498 GCA_902151425.1 Timema shepardi
ATTTATCTGATTACCAAACCCTTCCTTCACCTCTGACAAGACATCTTGTGAATGTGAGGAATGCCAGGCCTCCACCGTGGTTCGGATTCCACGTTAAACTGTAGGTCCTCCATTTCATCTCACAATCACCCTACCATTACACATTAGCGTAAGTGCGTATAACCCGAACGGGTAGTAAGACGCGGTGCTAATAATAATAATAATAATTTTAAGACACTCATTTCCAAAGTGTGGTCCACTGTGGCCTACAAAGTGATCCATAGGATCTTAGGAAGTTTGGTAAAAATAATGAATTAAACAATGTTGATCACATATTATAACAACAAATAATGTAAAATCAATCAGATTAAATATTAAATAACAGCTGTATTTCTTTCCTGACAAGACATAAGCTTGTACCAATCTTAAGTCAACAAATCTGAACAATTATTTATAAGAAAATATTAATTCTCTACAACAATTATTTACAAAAAAATTAATTACCTACTAATTAAACGTAAATATACTATATTACTTACAATATTTTGTTTTATAAATCAATGTTTTTATTGTATTAATAGTTGCAAAATAGAATTGTCTAAAAAATAATGTTTTTCCTGCATTGATTTCAACACCCTTTTCCACCTTTTCCCAGGGTCCCGGTATTCCCCCAACGAGCATAGCTTCCATTTGGTGGCTCTCCACCACCAACATTTAGAGAAACGTCTGACGGTAGACTTTCCAGCTACGAGCCCACGGTGAAATTTTGAAGTCACAAGAAGAGATACAAACAAAATGTAAAACGGTCGAGTTAAAACAGGACCTCTCTCACTCCACTCGTTCAATACATTGTATTTACAAGTCTAAAAGTCTACATATTGAAATGAAATTACTTTAAAAGAAAGTATGCTGCTCTACTCAGGATATGATCAAAATTCTAGCGATTAAAAAATAGGTTGAGAAATGGTGACCACAAAATAAAGAACAAGGAATCAGAAATAGTAATATCAGTGGTGTGGCTTAGAATATTGTAAGGGTAGGCACAGTTAATTGAAATTGTATCTGTGAGTAAGTATTGTTCTCATGGCCCAGTTGAACATGAATTGGTTAGGTATAAACGTAAATTCATCTCCCATGTAAACCAAAACAAAGTATGATTGGTCAAATGGGGGCCTAGAGTAGGCGAGAACATAATCACAAAACACGCTTCAGTGGACGAATGGTCTAAGGCGTCACTCTCAAGTTAGATTGTCCTGCTGATGATGGGGAGATCGGGGTTCTAATCCCGATCGTGTCTACTGATGATGTTTTTTCTTAAATTATTTCCCACTCTCCTTACACGCAAATGCGGGTAGATTAATTATCTTTAAAGTGCTTTTATCTTCATCCCTAGCACATTAGATTAATTATATTAATGCGTATAACCAGGGGCGGATTTACAACTCTGCCGTCCACTTTTACTACCCCAATTTCTAGCTTTCTAAATCTCGGTTTTCCCCCTACCAGGCCCCATACATCGACAAACACTTATCATATACAGTACTCACAAGTATTATCTGTAAAATGACAGATCAAAAGTGCTTACAATATTGATTATTTATTATGCTGAGGTTCTAAATTATTAAGAATCTAAGCAAAGACATTGTTGCACCCTCCCTTAGTCCTAATTTTACCCGACCATAAAAGGTAAATATAGGGAGAGGGTAACCTTTACAAACAAGATAAATGGAAAATATAATAATATGTAAATTCAACAAAATGAGCAGTTTTATTCATTTAAATGACAATAGCGCAGATGACAATAAATTGTCTCATTATATCATAATGAGTTCTGTTGGAAATTATTCTCGAAGTAAACAGCTTTACATAATTCAAGTTGCGCAAGTATTTTAACAAAAGGAAACATGATATCCATCACAATATTGATAGACTAGTCTATATGAGACAATACTACAGCGTATTTATTTATATGCGATACACCAATTATTAAGGCCTAATGGACACCTTGATATGGTTCCAAAGGTTTCGTAATTCACAGAAAACGATATCATAAACATAAAGAAATTTAAATGTTGACGACTACACTACAGTGTTTACAAAACGTGAGGGTTTGACTACCAGACCTAAGCCAAACTCCCACGGGACTATCCGATCTGACAGAGAATATGGGACACACAGTTCCCAAAATAAATAAACAAAACTTTAGCTGTTCAAACAGAACTTACGTTACACAAGATTAAAGTTATCCTAATTCAAATTCCAATAAATAGTTACATCACGTTACGTTAATTCAAACCATAATTTCAAATATGAAAAGTTACTTAAAAAAAAAGGGAATACTCTACAATTCCAAACAATTAAATATTAACATGTCAACTTCTAATTAGCACGTAACTGAGGATATTTACGAGAATAAATACAAAAGTACAAGTCCAGCGCCCGAGCGGCGACATTTTAAAGATAGAGTATTTAAATTAAATTGACGATTAAATTATAAATACGTTAGATTTTGAAACAGAATATTTTATGTAAAAAGTTTATAGTTAATAAAGAAGTTAGAGTTCATAACTCCAATCGTCTAAGCGACGATTTTGATACATTTTACAAGTATTTCTCCAGCCATTGTCCAGGTCCATGACAATGGTCTGTCGTCGATCGTTGATCGTAGAATAGTCAATTATTGCACGCTTGCACAGCCATTATATAGGGATTTCGTTGTTATGGTGGGGATACAAAAACACACGCGGTGACGTCACGATGCCTGCAAAAAGTCACGTAGATCCTTTGTTGATAGTTCTCGCTCCATCGGAAAATTAGCAACATTTCCAATCACCCGATGTTTTGAAGGAGGTTCTTCTTCCATCCGTCAGAGGTCAGCTACGTAAGTATCCTCTAGCAGGCGTTGTAAGTTCATCCCTCATTACTTGCCAGTCCATTTTGAGTGTCGGGACGAGTGTTGTTGATACACCGGACCTCTCTTGCCCCAGTCGCCGGTCTTGGATTCCCGTGCGTCGTTCAGCCTAGCAGGATTCTATTGAAAGCAGATTCATATTGTAAGTACTTGAACAGATTATTACATTGATTTGGGTTGAGTCGTGAAACATATTGTCCAGCATTGTTATATTATGTCTTCTTAGCCTACAAGAACTACAACAGCGAACAATACTATTGTAGGGATCCTAAATTTAATTGAATATATTGGAGCGGGTAGTATGATTTGATGCGACACATCCATTTACGTCAGTATGGGGCTATGTCCAATTGTAACATTATATGACGTAATGTTACAACATAATAAGCTTAAATAAATACTCTTACACTCTCACAACACATAAATTCAAATATTACCCTATTTAATTTAACAATATAAATTTTACATTATTAGACTGTAGAATGTGTTACTACAAATTAAATATTGGCATGTACACAATAAGGAAATGGTCGTTAATACATTTCGCCTTGTTTTCTGCTGAGCGAATTGGTCCATGATACCAGCCAATCATTTTATCCAATACGTGACCTTCAATTAAAATGATTGTAAATGAGTTACGGTGATCCTCTGTAATGTTGGTACTTATACACAGCAAATCACAACAATAACATACACGATTAAGCCAAAAAATTATCATAACTGGTAGAAAAAAATATGTATTTTCTCTCGTCATTAAAAATATGCCGCCCCTAAAATCTGCCGCTGTAGGCACGTGCCTACTAGGCCTATGCGTAAATCCACCCCTGCGTATAACCTGAACAGTTAGTAAGATAAAGCTTTGATTACCCTGTACACACTGCACGATAAGTCACTGTTTGTTTTTCAAAATTTGGTCATCTATAGCTCATATAGGGTGGGAGTGTAGAGATATGACAGCTAGCTGGTCTTAATTGCAAATAATGACTCAAAGCCACAATTTTTTTAGCACTACATCTTACTACCCGTTCGGGCTATACACTTATGAGCTAATTAAGTGAATGAGTTTAGTGATTAGGAAGGTAATGTTAAGTGAAATTTTACCCACATTTTCCGAGAGCGAGAGTGGAAATCACCCTAAATACACCCGAATGAGATTCGATCCTATATCTTCTCGTTATCGGCAGTATAGTCTATTGCGAGAGTAGCGCGTTAGCCCTCGTGGTCATCAAGGAGGTTAAAGTCATTAATGTCAACATATTCAGAAATAATTTTCATTTCCTTAGTAAACTATATTATTATTTATAAAAATATTATCAAAATATTCTAATAGTAATTCCGAAGAATTACGAAGAAATGTATCTAATAGGTAGTCGTCAAATGAGTCCAGCTTATGGCTGTGGAGTAAAATGCCTCCATATCCCTCTTTCCTCCCACCATTCTTCCTCCTGCATTCTCTTCCACTCTCCTCCTCTCACTTGCACACTTGCTGTTATCTGTTCATCCCATGTCTTCCTTGGTCTACCTTGTGGTTTCTTCCCTACAAACTTCATATCGATTGATCTTCTTGAAACCCTCTTCCCTTCCATACTCATTAAGTGTCCATACCATCCCACCCTAGCTTCCTCTACTATCTGATAGATTAAAATATGATATAATAAATTAAAACTGTTTTAGTAACTTTAGTATCCAGTAGTTACTAAAGCTACTATAACTATTTAATATATTCATACGTCAAGTCATGCAGCTGTCCATTTTAACAGATATTATCAATACCTATAAAATAAAACTAGTATTTTAGTAAAATGTTATCAATGTTGGCCGTAAAGAAATATTTTTTGAATTTTCTAAACTGTTCTTCCAACCAAATTCAGTATATACACTCTCCCACCGTTGATGAACTATACCATTCTAAATCCTCTTATTCCCTGACGCGAGGTTTTTACAAATGTATTCTATATAATTGCGTTAGCTACGTCGTATCTTCCGTAGAAAAATATAAATAAATAAAAAGAAATGACCCGTTTTCTCTGTTATCTGATTCTTCACGTAATACGGGTGGATGTGGTATCACACACACACACACTACATGCATAGTTTATATGTGAGTTTCGGTAAACAAAATAGGGTGGGTAGCCCGCTAAATTGCCTTATTACGTTTGGAGGAACACGGAACATTTTAAGCGTGAGTGAATTATTTAGTTGAATTACTAGCATACCCCTTATAATACTCCCGTGAAATTTGATATTCCACGGATTTTTCGTGTTATCTTTCGTTTGAGTGACAAGAACTCACCAGTGGTTAGGATATAGTGTCGCAAAAATTTGTAAGTGAACAGCAGTATTGCTTATAAAATATTTTAGACTGCTTCGGTGGCAGAATGGTTTAAGGCGTCACTCTCACAATATACTAGACTGCCGATGACAGGGAGATCGGAGTTAGAATTACAATTGGGAAGGGGGGAGGAGGGTATTAAGGGTGGTTCAAAAAAATTGTTTTCCTCTCTCCCTCCACGCAAATGCGTGTACACTTTCTCTAAATTCAACCTTCCTTCTTCCTAGCTCATTAGTTTAAGTACATATACGCGTATAACCTGAACAGGTAGTCAGAGGCGGTGTTTAAAAAGTAGTTATAGAAAGGTAGACGTAAGGAAAATAACTGTAACTTATAAAATCCATTCTTTCACCACAAAAGGTATTTTAGAGATGGTTTCCGATTGTAAGAATCATATTCAAAATCTACAAAAGTGAAAGAAAAATCATATTTATCTGTATATATGTGTGTGTTTATTTAAATAGATCATGTCGTGTGATCGCAAGATGTCACTCTATACAGTATAGATTACTGTTAATTCAATAAAACAGATTAACATACATATAACCGGATGTTATGTATAGTAACCAACAGTTCTAGGAAATGTGATCAATATTTCATGTTGTAGTCAAATTATTCACATTAACATGATATTACCCGCTTTGGTGGCTTAGTTGGCTAATGCTCTAATATCGTGTTGAGCTGGACTGCCGAGGACGGGGAGATTGAGTTTCGAATCTCGGTCGGGTAAACTGGGGGTGGTTTTCATAAATGGTTTTCCACTCTCCCTACACGTAAAAGAGGGTCCACTTCCTCTAAATTCAACCTTCCCAATTCCTAGTCCGTTAACATAATTAGTACTTAAGCGTATAACCTAAACGGTAAGACGTGGTACTAAATAAATAAAACACATGTTATTATGTATAAAAATCAGCATGCTCTGGTTAAAGTGATAAATTTCATACTTGTACAAGTTTGGACCCAAGTCCCTGTCTGAGTCATACGTCGCTTCTGTTGTGCGTATCAATTGAGCATATTTTATTGAGTGTAGACGTGTGTGTGTGTTATCTTGATATGGAATCTGTTCATTTAACCTAACGTAACCTTACCTAACCTTACCTTGAGAATATTATAATTTATCACTTCATCCAAAGAGGTTTTTTTTATTATGAAAATAGCTAGCTAAAATAATTAATTGCATGTATTTAATCACACTAACCACTAATATAGGTCACTTTGGAAAATAACCATTCAGTATGCATAGTAACTAATTTATTACTTTAACAGTAACATAAGATATATGCAGTGCAAGCTTGATAATACGATGCCATGAAAACCAGCCTTGTGTTGGATTATTAGAAGAGAGAAATTACTTGAGGATGTACTTAAAGAAATGGAGAGTTTTTTGTTTTAATTGTACATTTACTAAACAAACATTACAATAAAAATTACAATTTTGATCATGAATTTGTTTAGAGTAGCTTTTTTCACGCTTACATTATATTATTCCTTAATGTTGAAACAACCTTGATTTTACCCTAAAGAATATTTGAAAGCATCGAAAAAATTCTTCTCTTAATTGTATATATATTAACCTATTTTATTTTATTTGCTTTTATATTCTATTATTCCATGCACAAAACACGTCTTATACTAGATTTTTTACATACAATAGTTACCAGATTATAACTAAGACGATACTAGTAGTTTTTTGTTGTTGTTAGGTTAACACCCTGAAGTTATAAGGCATCAGACATTGTAACTAACTTCAGTGTGTTGACACAGTCGGTTGACGTGGAAGTATTTTTAAAGGTAACTTCCGTCTCTGGCACATTCGCAGAGCTTCTGAATGTTCCATTGGAAGCAGTTTCCGGTTCTGGAGGTTTCTGGATGTTCCATTGGACTAGGGTGCGGGAATGGGTTTCCGTGTTAGTCAGACGTTCTGATACAAACAAGCCTTCGGTATGGTAGGACGTGTTTTGGTGCTGTACTAGGATATCGAGGTGTGACAATGTATGCAATGTAATCAACCTGTTTCATTGTTTTCTTTGGCCCACAATATGCCGGTATGGCTAAAAGCTTGTCAATATGCTAGAATAAAACACTAAAACACGCGATAACGTGGAGAAATTATGCATGTATCTTACGATAGACTTAGGCAGTTTCATAGTCAAACCTAGTACACAAGCGCGATGCTATACTAAGTACAAGACGACACATACCTAGACCAGAATGGAATTGGTCGGTTTCATAGACTTGAGTTCTGTGTTGTTAGAAACATAATTATGATCTTCCTCACACAAATAAAGCTATTTTTTTTAACAGGGTCACATTAGATTTTAAAAGAAAAAGAGAAAATTGAGGACTGTTTTAGTGGCTTTGAAGCTTTAGAACTGCCAGTCTCATAAGATATATTGCAGCGTAGGTGCACCCAGCCACTTAGGTTACACTTCCTACTAGCGTTTTGATTGACATTTAATTACTCCGCTACATGGGCACTCTTTCTCAGCCTTCAAGCCACATGACCTTGTTGTAGGAACTAGAATGAATAATGCGACAAAATCCTCGACTTTATTAAATGTTTATATATGCTTTAATTTCCTATTATTTTATGTAGTATAATGTTGTGTTTTTTAAAACATTCATTTTGTGAAAGTATATATTATGTATAAAAACTCAGCCACAACCATTGACTGGTTTTTCATTTGAATGTAATCTGCTTACCTCCGAAGTACATAAATAATTGCAATATTAAATGGGCTTATTTGATTATTTATCTCTATTTTTATTTATTTAATCTATTTGAGATAGTTAACGTTCACTTTCTGAACCAACTGATTAAATTAACACACAAATATGTTTCGGCCATTCCGGGAATCGAGCCCTGGGACCTTTATCTCAGTAGAGAGACACGCTACTGACTAAGCTAAGGTGTCTGGGTGTCTGACTTTTTCTATTTAACTCAACCTCATTTATACAATATCTCCAAATAATTTTAGATAATACATTTTCTGGAAATGGTTACACATCTTAGCATCGCTATGAATTTGGAAAAAGGCACCAGGCTCCCTAAAGACTGGGTTGCCAACGATGGGTAGGTAGAGTTTTGAATCCCACCTGAGTGTATTTGGGGGTATTTTTCAGCATGGGATTTATATCTGTCAATCATTCATAAATCCCTTGTATATTATATATATATATATTACTATAAAGCCACATGGCTGACTCTATCACCCACTTCTAGATGAGCTAGATAATTGAAATTTGTCAGCTTCTAGTCTGTGACCGATGGGAAAATTCCAAAAAGTTGAAAAAATTATTTTTAACCCCCGAAAAAAAATTAAAATAGTGGCACAACTTTAAAGTCGGTGCGGACCTTTCTTTGGAGGTCTCTTATGGCTAAACGGTAAGACCTATCAAAAAACGGCTCTGGAATTACATTAGTTTACATCCACTTGCAAAGAAAACCCACTGTGGCTTTGGGGGCGGTCCGCCCCCGAAGATCAAAGCGACCTATACTCCTATAAAGTTACATGGCTGACTCACTCACTGACATTGTCTACCCACTTCCAGATGAGCTAGAAACTTGAAATTGGGCAAAATTATAGCTTCTAGCCTGTAACCGACGCGAAAATGCCGAAGTTAAAAATTTTAATTTTTAACCCACGAAAAAAAAATTCAAAATGGCTGAGCAACTTTAAAAATCTGTGTGGTATATACAATACCGGTAACTTTTAAGTTGTTACGTTCAAAACAACGCTGGAATTACATTATCTTACATCCACTTGCAAAGAAAACCCACTGGCGGTTTGGGGAGCGAAGCCCCCAACGAGCAAAGCGAGTTGTCTACATACAGGCGACCGTACGTAAAGTCATGTCCCTGCCGGTCAGTAATGCCATTCAACAAAAAAGTAATGTGGTTTTTCCTCCCGTCTCCTTAAAAGCAATCTACTTTGCCTTGATCATTGATTAATGAGTGTATGTGCCTTATAACCATAACTAAAATTTAAGTGTACAGATCGCGAACCTTATATAAAACAGCTCACGACTCTTTTGTTTGTATTTTAGTGCTAATATTGAATCTAATTATTTACTAGTGTACTATAGAGCACACGGACAAAGGTGTCAGTATACTCTTGTTTTCTGTTGACAAAAAGGTCGGAGCTCAAATCCCGGCCGGATTTACTTATGTGTTTAAAAACTAATAATTTCACACTTTTTTTTACATGCAAACGCAGGTACATTTCATCTGAACTCTGCGTGCCTAGTTCGTATCCAATTAGTGTAAACATGCGGATAGCCTTAATGGACACTAAAACGTGGTGTACGTAAACACAACTACAGTAGCTCCATGGTTTCTTTGGTGCTGACTGACAGCTGACAGCTTTAAAAACTTATCAGACCAAATTATGTATCCCTACGCCGAACTGTATGATCTGCGAAAACATGTGTTTAGCAGGTGTCACTTCTGACAGTCAAATTTAGGTATATACCTACATATTGACTGTCAGCTGTCAGTCAGCACCAAATAAGCCATGGGGCAATGTATCCTATTTAATTTAAGGAAACAGGCAACGACGCGCCCAAAAATTTATTTTAAGGACAAGGTCATAATTTATAATATAGGCCTACCTAAGCTCCTACTATTCCCCACCCCCCACCTCCCATTTATTTGAGGTGTTTAACGTGTACTTTTTGAACCAAATTATTACATCAGCACGTAACTTATAAACTAACTTAAATCTGGAACAGACACAACATCCAGCCCCGACCGTTAATTCATCACTGTGAAAGGGGAAACCCACATTTCACCAATGATTAATTTTTGGTCATGCCGGGAATTACCACTGTACTTTTTTTTTCAATTGATAAGCGTAATGATTTACCTTTTGAATATAAAATTGTAAACCTTTTCTTAAGTTTTAGTCCTAGATACATTTGAAACATATTAATACTTTTATAATTATTATTACAGGTGTACTTGAAATGTTTTATTAAAATTATTTGCGATCTTGGATGAAAGATAGGTACTTCCAGCTCGTCTCCCTTCCATCCTTAATGCCGGTATCACTATCAACTTAAAGTTAACTAAAAGATAACTTAACGTAAAGGATATCCTCGTGTGTTTAAATGGAAGCGATCACGATGCTGTCAACTTAATGTAGGAGATGTCTTGGGGTGTATTTTACTGTAAGTGAACGTTACTTGTAGGGTATCACGTTATCTAGCCAGCCAATCATTGTACGAGTGACGTCAACAGGGCTATTTAGTAATTCATTTGTCTGTTTTAAGACCAACGTCTACTCTTTAGCTTAAGTTATAGTGAACAGACATTAAAGAAGAGAATTCCTCACTAAAAAGCATAAATAATAGCTTTGGCTATCTGATTCCTAAAACGGGAAAGCTAAATTTATCAAATAAGTTTAGTAATAGATATTTATTATATCTATTGAAAACTGTAAACATTCACAGATCATCACTTTACAAATAGTACAAATCACAGATCATACTCGAGAATGCAGATGCTTGGCTAGAGTTGTTACGTTAAGTTACGTGAATCGTGATCATACATCTGTTTTCTTAAGTAAAGTTAGTTTAAGTGAACGTAACGTTAAGTTGATCGTGATCCTGGTAAACAGCCCACGCTAACTATATGCAAGAACAAGATGGGGGTAGTGCGTACGCCCCTTGCACCCTAGAAAACATCATTGTCTCTATCCCAAACAATCTGTGAACGGGAATATAAACAATCAAGCTCCTGTCTTAACGGATACGTTTCTCTTGCTCAACCCTAATCATTCCGTAGGCCTTGGCGTTCTCCTGTAATCATCGCAGTCAATGGCGCGTGGCGGGAAAAACAGAGAGAACAGCTGAGGAGCGGTCAGTTTAGGTTAGACTGCCAGTGCCAGCCCAGTTAGTTGCATGCTGTCGCCCACAGAACGCGGTAGTGTCGCCCGTGGTTCTCGGCGGTAACTTCAGCTAGCTTGTCGCGTCGTTCCGTGTTTGTGGTCACTGTGGTTTTTAGCGTTTAAACATGTCACCCACAAATATGTGGCTTTATGTTCGAGATGGACTTTAAAAAAAAAGTGTGTTATTTATAGACGTTATTATGTTCAAGTTGTGTGTTATTTTTAGACGTTAATACGTTCAAGTGAAATTTGAAGTTATGCTTGTCAGTGTCGTAGTCTAATGATATGGGTTTAATAATTTCGATTAAGTGACATAAAATTTCAAATTTTATATCATAGTTATTATGGGATTTAA
Organism: Timema shepardi; assembly: GCA_902151425.1. Classification (NCBI taxonomy): domain Eukaryota; kingdom Metazoa; phylum Arthropoda; class Insecta; order Phasmatodea; family Timematidae; genus Timema; species Timema shepardi. The sequence continues at coordinate 150,217 of CABFVX010000361.1, forward strand.
TACAAGATGAAAAGGTATAATTTAAATTTTAATTAAATTTAGTAATTCTGCAGCTTATTATTAAATTATTTTGCTTCATATCAATATTGTTGTCGACTAGAATTAAGTTGTTTAAGTTTTCTTGATTTATTATTGGGATTTTTAGCTACGTCAAAAAGTATACCTTAATTAAGAATCAAACTCAGTAACTCTTACTTGTCAAGCATGAATGTAACAGGTCGATTGAAATATTGGTGAATGGAGGTTGCAATAAGTGAACATAAATATCACATTAAAAAAAAACTATTCACTTAGTTTAAAATTACATAGTTTTTTTAAACGAAATAATTGTTACTAGTTAAAATGAAATTAGAAGCGATACTTGTTTTTTTTTAAAGTATCTATCATAAAACAATTTTACTAAATCTAAGGACAGTTTAGCATGAATGAAACTATTAGTATTTTAATATCAGTTTGCTACTATAATCTGCACGTTCCTATTTTGTTAGATTTTTGACCAAGACCATCATCGCTTTTCACACTCGATTTGGTTCAAATATTTATTGAGTCATTTGTATTTTAACATATATTTTGGGCCACATACCTTTTTGATTGTCACACAACGCCCCTTCTAAAAAAAACGATCTTAACTACAAATTCTGGCTTCTCACATTTAAAGTGATCACTATTTTATGCATCCGCTAGAAATTTAGGGCAGTATTTTGTAGACACACACAAAAAAAAACCCACTAAAACTACGACTTAGAAAGTTTCGCTAATGTGTTGGATTCAATTAACCTTTTATCTTGTTAGACGGACCACAACATTGCTTAACAGCTTTGCATTTCTGAAGCAACATGGAGTGTGTGTATATATAGTCCAATTTACATAGGAAGAACCGTCAAGAAAATAAAAATACCTTTTTTTTTTTTGCGATCAACACATAACATTTTACTTTATAACTAATGCTATTTTGTAGGTATTATTATTAGCACCGCGTCTTACTACCCGTTTGGGTTGTACGCATTTACGCTAATGTGTAATGGTAGAGTGATTGTGAGATTAAATGGAGGATCTACAGTTTAACGTGGAATCCGAACCACGGTGGAGGCCTGGTATTCCACACATTCACAAGTTGTGATTAATACACGTCTTGTCAGAGGTGAAGGAAGAGTTTGGTAATCAGACAAATCTGTGCCGGGACCGAGGATTGAACCCCGAACCCCCAACATAGAAGTCTGACACCTTACCCCTATACCACCAGGTCACCTCTTCTAGGTAATGATATTATATATTAAAAGTGGCAGCTGCGGATAATATGATTTGACGTATGAATTCATGAAAGCATATCTACTAACTTGTCTAGCTGTCACAGAAGGCCCTTCCTATTAGAATTAGACTGTACATGTGACTATTTCAGGGAGTAGATTACCTCATATCACCTGTTGTTAAAACGCCAGCCATTGCGATTATAATATGTTCGTGCGTCAGACGAACCATTCCACCTGTCTGTCACCGTCTGCCTCAACCGTTTCAAGAACGGAAGTATAAAAATATATAATAGGTCACAATTACTGAATGACAGTTTTATTTTGTCTTGTTCTGTTTAATTCTAATACCAGTCTTAAAATGTCGAGGATGACGTAGACTTTGGGATTGCCAAGAATTTTCTTACACAGTGATTAAACACCTAACCCGCCTCGGTGGCGTAGTTAGCTAATGCGCCAGTATCGAGTTGAGCTCGACTGCTGAGGACGGGGAGATCGAGGTTCGAATCTCGGTTGGGTGAATTGGGGGGGCGCGGGTTTCCTAAATGGTTTTCCACTCTCCCTTCATGCAAATGCAGGTTCACTTCCTCTAATTCAACCTTCCCAATCCATTAGCGTAATTAGTACTTAAAGCGTATAACCCGAACGGATAGTAAGACGCGGTGAAAGACAACTGGATGAAATAGAATCGTGGCTATCCCATTCACTCCTCTCCCCTTAGCCCCTTCCTTGGCCTTGGAACTCATGGACTATATCTTCAGAAGGTGAGGGTGCTTAGAATATTAAACTATAGCGTATAATCGAAACATTGCAAGGGAGATACGAATTCGGCCTCACCAATCCTTTAGCAGTACCATTTAGATCCCAGCCGGATAAACACTAATTCGGCACCAACCAAAAACTTTCAATTTCATTTTGCACAGACTTATGATTGTGCTGTGCCTTGTGTTAGGTTAGGTTAGGTTAGGTTAGGATCGTGTTGTGCCTTAAATTAGGTTAGTTTGTATTAAACGTCCCAACATCTGGGGGGGGGGG
>CABFVX010000361.1:152781-186056 GCA_902151425.1 Timema shepardi
CATCAACATGGGACCGAACTCCGACCATCTGCTTTCACAACAACTCTTGAAGTCGCGTCGTGCATGTTCAATGCATATATATATATATATATATTCAAAAAAGGGGCATTTAACGTGCACGTTCTGACCCAGCTGATGTTAATCGTCACACACGACTACAGTACAATGCTCTCGTCGTGCTTTGTGATATGTTCATTACTTACGTCCCCGTCTTGTCCCGCAGACATGACCACGTTGTTCATAAAGCGATCTTTGTTTGAAAACTGTGCATGTCATCTCGTAATGTACGTATAATAGAAACATTGGATACGTCTCTCTCCTGGAGCGAATCAGCGGGGATTCCTCACTCGCAGGTTTTGGTTTACATTCGCACCTGTGGTTACACAGCACAAGGTATCGAACCCGCAATGGACTGAAGCGCTGATCATAGGAGTGGTTGAGGATAGAATTCTGGCCGGGTGTACTGATTTTTACAAGTGTGATTATATTTTTCGTTTTTTTTTCATGGCGGTGCGAACTTTCGAAATTTTCAGTCTTAATTTTGGAACATTCGAATTCGATGGGCTTAGCTCAAATTTTGAATATATAGTTTATATATTCGACCTAGATGTTCTTGGTGTAAATTTCTCGCCTTAGGACCCAATGTTAATGGGTTCAAACCCAGCCGGCGTCTATGGATTTTTTTTTTCCTCTTGAGCGATAAAAATCCGTAGCACAACCTATTTCGGAGGGGAAGCTAAGCCTTCGGTCCCATGTCGATTGTGAAATGTATAAAAACCCTGGCAGGTATGTGAAAATACTAATGTAAATGCCTAATATAGTCTCTTAAGTCCCATCAGTTCAGGTCGAATGGGAGATTGGTTGATCTCCGAATCTCGACTATATATAAGACCCCTAAGTTTCTTTGATATATCTCAGAGCGGTAGCGTGAAGAAGTAGCAATTAATTAGTGTTTGGGAAATTGCGGCTTTCATCTTTTCACCTTCCATTAAGCTCATTTGTCCTTTCGTTTTATTCTTTATCTTCTCCATTAATCATGCCCTCTTCCTTAAAGTATTCTGAAAATTGAAAAATGAAACCTGGACACGGGAATCGAACCCGGGACCTTTGGATAAGTACGCCAATGCTCTCACCACTGAGCTATCCAGGAATCGTTCCGTGCCCAGGGTCATTCTTCACTTCAAAATATGATATCTAGATGGAGTAATCCTCACTATAAAAAAAAGCATAAATAATAGCTTTGGCTATTTGATTCTTCTAAGAGAGTTTTTCTTAAATCCTTTCCCACTCTCTTTACACTCATGTGGGTACATTTCTTATATATTCTATCCTCTTCACCCTTACTCAAGTAGGGAAATTTGAACGCGTAGCTCTCGGAAGGTTAGTGCCTTGAATAAAAAGTGGACAGAGAAAAAAAATACCGAATCAAATTAAAGTAAAATGACAAGCAGTTGGCTTTGATTAGTTGTGATAGGTCATTTTGTTTTCACTATTGTTTTATTTGCCTAAACATTCAGGTACAATTTGGCTTTAATTTGTCTCGTCTTTTAAATCAAGCTTTTGTATTTTAAAATCTGTAAAAAATGGATTTTGCCAACTTCTATAAATGCCAGTAATTATAATTTAGCTCACAGTTCTTGCCAAAATAACCATCAAAGAAATGAAGGGAATGTTTAATATATTAAATATCCGTGACATGAGCCGTATTCGAAAGAAAAACCTTCATTATAAAAAAAAATCTCTTCGATTTAGTTGCGATATTAAAAAGTCACGTAATATTCTTTTACAGAATTGGGATAATAATAACTTTGTTTTTATGTTTGGCCTTGAAATGGTCTAGTGTCGTGGACGCCATATGACGATTATTATCAGATATGATATACTGGTCTGCTTCCATTATTTATTGAATGTTGACATATTATGGTGTTGAGCAGATTATTATTATTATTATTACTATTGCCCATATAGAGCCCGCTCATAAATAGTATAAAGGTTATAATTCTAAGGTTTAAAAATGCAAGGACTCATTGTTTCATTACTAATATGTTTTGCAAATAGTATGAATAGGAAAACTCTTGAATCAGCAACCTTTTCATTTTGAAAAGCTAAGATTTTATAACTTTTATTAGCAAGTAACATAACAAATTAACTAAATAAAGAGTATAGATTATCTTGATATGTTTAGTTAGTAAAGTATTTGTGGCACATTTAACGAACATCTTTCTATTAATGTTTAAAGTTAATATAAACACTGCAAAGATAGACATACGAACAAAAAAAAAACTATCATACAAATAATATTTTTTAAACACCTGACAAACAACACAGACATGTTGGAAAAATAAATGCTCAATTATTATCATATTTTCTGCACAGAATTTTACTAAGCGTCCGATCTATCTTCATTTAATTATACTTAATGTGGTTGTTGAAGATAAAATTGAGAAAATATATCCACAATTGTTTGGAGCGAGAGTGGGAAACCAGTACATAAAACCCTCCTGACCGGATCTCGAACACCGATATCATCGTCGCTGATGAAACAGAATAAATGATCTTGGCATTTGTTCAGCATGTTCACCGGGTGTGATAGAGTAAACTATTGAAAGCAGTGCCTCCCTTGGGATTCAAGATGCCTGGGTAAATGAAATTCCGGGGATAAACCCTTTCACACATAACTGTTTGATTTAATTTGGGTGCCATATTAATTTTTATTGACATAATATTACAATTATTTACACTCCGTTTACTTTGAATACCTTGACTTACCTTGACTAATTATTCCATGGTGTCGTTTATAAGATAGGGCCATAGTGTAATCCATCAAGGTAAAACTGTTATCTTTCAAGGTAAATTAAGTGTACATGAAAAATAGATAAAGGTTTCTTTCTATTTTTAAACCAATTATCTTTAAGCACCCGGTTCGGGTTATACTTCTATGTAATAATGGGTCTGGGATAGGGTTGTCATAGTTATACCTACCCCCCCAAAAATACCTTTTTTTAAATATTTTAATAAACCTAAAAAAAATTCACTCACTTTATTTTGCATACAAAGGAATCGATCGTCTAATTAATTTTGAAAATGGTTAGTCATTCTGTTGGAAACCTTTTGGTTCAAACCCAATAATAATAATAATAATACATTAATTTGTATTTGGTGCTATACACAATTTTTTAAATTACAGATTTTATATAATAGACTAAGATATAGAATATATTTTTATTTGGTTGAACAAAATAATATGTTCAACTAGCAACTCGGGGTAATATCATTTTGAGCTACCCACACTGTATTAATGCTAGGCCCTATAAATAATACTTTGTCAAAAAAGCAAATGAGATAACAAAAAGTTCTTACCTTTTATCTTTAACTAAAGAAAGCAACCAATCAATTCTGAAGCTGGCTCTCCAGTAATTTGATACATGGTCTCCCCTACCCCCTCTTTCTATTCCTTCTACAGAAAGTATTTTTTCTTTCTACCTGTTAGATTATACAGTATTATTGCCAATAATTACATTGTTGCATTATTGTTTTCCTTTACTATGTCTCTCATTACTCCTTTCCTATAATATCTCTAATTAAACCCAATATAACCCAACCGGGTGGGGTTTTTCCAACCCTAGTTGGGGACAAGGAAGGCTGAACTTAGAGGAAGTGTGCCCGCATTTGCGTGGACGTAGAGTGAAAAAGAGTTTAGGAACCCCCGCCATCAGTACACCAGACCTGGATTCAAACCGGAATCTCCCCATCCTCGGCAGTCTAGTCCTGTGAGAGTCAAGCCTTAGACCATGCGGTCACCGAAGCGGGTCACTAAAATACCGAATTGTGTAACAACTATAGGCAGATATTTTTCTCTTCATTAAGATGAGCGCGAGCTTAGGACAGTATTTTTGAAGTTTTTATAGCATAAATATTTTTTTGTCAAAATAAATCAAATATTTCTTCTATAGAAACATAAAGTTTAGTTTTCTACACACGCTAATCTTAATAGTTATTGAATATTCGTCAAATGTGTCCTAGAACTTAATGACAACTTTTTATCTTTATTTAAAATTTTTATCACTAAATGCCACTATGCTCGTGATAAATATTCAAGAACTGTTGAGATTAGCGTGTGCATAAAACTAAACTCTATATTTCGATAAAAGAAATATTTGATTTATTTTGGCCAAAAAAAGATTTACGTTAGAAAAACTGCGAAATTAATACACTAAACTCGCGCTCACTAGCATCCAACCTTTTCTTATCAAGGACAAATCTTCGTGTGATAAACCACCAATTATATGACTACAGACGTGCCAATTTTATTTTTAAAAAAATCAAATTTCATTCCTCTATATTTTATTCTAATAACCCGCCTCGGTGGCGTAGTTGGCTAACGCGCTTGTCGTGTTGAGCTCGACTGCTGAGGACGGGGAGATCGAGTTTCGAATCTCGGTCGGGTGAACTGAGGTTTTTTTTCCTAAATTGTTTTCCACTCTACCTCCACGCAAATGCGGGTTCACTTCCTCTGATTCAACCTTCCCATTTCCTAATTCATTAGCGTAATTAGTACTTAAAGCGTATAACCCGAACGGGTAGTAAGACGCGGTGCTAAATATTATTATTATTTATTTTAATATGTCTGAAAAAACAACTCATTCTAGAAAACCTGAAAAACACAAGTAATTTTTGTATTAAGAAAATAGTGGTAACCCTGTAATGTTGAGAAGGGCTCCAGGATGCGGTAGTGAAAGATGATCAGGTGTAAAGCGTAGAGTAATTGAACTGTGTACCGTGTTGGTACCGTAACCGGTGTCATCGGGTTCCACTCTGCTCTGTCAATAGTGTTACTGTGCCGCTTCGATGATCCGTGTAGGAAAAAAAAAAAAAATATCCCGCAGTCCCGTGAGACGATGATGCTCACTTGTTGCACACTTGCCAGTCGATACTCTCGTCACTAGCGAGCCATGTTAACTGCACTCGGGCTATCTTATTACACGAGGAGAGGTTGGGTTCGAAGACCGGAGAGGTCACGGATGTTTGTTTGTCCATCGTGCATCCTCGAGCAGGAAGTTGTTTTTAATATCTACTTTGTCAATCACGCGGATTTTTGTTGTTTGTGTAGAATTTGTCGTAGTACGTTAATATGGAGCCATTTACGAACACCCGTTTTTTGAAAATCAAACTTGATGGTCATACTGCGAAGATAATTTAATGTCAACTTTTTAATCTCAAGGTCATACCAGTACAGTAAATACAAACTAATTTAACCTTGGACTATCTTTCCGGGATATTTTTTTTAGCACCGTGTCATACTACCAGTTTGGGTTATACACTTAAGTACTAATTACGCTAATGTTTTAGAGATAATAAGGTTTAATTTAAAGCTAGTGTACCCGTATTTTCATGGAAGGAGAGCGAGTGAAACAATTTAGTAAAAAACCACCCTCGGTACATCCGACCGGGATTCGAACCCCGATCTACCCGTCATTGGCAGCCTTATCTATTGTGAGAGTGACGTCTTAAACCATGCGGCAACCGAAGTGGGTTTCCGAACTACCCGCACTTAGGCTGATTGAATTATTTGCATAGGGATTAGGACGGTTGAATTGTGAGGAAATGTCCCTGCATTTTCGTGAAAGGAGAGTAGGTAACGATTAAGGAGAAAACTCCTTCATTACACCCCGGTCTGGATTCGAACACCCTTACATCCCCGTCAAAACTAGATTGGCTTGACGCCTTGGTATGCGGACCCGCCGATGCGTGTATGATAGTTTTAACACTTGTAACTGTTAGATGAGGTTGTTCTCTGTCGGATGCTGTGGTCCAGTAACGGTTCACAAGCGGGCAGGAAACGTCACCCAGTGACCAACACGAGTTGGTTGTACCGGCTACTGCCATGGGAGAAAAGGAGGGGGGTCCGTTACTCCCGGCCTGACCGAGGATACCGCTCAGTACACTACACTACAGTACGGTTACATACAACCTCTGCCAGTGTTGCCTCACTATGACTTGCGAGGTCTAGTCTCGATCCTCACCGACTATACTGCAAGTTCCCAACTCCTCACACATTTTGGTTCCCATCCTCTCTCCAGGTGGATACTGGTGCAGTTCCTTAAAAAAAAAGTACCCTCATTATTCTCCCCTAGATCTCTTATCTTCTTCGCGTCTTAGTGCCTATCCGGGGTATACCCATAATATTATTTTTTATTTTTATTTAGCACCGCTTCTTACTACCCGTTTGGGCTACACGCTTAAGTACTAATTACGCTAATGGATTAGGAATTGGGAAGGTTGAATTTAAAGGAAATGAACCCTCATTTGCGTAGAGGGAGAGTGGAAAACAATTTAGGATAAACCGCCCCCAGTTCACCCGACCGAGATTCGAACCTCAATCTCCCCGTCCTTAACAGTCCAGCTCAACACGACTAGCGCGTTAGCTAACTACGCCACCGAGGTGGGTATTAATATTAGTTTTATTTTTAGCACAGCGTATTACTACCCGTTTGTGTTATACGCCTATGTACTAAATTACACTGATGGGTTAGGTATTAGGAAGGCTTAATTTAGAGGAAATGCACCCGCATTTGTGTGGAGGGAAAGTGGAACACCCTTTAGGCAAAACCACCCTCAGTGCATCCGTCCGGGATCGAACGCCCATCTCCCCGTATTCGACAGTCTAGTACAGCAGGAGAGTAGCGCGTTAGACCATGCAGCCACCTAAATTGCGCTAGTTGGGTAGGGATAAGGAAATTAGAATTTAGAGGAAATATACCCGAATTTGCGTGGAGAGAAAGTGGAAAAACTGTTAGGAAAAAATCACTTTCAATACACCCGGCTGGTATTAAAACCCAGACATACCAATCACTTACATGCCAGAATAGATAAGTCTGACATTTAGTCTGCGTGCCCACCGATGGGGGTAGCCTATATATTATCTAGTTCTAACACCAATGCAAATGTTTATTAAAATATCCAACTAAAAAGAAAATGTCTCGATACTGCGTATACGGTGTGTTAAGTCTAAAGTCATAGGTCTATCTGTTTTAATACCTCCACCTGTTGTCACGTGGCTTAAGGTGTCAGTCTCACAATATACTGGATTACTGGTGACTGAGAGATTGAAGTTCGAATCTTGACTGAGTTCATTGGAGGGGCTTTTCCTCATGTGATTTATCATTTTGGTTTTAAAAACCTCTTCTCCACATTATTGCGGTTGCATTTTCTCAAACGTTACGCCTTCAATTACTACACCTTGGAAAAAGTCGTTAGTTAATAAGGTATTCGCTCAAATCATATCAAAGCGTAGTAGCTACTACATTCCAATTTTGTATTTAATTTCTCATTTGCAGTTTTTAAGGAAAGGAAATAATCAAATATTGTTAGTAAAAAATATATATTAATTATTGTTACAGTAGCCCCATGGCTTCTTTGGTACTGACTGACAGCTCACAGCTGACTGCTGACGGCTTTGAGAAGTTACCAGACCAAATTATGTATCCTTACGCCGAACCATATGATCTGCAAAAACATGTGTTTAGCAGATGTCACTTCTGACACTTAAAATGTAGGTATTATACCTAAATGTTGACTGTCAAAAGTCAGCTGTGAGCTGTCAGTCAGCACCAAAGAAGCCGTGGGGCTACTGTACTTTGATTATGTTATACAAAGAATGATATTATAAGGGTTCATTGGGTTCAGAACATCAAAATAAAAATAATAAAATCGTACAAAAGGGATATTTGGCCATACAATGCAAAGTATTAGTAGGCCTATAATGTTATCTCAAACTCACTCAATGTTTTGTCCCAACAAAGTGATATTACCGTACTAAAATATGAAGAAGAAAAAAACGAGTCTCGGGAACAAAGTCAATTGGTTTGGGATCCAAATACTTTGGGCGGTCAAAAGGGTTTCTCAAATATTCTCTGTCCTGGCGGAGACACGCAAAAATTTTTTTACTAAAATACTTGTCAAGTTTCTCTCTATAAAAATAGAATATGTGTAGAACAGATTTTCAGTAAATGTGGAGTTTTAACAGACTCCTGCATCAAACAATTACTTTTGAATTCGTATGAATAAACTAAAATATCAAATTTATTGTCTCGTGAATAATCTTCACGTTAACTTGTTTCTAATTTGTTTGAATTCGTACGAAAATATTCTTATTATTAAAATACCATATTCATTATTTAAGAAGACACGATATTGCGTTCACGTGGACAAAGGCGTTTACCTTAGATTATATGTATTGCCGGTGTCTAGAAGGTCGGAGCTTCGAATCCCGGTCAGTTGTACTAGGATGGTATTTCCTACATTGTTTTCCAGCCGTTGTTCACGAAAATGCATTGACACTTCTCCTAAATTTTAACTTCCTCATTCCTTGACTTTCATTATAAATAATATGTGGACGGGTGCAACTAATATACCTGGATGGGTAGTAACACATGGAGAACGTAAAAACCCGCTGCGGTGGCTGCGTGGTCTAACGCGCTACTCTTGTAGTAGGTTAGATTGCCGATGACGGGGAGATCGAGGTTCAAATCTTGGTTGGGTGTACTGAGGGTGTTTTTTCCAAAATGATTTTTCCACTTTCCCTCCACGAAAATACAGGTACACTTTCTTAAATATAATCTTCCTAACCCTAAAATCATTAGCGTAATTAGAATATAAGCGCATAACCCAAACGGTTAGCAAGACACGATGCTAAGAAAACAAAAAAAACAAACAAGAGAACATAAAAAATATTATTAATTCCATCTTGAATATATTTAAATAAATATTCTTTAGTGAAAAATAAGAAACCATGTAAGTTTAGATTGATAAGTTCAATTGAAATCTGTTATAGAGCTGACGTATTCATAATGATTGTGTTTGTAACTTCAAAACAGTTTTTTCTCTGATTTTTGTCAATCTGGCCCATTGACCCAATCACCTCCTATAAATGTGTGTCCTCCTGGTTGCACAAGTTTTGTTTGCTCGCCGGTAAAAACCTGCCCGCCCACCTCGTCTGTTGTCTAGGTCTTCATGGACCTCGTGTAGAATATTGTGTGTCTGGGATACGCAGGGTGCAGTCGCACCCATTCAACAGAACATTTTGAACAAATTGAAAATAAATTATGCATTTTTTTATTGTTCTAATTTAAGACTATTTTAATTCTTACTATACTAGAAATTATATTTTTTAAATAAGTTTAAAAAATACTTAACAATAAAGCTACGATACTATTATATTAAACATAATAAACCAATTTATATGCAAATTTGAGGATAGGGTTGTCGACCTCAATGGTCTTGGGGCGAAGTACTCTCCTCTGGACCCGATGTACATGGGTTCAAACTCAGCCGGGGTCGACAGATATTTCTTGAGTGATAAAAATCCGTAGCACTTCTTACTTCTGAGGGAAAGTAAAGCCGTCGGTCCCATGTCGATTGTCGACATGTAAAATAATCCTGGAAGGTATGTTGAAATACCTTTACCGGAAAAATTGGAATGCCCCTTTGCGCTCACTCAGATAAATTCTCGTGTGCTGATATAATCAGTCGGCTCAGAAAGTGTACGTTTAATACCTCAATAATCAAAAACAAAAGGATAAGTTATTTAAAAAAAGTGTACGTTTTTTAATGATATCCATAGGCAAATTAAAGGTCCATTGAAATTGTATTTGTATAGCCTATATAAAATAAAGTGTTTTTTAATTCTCATATTCTCGTAAATTATTTATATCAATTGAATCGCTTTTTTCAACTTCAAACACAACAATTAGTTTCCATGCTATCGATTCATCACTTTGAAAAAAATAAGCATATTTGGGCAACCTGGGATTCTAACCCGGGTGCTTTCGCTTAGCCGACGGTCCCGCTACCTAATTGAACTATTGTAAGGTGTCAGATTTTGGTTAAATTCCAGATAAATAACAGCGCCAACTAAGTTTTTAACAGTTAATGAAAGCAAATTGACGGAGAAAAATGTGTCCTCATGCCATCGCTATTATTTACATGTAGTGTTTTCATTAAAACTGACTATCAGCGTTCAGAGACTTAACTCATCCGACCTCTCTTCAACTATTTCCTTCGTTCCATTTTAGAAAACATTCTAAACAAGCTGGAAGTAAGGAGTGGGTTTGATTTATAATTTAAGACTTAGATATAGTGCTCAAAAATATATAGAAATTAATGATTGATAAAATTTGTTAAGTTAATTATTATTATTATTATTATTATTATTAGCACCGCGTCTTACTACCCGTTTGGGTTGTACGCACTTACGCTAATGTGTAATGGTAGGGTGATTGTGAGATGAAATGAAGGACCTACAGTTTAACGTGGAATCCGAACCACGGTGGAGGCCTGGCATTCCCCACAATCACAAGATGTCTTGTCAGAGGTGAAGGAAGGGTTTGGTAATCAGATAAATCTGTGCCGGGACCGAGGATCGAACCCCGCACCCCTAGCACATAAGTCTGACACCGTACCCCTAGACCGCCAGGTCACCGTTAGGTTAATTGCTGTAATGAACTAAAATTGCAGAGCAAAATGTATAATTAGGTTAACTTTATGGTAATAACATATGGTCAAATAATGAACATCATACATTTAATAAATAATTAATCAATTTAGCAGTATTATTTATTAAATGTGTAATGTTCATTATTTGACAATATGTTATAGCCATAAGTTAACCTAATTATACATTTTGATCTGCAATATTATTTTATTACATTAATTAACTTAACGAATTTTATCAATCAACTCTTTCTATATATTTTTGAGCAATATATCTAAGTCTTAAATTATAAATCATTTCCTTTATTGTTGCAGCATTGTGTCCCAGACTATATTCGACCTCATCTTAGTACGTAGTGTTCAATTTGTATATGAAGAGCTAGAAAAACTATTAGATTCTATTTTCACGTATTCATACGTTAAGTCACGTGATCTCGCAGCTGTCACTTTTACTAAGGCTTCCCTCTCGTGTTAGACTAACCTGATGATGACGGGGAGGTTGGGGTTCGAATCCTGGTCGATTCTACCAAAGGTGATTTTTCCTAAACAGTTTCCCAGTCTCCTACGAAAATGCGGGTAGATTATTCCTTCCTCATCCCTACCCCGTTAGAGTAATGATCAAATATGCGTACAACCTGAACAGGTAGTAAGACGCAATGATGTACTAATATATACAAGCTGTCACTTTTGAAAGATATTATCAATACCTAAAATAAATCTAATAATTTGGTGAAATGTTATAAGTTATGATCGCAAAAAAATATGTTTTTATTTTATAAAAGTTCTTAGGCCTACCAAAAATATTATACTATAATATGGTTTGAATCCCGGCCGTCTAAATCTCGTATTTACGTGGTAAGAGGGGGGCATTTGGGGGGCGGGGGGAAGAGTACTATAAGAGTGGTTGCCAGGCCTACTCTACTTTAAAACAATTATATTTCATAAATTAAATTAAATATATAGAAACTGCGTAAGATGGGTTCATTTTAATTGCCACAATTGCACAAGCATTTGATGGAAGAGGGGTTGGGGAACTACATTATGGATAGGGCTATTGCTTTGCAGCCATCGGGTCTTTATTTGGAGTCTTGTATGCTAGCCACTAGTCTAACAATTATTGTATTGTCTACCTCAGCATTTTTCTCCCCTCCCAACCCTATGAAGGCCACGGGAGAAGACAGAGGAGACGAACAATACCCGGATATGAGCTAATGTTGAAAATGTTCCTATAATTACCATACCATCATCAGGTAGAAATAAACTTACCTTGGCTCTCAAGCTCTCTCATTACACCAGTGAGGGGGGAATATACTCGAGTATTCCGACACCATTGAATGATATGGTCCATTTCATTGGGCGACGGCAACTTTAATGTCGAAACAAAATAATGTTGCTATTGGACCTGACCTTGAAAACGTCAACGCAAACAAAACTTTAGGTGAACCTCGCTCGGAGTAAAGTTGTGAACACTAATCTATTATCTTTATCATTCGACACTTAAGGAACAATGTTGAAAGTAACAATATATTAGGTCACCTGGTGGTCTAGGGTTAAGGTGTCGGACTTCTGTGCTGGTGTCCGGGTTTCAATCCTAGGTCCCGGCACAGATTTATCTGATCACCAAACACTTCCTTCACCTCTGACAAGACATCTTGTGAATGTGGGGAATGCCAGGCCTCCACCGTGGTTCGGATCCCACGTTAAACTGTTACACATTAGCGTAATTGCGTATAACCCGAACGGGTAGTAAGACGCGGTTATAATAATAATAAACAATATATTAGCGCCCTCATAACTATAGATTCGTTTTGGAACTATGCTGAAAATAAATATTTATAGCTGCCCTTATCATATTTTAATTTATTGCATTAAGCTTTATAAATGCCAGCGGATGATTTTATCTCACTCTCTTCATTACCTTAGTATTTCTATCAATTTTAAATGTATCCATAGATAACTTATATATATATATAATTGACTGAAATTGTGACCAAGCAATTGCCAGCAAACCCGCTTGGTTGGCCGTGTGGTCTAACGCGCTACTCTCTCAGTAGACTAAAATACCGATGACGGGGAGATCGAGGTTTGAGACTCGGTCGGGTGTATTGATGGGGGGGTTCCAAAAGAGTATTTCACTTCTCCCTCCATGCAAATGCGGGTAACTTCCTAATCCCTAAAAATCTTAGTTAGTACATAAACATATAGCCTCAACGGGTATCAAGACGTTGTGCTAAAAAAAAATTATTGCCAACAAGTACCGAACATATTGTTTGTATTCAATGTATGGATTTTCTTGGCACGTACGATTTCCTCCGGAAATATGGAATTATATTTTCATGGTCGCGGTGAAAAATAAATGTCGACCTTAGAATGACTCACCGACCTTATGCTGCCAGTAAAAATAAACCGTACATATTTTACGAGGTAATGGGCCCCTTCACCCGGTAGGGCATGTAACGTGCGTGGGCAAAGGACTGCCCCCCCCCCCCTCTATGGAGCACATGTTGACTCACGCAGGTGCTCTGAACACAACTCCCGTTTCCCCAATACTTCTGTTGGCGGCAGACATAATCGAAGGCAGGAAGGACAAGGGTTGTGTTTAAGGGTTAGCTTACCATCCACTGTTGCAACCTACTTCTCAAGTGTACGTGTCGTATTCAGGCGAATCTTTCTTGCTTGTACAAGTCATAGGATTATTCATGGGAAGACAGAAAAATTACTAGATCTCTTTTTGTTTTAATATTTAAAAGTCGTGTGATCTACAGCTGTCCTTTAGATAGTAACATTATCATTAAAAATAACATTACTAATAATATTGTAAAATGTTATTGATATTGGTAGCAAAAAAAGTTTGTATTTTCTTAAACCTTCTTCCAACCAAAATCCTACTATAGTAAATGCCAGCGTAAGTTCAGATTTTTTGTGATATTTGTGCAAATCTATAACTCAATAACGCTATGTTTTTATAGCCCTCAACCACACTTCTTTTTTTATAACATCGGGAACCCTGTCCATATATTTACCGGCTATCGTAAATTATATATAGATTTTGTTAAAAGTATGTTGTATTGTATTGGGAAGAAAATGCATAAAAGAACATACTTTATTTCATATTGGCTTTCATTAACAATGTTGGGGAACTGGTGGTCCAGGGGTAAGGTATCGGACTTCTGTGCTGTGGGTCTGGGGTTCAATCTGATTGCCAAACCTTTCCTTCACCTCTGACAAGACATCTTGTGAATGTGTGGAATGACAGGCCTCCACCGTGGTTCGGATCCCACGTTAAACTGTAGCTCCTCCATTTCATCTCACAATCACTCTACCATTACACATTAGCGTAAGTGCGTATAATCCGAACGGGTAGTAAGACGCGGTGCTAATAATAATAATAGTAATAGTAATTAACGATGTTTTATTTGTTAATATATTTATAGTAGGCTATTCTCAGCAACTTCACCGTCTATTACAGTGGTATAAGGCACAAATGTCTAAATAATTGAATAAATTGTCTTTAAACGTCGCAAAGATTTATTTGTATTTAAAGGTGTTTTTTTTTGCAATATACCTAATTTAATAGAATAGAATTATGTGTAAACTATTTGGGTAGATCTCCCCTCAAGGCGGGAGTGTAAGGAACACGATTTAAATGCGGTTTTTGTAGCGTAACTTTTTTTTTGCCAAAATAAATCAAATTTTGCTCCAGTAGGAACACGGAGTTTAATTTTCTTCACATGGTGATATCAAAAGTTCTTGAATATTTGTCATAAGCATAGCGGCATTAGATGATACTTTTTTTTATGAAGAGGAAAAATTGTCATTACATTCCAGTACACCCTCGACAGATATTCAAGAACTCTTGAGGCCCGATGTTCGTGGACTCAAACCCAACCGGGGCCGACGGATTTTTTTTATGGGTGGTAAAAATCTGTAACACAACTTCCTTCGGAGAAGAATTAAAGCCGTGGGTCCCATGTCGATTGTGACATGTAAAAGAAACCTGGAAGGTATGGGAAAATACCATTCCCAGCAAAATTGGTTGATCCTTTCACTATCGCTCATCGAAATTCTCTTGTGATATAATCAGTCGTTTCAGAAAGTGAACGTTAAAAAAACTCAAATATATAAAATAAACCTTGTCGAAGAAAATATAACTCTTATTTTTTACTGGAGAAGTTATTTGATTTCCTTAGACTAAAAAAAAGTTTGATACAAAATCTGGAAAAAATACTGCCCTTAACTCGTGTTCCTTACACTCCCCCCCTTAAGTAGACGTGTCTCAGTTGGTTCGATATTGATTAATCCCCCCCTTCTTTTAAACTGTATTCGGTAAATATTTTTCATCGTGAAAATAAACCGTTTTCCTTCCTTTTGTCATCCCTACATCCTGTATACGTACAACATTGTTGTATCAGACAGTGACGTCACGGGGGGTCGGTTGGGGGGGTTCTCATTTCATCTCGAAACACGAAAAAAAATTTCCCCCCTTGCTCGCTCTCTTATATGAATAACTTACACTGTGTGTTATCGAGCAAGCAGCTGGAGTCGTCTGCATGGCGACGATAGAGATGGGCACCGCCATTTTGGATACAAACTTCGTTATTCTTGTGGAAGATCACATCTCAACAAGGGGTTATCGGTCAATACGTCCCATATCTTCAATCGAAGTCATACCGAATAGAACCAGGGTTCCCAAGATCAATCACTTTATCCGTTTAGCCACGAATAAGGGCAAAATAATTATTATCATCACCGCGTCTTATTACCCGTTCGGGTTATACGCACTTACGCTAGTGCGTAATGGTAGGGTGATTGTGAGATGAAATGGAGGACCTACAGTTTAACGTGGGATCCGAACCACGGTGGAGGCCTGGCATTCCAACACAGTCACAAGTTGTGATTAATACACGTCTTGTCAGAGGTGAAGGAAGGGTTTGGCGATCAGGTAAATCTGTGCCGGGACCGAGGATTGAACCCCGGATCCCCAACAGAGAAGTCTGACACCTTACCCCTAGACCACCAGGTCACCTGACAAAATAATTGTTTAACGTGCACTTTCTGAACCGACGATCATTTCTATGAGCGAGAGCGAAGAGCCTACCTACCAATTTTTCCGGGAAAAGTATGTTTACATACCTTCTAGGGTTCTCTAACATGCCACAATCGATATGAGATCGACGACTTTATTTCCACTCCAAAGAAAGTTGTGTTACTGATTTTTGTCACCCAAGAAAAATCCGTCGACACCGGTTGTGTTTGAACCCACGAGGCGAGCACTTTACCCCAAGTTCACCGAGGTTGACAGTTTCATATTTATCTCGGATAAATTTGACCACATTAACGGACGTGTAACGATATATATTTAAAACGGTGAGAGCATCTTCCAGGGGCGATTTGTGGATTATTGTCTGGTTCTGCATTAAGTACCAAACTTGTGTTATTAGACCAATGCACACGTCCAATACAATAGTGTGTACTTGGCTAGTCAAATGGGATAGTGAAGGGAGAGAGAAAAGTTTTAGGCCTACTTCCGTCAAGCCTGGCAGTTTCCTGTCAGTCCATGAGCTGTCACTGAAGTTTAACCCAGGTCTACCACTAAAAACCCCGTCTCCTTCACCCTTTAATCTTTCCGTATCACACCCACATCCGGATAGCACCTAACTATGGTAGGTAACACAGCTCGAACAATATGTTGCATTAGGGTACAGTTTTTCTGTTTTTGTTTTTTTAACACAATTGAATCTTGACACCAGTGAAACTATATATATATAATATATATAATATGATCATGTTTACACAACTGAAAAATATTTTTTTAGGGTAATAGCTATTTCACTTGACATTATAACTGGCCTCTTGGCATAATTAATACTTATATTTAGAACCGCGTCTTACTACCCGTTCGGATTATACGCTTGAGCACTAAATACGTTAATGGGTTGGGAATCGGGAAGGTTGAATTAGAGGAAGTTAGACCAAATTTGCGTGGAGGGAAAGTGGGAAACCGTTTNGGGGGGGGGGGGGGGGAACACCCCCAGTTCACCCGAGCGAGATTCGAAACTCTATCTCCCCGTCCTCGGCAGTCTAGCTCAACACGAAACTAGCGCGTTGGCTGACTACTCCACCGAAGCGGGTCTCTTGGTATAAGGATCAAAGCTCTTGGCTGCTGACCTGGAGGTCCTAGGATTTCGATTCACGGCTAGTACTGTGGGTATTTTTCCCGAAAGGGGAATAAATCCAATAATCAGCAGGGTTTTGTTAATTAGGCTTAAGTTAGGTTTAAGTTTTTCCACTGGCTCCACACCCTCATAATCACCATCACCTCATCTCGTCAGGACATGGAAAGAACCTCCGCGAAAAGGCTGTTAGATTAGTACATTCGGGCGTCCCCTGGTACATTAGTACTGGCTAATCTTTCCACTGCTGGGTTACAGATTGGTGTAGCTCAGAATCACCGCTGTTATTATTATTATTATTACTATCATTACTTGTCCCAACTTCGTTGTTGTCAATTGGAGAATGGAGTGAACTGCATTTGGTTAAGTTTTCTGGTTCGAGCGTAATCGTGTATTTAATATCCCGGCCAATCAGACCCGGTAAATGGGGTCGTTTAGTTCCAGAAAGCCCGTCGCTAGGGAGCGTTGCCATGTGTTTGAATGGAAACTACTCTAACCACATGCATGCAGCAATGGGTTGTGCGTGCTATCAATGAAACCGCGGAGGGCAGTGTAGTTCACGACGCGTGAAGGAAGATGCGTGACGAAGTAAGGGTGCGTGGGTGGATGGGATGAGGCTTCACACACACACACACACACACACACGCCCGGTGCGTGAAGGCCGCTCCCAGGTGAATACTATAACGACCCGTGGGTATCGCGGGGCATGCCAAACAACCCGGGCGCCCGTAGCGTTCGTTGATTGAACCCTCGGTTGAGGGGTCATTACTACCGCCATTGTTAACTCTCCGAAATGCACCAGGTGCTTGTGGGACAACACTCGCTAATAGCACATGACTCTACTTTAACAGGGTTGGATTTTTTTTGTTCTAGACATGACAATAGTAAGAACACGATAGAAACGGTATTTAAAAAATACAAACTTTTTTTTTGTGGCCAATATTGATAACAACTCGCTTTAATGATTGAATGGTACCGGTACCGGCACAGATTTAGCTGATTGCCAAACCCTTCCTTCACCTCTGACAAGATATCTTGTGAATGTGGGGAATGCCAGGCCTCCACCGTGGTTCGGATCCCACACACGTTAAACTGTAGGTCCTCTATTTCATCTCACAATCACCCTACCATTACACATTAGCGTAAGTGCGTATAACCCGAACGGGTAATAATAATAATAATAACATAGCGAGTAACTAACATTGTTCCGCATAGAGACGATTGACTACCACACATTAAAAAAAAGACGAATAATCGCCTGAGAGCAGTTCATCCACAAATACCGAATATAGAGTATGTGTGGACAGCAGAAATGGCGGAACTGTGGGGGACTCTGCCCCCCTGGAAATTATTTTTTCCTTCCTGGAATAAATGTCCGCCCTCCACCCCCAGATATATTTCAAAACCTCTGATATTATCGAATATGAAGCTGAAAGATGGCTTTAAATCAAACTCCAAATTACTTTTAAATGCATTTGTATTGTCAAATATTTGTCAGAGAAGACCGTTTCAAATAACTATTATACTAGACACACACAACTGTCAGAAAAGGTCAGGGGTAGGAAAGCTCTTAATAGCTTCCAGGGTCATCCATATTTCAAAAAATGTATAGGGGAGGACAACCCCAAATAACCTCTAGATGAATGTCATTTTGAAGAATTTTTAAGGCAAGGACCACCCCAAATAGCCTAGTTTCTGAAATAATTAAATTTTCAAAATTTTGTCGGTGGAAGACCACTTCAAAGATTATCTTTTAGAGGTATCTAACTATCGTAAAAAAATAAGGTGAGGATCACAATAAATAGCTTCGAGAGGAATTCAAATTTCAAAAATTTCTAGGTGAGGAACACTTTAAATGGCTTATGAAAAAAAATATTTTTTTAAAAAAAAGGCAAAGATTACTCATAACTTCTAGAGTGAACTTTTTTTTTTTAATTCTTAGAAGGCCACTCCAAATAGTTCATAAAATTATCTGATTTTTTTTTTAAATCGGGGAGGATGACCACGGTTTAAAACATACATAACATCAAATGGCTTTAAACATAAATCCAACATTGTAAGTAACTATGCTATATATAATTATGACACCCCCTCCTCCCCCATATGAAAATGATCTGGATCCGCCCCTGCCAAGAGATGGTCGGAACGTTTATACTGCTCCACTACTTGGACAGGAATGTACGACTTACGTGTTCTTGTATAACCGCATTCTTGTGCGTCGCCGCTATCTTAACTTGTTAACACAGATGTTCGCTGTCGAGAGATGTCACATTTGAGAGGATGATCTGATTGGTTCAGACATCTGACATCACATAAATAAATATAGAATAAAACTGTAATTTTAAGGGTGAGCCTACCACTTTTGATTTAGTTCAAACTTTTTAATCTTGTTGTTTGTAAACTACTGTGCTTTATGAAATAAACAATTACTAGTTCCTTAACAAAAAACGTTGTTAAAACTTTACATAGTAAAGTGTTCACTACCCGCTTCGGTGGTTGGATGGTTTAAGGCGCTACTATCACAGTAGATTAGACCGCTGATGACGGGGAGATCGAGGTTCAAATATAGGTTGGGTGTACTGAGTTTTTTTAAAATGGTGTTCCACTCTTTTTCTCTCTTGCTCTCTCTTTTTTCTCTACGCAAATACGAGTACATTTCCTTTAAATATAACCATCTTAATCTTTAAAACAATTGACATAATTAGTACAAAAGCGTTTAACACGAACAGGTAGTAAGACTCGATGCTGAAAAAAAAGTATTAATTATTATTTTATTATTATTTAGCACAACGTCTTAATACCCGTTCGGGTTACGCTAATGGATTAAGAATTTGAAAGGTTGAAGTGAACCCGCATTTGCGTGGAGGGAGAGTAGAAAACCATTTAGGAAAAACCACCCCCAGTTCACCCGACCGAGATTCGAACCTACGATCTCCTCGTCCTCAGCAGTCGAGCTCAATACGACAAGCACGTTAGCCAACTAGGCCACCGAGGCGGGTAATTAAATATTAAATTTTGCTACTAAATACCTATAATTTATATAAATAATATACCTACTCTTGTCTGTGACGGTGCAAAAGGTCACTTTGAAAACCGGAAGAACCTGAAAAACGTAAAGAATTTCATAAAATACTGGAAGAATACGGGAAAAAGTGTAAGTGTGGGACACTTTAGTTACAGGACTTAAATATTTGGCTTTTTTTTTATGGCAAAAAGCGAAATGAAGAACTAAACTCAATTATTCGACCACTGGTCAAATACAATTTTTAAATTTCAGCCCTGTGCGTGTGGTAGATATATCACAACGCTCGTGACAGACACAAACTCTTCATTTTATTGATAAAGAAGAAGAAGAAAAACCCGCCTCTGTGGCGTAGTTGGCTAACGCGCTTGTCGTGTTGAGCTCGACTGCTGAGGATGGGGAGATCGAGGTTCGAATCTCGGTCGGGTGAACTGGGGGTGGTTTTTCCTAAATGGTTTTCCACTCTCCCTCCACGCAAATGCGGGTTCATTTCCTCTAACTCAACCTTACCAATTCCTAATCCATTAGCGTAACTAGTACTTAGAGCGTATATCCCGAACGGGTAGTAAGACGCGGTGTTAAATATTATTATTATTATTATTATTATTATTATTATTAAGAAACTAAGTAAAATAACTCTAAAGTTATTGCTGATGAACTATAGCTATGTGAAAATATTAGTTGATCCCTCCCAGCTTTTCATCGGAGTCTCGTCGTTAATTACTTCTTGTTTATCATATATTAAGCCGGCTTACGACATTAATTACGATACTGAGAACATGATAAAAAAAACGTGCTAGAAATGTCACGATATGTCAAAGTCGATTTTCCATTAGTTGAGATTTATAGTGCATCCATGATGAGTTTAATCTTTTCATAACATCTGAACATTTATGGTTATTATTATTATTATTATTATTATTATTATTATTATTATTATTATTATTATTAGCATCGCGTCTTACTACCCGTTCGAGTTATACGCACTTACGCTAATGTGTAATGGTAGGGTGATTGTGAGATGAAATGGAGGACCTACAGTTTAACGTGGAATCCGAACCACGGTGGAGGCCTGTCATTCCTCACATTCACAAGATGTCTTGTCAGAGGGGAAGGAAGGGTTTGATAATCAGATAAATCTGTGCCGGGACCGAGGATCGAACCCCACTCCCCCAACACAGAAGTCAAGACACCTTACCCCTAGACCGCCAGGTCACCTCAAATTAAAATTTAAATTAAAAATAAATAAATCATACAATCATTTTGATCGTGTAGTACGGGAAGATAGTGGCATAAGATAATCCGGTTTTAAGTTTTACGGATATGTTTTACTGTGAATAAAAAGAATATCAAGGACTAGTAAAACATATCAATTGTAAAATACTGTGTTGTGTTAAGTTTTGCATGGACGCATTGGAACTTAAATCGGTTTATTTTCGTTTGGAGGATGTTTTCTTTGGTCTTCCATAGGTTTTATTTTGAGATGATCATCAATTGATCCTTTGACTGTTTTGTTAAAAGGTTTTCTCTGTTCTTGAAAAGTAAAATACTATATTCTTACGTAAGTAGTGGTCAAAATGTATTGCCCGACTATCCATATTTATTCTCGTGCTAAATGGTTGATCACACGCCAAAAAGTTGTCCTCACACTAAATACTTATCCACACACACAAAGAGTTTTTTAAATATTTTTTTTAACGTGACATCTTTGACCGGGGGGAGAGAGGTATTTTTCTAGTTTGGTAGCCTGTGTGTGTAGACTTTTTTTTTAGCTTCTTTGGTAGCACAGAGCGTTTACCCAGGGTACACCACAGTACAGTAGCCCCATGGCTTCTTTGGTGCTGAATGACAGCGTACAGCTGACGGCTTTGAAAAGTTACCAGACCAAATTATGTGTCCCTACGTCGAACTATATGATCTGCAAAAATATGTGTTTAGCAGCTGTCACTTCTGACAGTCAAGATTTAGGTATATACCTAAATGTTGACTGTCAGAAGTCAGCTGTGAGCCATCAGTCAGCACGAAAGAAGCCACAGGGCTACTGTACCTGGCTATTTGCACCTGTGTGCCCCCACCCCCTCTTTCCACATTCCAGTTACAGAGGTGGGTACGCTCACTACACTCGCAAAATGGTCACTACAGCTATACGTTACATATGTATCAACATTTTGTTTGACACATTCCGTCAATAAACTCAAAAACGACAACAAAATAACGTTCTCTTCATATTCCGCCAAAAATAAATGAGGGCAGGGGAGGTCTAAATCTCCAGCCTGCACATCTCGATTACGCCACTGGTTTATAACACATGCTACCAGTTTTTCAAACCCCTCTTACCTTAAATGTGAACATGAAGCTCATCTGCTTATAAAATACCAACAATCCGGCACGGCGTTGCCCACGACCCACTCTGGTATAAGAATTATATAAACCCCCTTAACGCCACCCCCCTCCTACCCTCGATAGTGCCTGTATCTCTGAAACATAATTCTAAACCATATAAATAATATTTTCTTCAAAAATTTGTTAAAAATATCCTAATTAAAAATCTAGTTAAAGATTTAAAAATCCTGCATTTGGACCCCCTTCCGTCCACCTTGTTAACAATTTCAGGTCTCTGCGTGCCGTAGATTTGGCTGGACATCGCACACAAACAAACACTTCTTCCTTTTATTATTATATATTGGTAATTAGCAGGATTATTTTTAATACTTGGGGTGGAGGTTAAGGCGCGAGTGTAGGGAACGCGTCTTCGGGCAGGGTTTTTTTTCTTCAGTTTTTATATATTATCAAAACAATTCTTTGTTCAAAACAAATAAAATAGCTAGTTCTCAAGTAGAAACATTAGACTTTAATTTTCTTCTCGTGTTGATCTCAACAGTTGTTGAAAATCTGTCAAGGTTGTCCTAGAATTTAATGACAACTTTTTCTCTTCATTTAAAAAAATTATCATCTAATGTTAATATGTTCATGACATAAATTCACCACGTGAAGAAAACTAAACTAAATGTTTCTACTGGAGATATATTTGATTTAGTTTGACCTAAAATATGTTTTCCGAAAATACTGCCCTTATCACGCGTTCCCTACACACCCCGCCTTGATTTAACGCCTTTCCCGGTTCTTAGTTTGTGTGACTAACCGCACAGATGCCTTCACCACTCCTGGAGATGATAACACATTTCCTATTGGTCACGAATCTACAAAGTCGTTAAATTACTCAATTATTAGTTAACTACCCTTTAAGGTCTCCGGTTTAAATCTTAAATGGAAACTTAGTTGGTAACAGGGTACGCTGGTTCGATGTTCTCTCCAATCGAGGTCTCAAGGAGTATTATATTATTAGTTGGCTCTCTAGATTCATCTGTTCCTGGAAAGAAAGGGGGAGAGTCAAAATTTGGATGGAATTTACACTCGGTGTACACTTAGTTTACCCTGAAAGTAGCGGCATTTCCTTGATGGATTACACTAGGGCCCTAAGCTGTAGCTGAGACGCGGAAGGTAAACTTTCTACCTTTCGGGATAAACGTAGTGTAGTTAGTTGGAGATGCAGTCTCAACTTATCGGTTCAAGAGTCAAGCATCTTAGTTAATTCTGCAGATCTGAGGTGTGCTAAACAAAGGATGGACCAGCTTCGGTGGTCGCGTGGTATAACTCGCTAATCTCGTGTTGGACTAGACTACTGAGGATGGGGAGATCGGGGTTCAATCCCTGTCGGGTGCACCGATGATGGTTTTTTCCTAGATGGTTTACCACTCTCCCTCCACGCAAATGCGGGTGTATTTCCTCTAAATTAAGCCTTTATAGTCTCTAACCCGCTACTGTAATTAGTACACAGGCGTATAACCTGAACAGGTAGTAAGACGTGGTGATAAAAGAAAAAAAATTACGGGAAGTGACCATGAAGTGTTCCATTATTACGTTTATTAACTTCTTTTGAGGAAAACGTCAGAAAAAAAACCTGTCGGAAGTCCGCTTGTGTATCCTCTGAGCCATGAAAATGTTCCCCTCATGCTACATGAGTAGTAAGCACTGGTACTTAAGTAAGTACTAAGTAGTGCACGACCCGAAATGTGTGTTTGGTGGTCAGTGAGATATGAGGGCTTTGTAATGGCTACTCGCTTACCAGATAATCGCTCGCTTTCTCATTGAAGGGGACGGGCTAATGCGGCCTCTTTACACGAGGGAGGCCATTGTTGGGAGAAAACTGGCTCATTTCGCCGGACAATGTTGATTGTGATAGAGTCCTTCGCGCCTGCCACTTACAACATTGTCGAAACATCAGTGTGTCATTGTTTCTTTTGATTAGTGCTCTTAGTCTGTCTGAAAATATAGAACTCGGGACCTCCTTTTTATAGTAGACTCATAATTTTTCACATATCATTTGACTTCTCCAGCTGGGATTCGAACACGATACCAAATGTAAGAATCAGCTTTCTTGATCTCGGCACGTATAAGTGTAAAGTTCTGGTTCGTGTAGTGATGGAATATTGAACCGTAAAAGTGTTCTTAATAGTTTTAACTTAACGCGAACGTCGATATAGTAATTTTTGGTAAAGCATTGTGACAATTTCAAGCCATGAGTTATCTCATTTTATATCTCTTATAAGTGTGCCAGTGAACAACGTAAGGTCGGGAGTTTGTGCTAAATCTCTAGTAACGTTAATAAATATAATATTTTATTCGTGATGTTAAGCAAGAATGACAGGCTGAAAGTTTCGACAAATTAATTTAAATATATTTTGTTTGGTTTATCAATGTTCAATGATGCAATTTATTCGAGATTTAATATCTATTAATGGCTAAAGTCTTTTTAAAAAATATCATTTCACCTGAATATTAATTATATATATATTTTTTTTATATAATACTGCAATAATATAACCATTATTAAAAGGCCTTCATTTCTATTTCAGTTGCATGTGATAATTTTTATCAGTTACAGAAAATTACAATCCTTAAACTAATACGGTCTTTCCTCATACATTCAATTATTATAATTGACCTTGCACTCAATGTTTTTTATTTCTTTAAAAGTACACGAGTACGCAAGGATTGCATTTAGTTCCGCATCTGTTTGTAGGGGGACGGATTTTTTCTCAATCATTATTGTTGTCTTTCCTTGGTTGGTTGCGCGCTCAACTCAAGTTATCATGTCTCGACTGCGCATGACCATTGCTATGCGCAGGCGCAGCAATGCCTACATTGACCAGCTCTAGTAAGGATCTATTTCGATTGTTGCTTTTGTAGGCGCGCGAGTATGCCTGTTTTAATAGTGTTGTGCAGAAATGTTATGCTTTAATTCGGGTTTTTGAAACGTGTGTGTGATAAAACAAATCGACGAGATAAAAGTGAGTGTGTGGTTAAAATACATAGCCGTGAAATTAGTGAAATATATCTATAATTTTGTTAGAATACTACATTATTAAAGCATATAATAGGCCTACTTTAGTTTTTATGTTTAGTTGTATAATATAGTCTTATTTTTGCACCTAGCCAGATTAAAATATTTGTTAACGTTATTCTATTGATATTTATATTTTGTGTCACAGTACCATTATAACAATAAGCCGTTAATATTAATCTAACAGTGCATAGTAGGACATTGTTGATATTAATTTAGGATTTAAAAGTAATTATTAGCTCTTTTTTTAAAAAAAAGTTTAGCCTACAATTGGATTTTTTTTTCCGGACTATGTAGTATATTTTAAGAGTACGTGAAAGATTGTAAAAGTTATTCAAGTTAATATGTTAGTATTACTGTTTTTTATACATATTTTTAGTACAAAACAGCTTAATTTTAGTTTGTGAAATGTAAACTAGAATAGAATGTTCTACGAGGAAAAAAAATCCACAGTTTTTTACGCAGGTTAAATTTATAGCTAGCCGTCAAAGCTATTTCTCATAGTTTGTCTCGATTATGTTAGGTTGGAATATAATATGAAAGTACACGACCTTAATTCTCTTGAGTCATAGACTTATTAAGTCATTAGGTATCATCACTAATTTGATGTGGCCATTGGAATAATTACTCATAGAGCTCAAAAAGAGTCACGTAGAGTCCTTCAACTATTGTATGTTGTTTGACTTTCCATTACAAAGAGAAGCGCCTTAAAGTGCAGAGCTCAAGTATAAAGTATAACTTAAGTCTAAAATTAATGAAATTTTCTTCATTTGTACGTTATGTTTTAAGTAAAATTAATTATGTAAGCCTACATATCTTAAACTAAAAATAAAAAGGTTAATTGGACTAAGATAAATTAGTATTTAATATACTCGAAAACATTTTTGGGTAACGTTATATCAATTAACATAGGCTAGGATAGGATATTAATAATTATAATTATTATTATTCTATATTTATTATTATAATGCACTACACAAATATTTCACTAAAAGTTCAAAATAAACAAAGGAAATATATTTTAATTTCATCTGAATTCTAAGGTAAACGCATTGTAACGTTCTAAACTTAGACACTGCATTTAAGAAAGAATTAAATAAAGTCTATACTCTAAATAACTCGTATTATTAATCATGATATTTAATCAAGCTGTCATAGTGACGCAATCAGTCTTTGTGAAAGAAAAAAACCCGTTAATAGTGAAAGTATTTCCCAGTACCGATTTAATCCGCCCACCTAATATGATACATCAAATGACGCAGATCTCCTTACACATAAACACGCCCACATAAAGATTATTAATTCTAGTCTACGTAATCTATCAGTGTATCGATTAGTGCACGTCATTTCGAAATAGGTGCCTGTGAGTCAACCCCGACAATATATCTACATAGTACGTAGGCTACTCGTTTGTATATAAAAAAACAACTTTATTACTGGCTACCTAATCTTAAAGAAACCGGCAGGAAGTACTTTAAAACCTACTATGAACAGGCGTGTTTTCGTATTTTCCAATCTCGGGAGTCAATTTCACGCTATAGTTAACCGTTTCAAAAGTGAACCGGTCATTGTATTCAACTAATGGACGTGTACCTTCACTCGGAACGAAATTCACTTCATGCATTTGCATCCTTTTATTGATTCATTTCACCATGAATATTTTTACTATAGAAAATTGATTAAAAAAACCTCTCTAATATAACAAAGTGAAAAAGTTGTTATTTGAGTTTTACATGTTGAACGTTTTGTTTTATATTATTTAAGTTCGGGAAAAAACCTAAATAATATAAAACAAAAAGCTCAATTGGTAAAACTCAAATCAAAACTTTTTCACTTAGTATATTTTTAAAAAAAATTTGCCCTAGTAAAAATATTCATACTAATATTCATATCAAAACTCCAAAACTAATCAATGAATCAATGGAGTTTTCCCTGCGAAAATGCACATAATGTCAGTTACTTTAGAAAAATAATTCTTATTCCATATACAATTTTGATGCAATGTGTAGTTTTAAATAATTTTAGGGTATGAATTGTTTGCTATACATGAGTTTGAAATACTTAAAAACTATTAAGTAGCTTTATTTGATAAACAATTTGAATAAATATTTACTTTTATAGATAGATCTTAAAACTAACACAATACAGAAAACTACAGAAAACTAATTAACTTATAAAAACTAAATTATGATGGCCTGTGTGTTAATTGACTCTGCACATGACAAATAATAGCACAAGAACACATTATTTACTGTGCTTCGATATTTTGCCTCCCTAACATACTCTAAAAGTGACGAATTGACAGTGAATCATGTGAATGTGAAGGCTCCATGTTTGATCACGTGATGTAGTGACGCCATGTTGAAGTGGGTACAACAACAAAGAGCACAAGGCCCCGACATAGGGGTTGACGCAAGAAAGAGAATGGGGGTAAGTTTTGTTTACAAGTTTTTGTTTATGTTTTTGAGTAAGACTTTAGTAACTTGTGTAAAATTAATCACTTCCTATTTAGCTATGACTTTGGCTATTTATTTATTTCTCAGATCTATTTGTTTATAACAAAAATGTATAATATTTAATGTAGTTTTACATGTTTTTTTTAAGTTTAACAAAAAATAATTTGCTTTGATTAAATATTGATATGTAGTAGGAAATCAGTTACTAAAAACAATACAATTATAAAAACATATAGGCCCATAGTCTATTAGTAAATGGCGAATACTTAGTAAGATTACTATAATACTGACCCTCCTCGGTGTTGTAGTTGGCTAACGCGCTAGTTTCGTGTTGAGCTTGACTGCCGAGGACGGGAAGATCAAGTTTCGAATCTCAGCCGGATGAACTGGGGCGGGGTTTTCCTAAATGGGTTTCCACTCTCCCTGCACGCAAATGCGGATACACTTCTTCTAAATTCAACCTTCCCAATTCCTAATATATTAGCGTAATTAGTACTTAAGCGTATAACCCGAACGAGTAGTAAGACGTGGGATTAGATAACAAAAAATTACAATGTTTGACATAAACGTAACTAAAATCTTTACTAATTAGCTTTATGACGACGATAAATAGTTAAAATCAATTTATTTAACTATATAATTATGTCAAACATTATAATTACTACCTTTTTATTAAATTTTGACTTTCGATGTTTAAAAGGTTTTATGTTTATTTTATTGTTATAATACAATGTAATAATTTAGTCTTCAACATTTTATGTTATAGTTGTATTATTATTTTTTTACTACAGCCATCTTACTACCCATTAGGATTATACGCCTATGTACTATTTACACTAATACCGATATTTCAGGGATTAGGAAGGTTGAATTTAGAGGAAGTGTAGCCTAATTTGTGTGGAGGGAGAGTGGAAAACCATCCTCAATACACCCGACCAGGATCGAACTCTGATATCCTCTTCTTTGACAGTCTAGTCTATTGCGAGTATGCGGCTACCAAAGTGGGTTTTATTAATTAACAACCTCCTTTTATTTGCCAATTACTAACAGGCTATATATGTTTTTTGATGAATGTATTATTTTTAATAATTGATCTCTTAATATGTATATTTACTATTTTGCCTTAATTAAAACTTTTACAAACATGCTTTTTTTTAATTTGTGTAAATAGT
The DNA here is from genome assembly GCA_902151425.1 of Timema shepardi. Taxonomy (NCBI): domain Eukaryota; kingdom Metazoa; phylum Arthropoda; class Insecta; order Phasmatodea; family Timematidae; genus Timema; species Timema shepardi. The sequence goes on from CABFVX010000361.1 coordinate 181,500, forward strand.
TTAGAGGGGATATAAAAACATTAATATACCCACATCTTTTGAAGTGAATTTATGTTTTGGTATTTATTATATTCTTATTAATAATTTATTGTCTAAAGTAGTCTCAAGGTGTAGAATTTAGACTGTGTGATCGTCAACGTGGGCTCGGGCCAATAAAAAGTTTATGTCTTCATTTATTTAAATTCATATTCAAAGTAAACAATGAAATAAAATTAATAAACATACATAGTTGTTTAATGTTACCATTACAAGATGCATTAAAACGATAATCTTATGTTGCCCATTGAAAGCTTTCAAATTTACCGAAATGTCTTATCTCTCCGAACTCTTGTTTCACGATGAAAAGAAAACATAATCAAGCCTTCTTTGGTATAATCATTTTATTTGATCATTTGAAGCGATATTAGGTTTTTATAATGTTTTTAAGCAAGAATGAAAACTAAATTAATTATTTTTAGGGTGACCTGGCGGTCTAGGGGTAAGGTGTGTCAGACTTCTGTGCTGGCGGCCGGGGTTCAATCCTCGGTCCCGGCAAAAATTTATCTGATTACCAAACCCTTCCTTCACCTCTATGAGGAATGCCAGGCCTCCACCGTGGTTCGGATTCCACGTTAAACTGTAGGTCCTTCATTTCATCTCACAATCACACTACCATTACGCATTAGCGCAAGGGCGTATAACCCGAGCGGTTAGTAAGACGCGGTAATAATAATAATAATAAATTATTTTTAGCATAAAACACATTTCAGTTATAAATACTACACGATTGGGGTCAATTATATTTAATTTTAAACCTACAATGATAGGCCTAGAACATATTTTAAATATTTTCCACATCATTGTAACAATTACTGTGACAACGCTATTTAAAATAAATGATGGACCTAATTTTAAATCAAATTACGTCTAATTTTATTAAACTCATGGTATGTTTGTCTTTTCATAAGTATACTAAAACTGCCCCCTTTGAAAAATAATGTACATTTTTACATCAATGAGATAGACACAATGAACTTTTGACAATGTGGTCTACTCTGCACTTATATGCTCCAAAAAGGTTCTTTCAACACCAATATGACTATACCACACAAAAAGCTTCCAAACAAATTAAATTGATAAAGTTGGCAAAAAAACACAAAAAAAAACAACAAAAAAAACAACAATTGAAGTGTTTGTGTGCTGTAGAGTTAATTAACAAAATAATCCTTTGATTTTTGGCACATAACAATGGGAATACTTTCCTAACTCTCTAAACATATTTTTATCAGTACTTTAAAACACTTTAATTTGAACTTGAAACGAAAGCGTGTTTGTTGTGGTATCAGTGGACTTGAAGATAAATCACGCTCAGCTGATATCACTGTATGGACGTGTACATCCTATTCTGACGTAGTTTATTTTTCTTGTTTAGCATGAGCTATGTATGTCTTGCAAACATCACGAAGGGCTAGATAATGATTGTTTCCTCCTTACTCGACGTGACTTGGTGAACAACCCAACTCGAAAACAAATCCAATCAGTTGTGCCTCATGTCCAGAATCCGAGAGTTCCCATCTTTTCCTCTAGGAAATGTGGACCTACTAGGACAACGGTTCCCAACCTCTTTTTCAGCCCCTATTGGTAGATCATCAAATTTCAAACCCCATACCCCGTGCGCTCTCACCCGCACAATTTTTTGTTGTAATAATTATAAAAGCATCTCAATAAAGTTTTCTTTTCTTTTAACCTCTTGAATTTTTTTAAAATGAAAATCAATGTAAAACTGACAGCATTCTGCTACAAAAAATATAAACCATCGTGATGGTCGGAAATGTTTTGTTTTCATCATTTCTTGAATATTGGATTTGATGTTTGAAAGAGCACACCGAAAATCGCTTTCCCCTTCAAGTCGACAGCGCTGTTAGATTGTTTTTTTATGAGAGTTGAAAATTCGGTGTTATTATAATGTGGTCGGTGTCAGACTTCTGTGCTGGCGGCCGGGGTTCAATCCTCGGTCCCGGCACAGATTTATCTGATTACCAAACCCTTCCTTCACCTCTGACAAGACATCTTGTGAATGTGGGGAATGCCAGGCCTCCGCCGTGGTTCGGATTCCACGTTAAACTGTAGGTCCTCCATTTCATCTCACAATCACCCTACCATTACACATTAGCGTAAGTGCGTACAACCCGAACGGGTAGTAAGACGCGGTGATGATGATAATAATAATAATAATAATAATATATATGGTCGCAGTGGTCATCTAGGCTCTAGGGGGAGGCTAGAGAAGAGAATTGGAGGCGAATATGAGTCTTGATAGTTTGATTATAAACTTGTGCACACACACGAGCATATTACATTACCATTGATTGCTTTAGTAACTTACAATTAAAATAATAATGTATACAACTTGAATTGCAATCGGCCGCTGTTGACAAGGGGGGTTTGGATTCGAATTCCGGATGAATCAAGAGCTCGTCTTACCTCACGAATAACATCAACTTAGGGAGGTAAGTAATACAGCCCAAACCAGACGTCGCATTGAGGTGTTTTTTTTTTTTTTTTGTATTCTTCATTAAAAAAATTGAAAAATAGCAATGTAGCTGATCCCAATATCTCTGTTGTCAGATGGAGAATTTCCGGTTAGTCGGCCGTGGGATATTTTCCACGTGAGATTTATTTATTTATCACTATTTACAAGATTTAATGTATTGCTACTGCACTTCTTTGAAACGACCTTCCCTCCTCATACCTTGCTCCAAATAAAAATTATGTGATTCTTAATTGTATTAACAATATTACTACCCGCTTCGGTGGTCGCATGGTCTAAGGTGCTACTCTTACAGTACACTATATTGCCGATGACGGGGAGACCGAGGTTCAAACCTCGTTGGGTGTACTGAGTGAGGGTGGTTTTCCATAAATGGGGGTACACTTCCTCTTAGTACATAAACGTATGACTCGAACAAATAGTAGGTCACGGTACTAAAAAAACAATACTACAAAATAAACTTAAATGAATGAATGAGTGAATGAATAAAACAAAACAAATGAGGGAGAGAGAGAGAGGCAAAAGGAAGGGAGGAAGGGAAGGAAGGCGTCAGCTATCTATCAAGCAACAAAGCAGCCGAGTGTGGTGTAAGAACAAGCTAGAACCTACCAAGAGTTCAGACCACTCGAGGAGGTATCTGTCTCCTGTTTCCTTGCCTCCCCGCACTCCTACTCTCCTCATACCATCCATCACACAACCGTTCCAATGTTCCGCATCCGCTTCCTTTTTTTTCACTAGAGGTACCGTACGTAAATGACCCATCGCACAAATTCCTACTATAGTCAGATTGGTGTAAGGAGAACCCCTTTAAAGAAAACAAAATAATAAGCAAATATTGACCAAAGGTTTACCCACTATTCTCAACGCAAAGTTGTAAAAAAACCGACAACACCTATCAACCTATTACAGCTATAAGTGCATATAACTTGACGTATGGATATTTAAAAATAAAAATAGATTAGTGACTCCTATAGCACTGTTGAATAGGTTATTTCTATGGTGATGCGACTATAAACAGAATCTGAGTCATAGGATTGTGTGTTCCCTTATCGATGGAAATAAAAATACCAAAATCATCAAAAATGTGTTAGTGTGCTTGACTTTCAAATTCCGTCTAGTTAACAGGTATACTAAATACTTTTATTATAATTTTTTATTTAATTTATTTGTGTTTTTTTAAAATCCATTCTGCCTTTTGGTAATTGGTGCCTGAGACTTCCCTTTATAGTGAACTCCATACCGGGGTAGCATATCGGGGTCAAATCGATTAAACACGAATGGACGAACAGTAAATTTGTACTAATGTTTGTCTTATAGGGAATTCGGTGCTTAATCACTCGAACCTGTGACCGCTTGTTCCAAGGCTAGGTTCTCTCATCGCCGTCGTTGACGGGAGGTCAGGTTGTGAATCCCAATCAGGTACGATGGGAATGATAGCATTCCCTGTGGGATTTATCACTTTCGCTATGTTTTGCTCCTTGGGGAGGGGATTTCACACTCAAAAACCTATAATTTTGTGTTTTATTAATTATTTGCAACATACTATTTAAGGTTGGTTTTATGTGATTTATATCCATCCGCCGCTAGGAATGCACTTTGCCTTTCAACTGGTTGATGCTGCCTACACTATCTGGTAGAAACTCCATGTTTAGGAAATGAGGTAGTTCCGCGTTGTCTTCCACACTGAATTTCTATGAGTGAGTGCGAAAGGATTTACCAATTTTGCCGGGAAAGGTATTTTAAGGTAGACCTTCCAGGTCTCTCATACAATATTCCACATTTGTCTCCGATAGGAGGTTGTGCTACGGATATTTATTGCTCAAGAAAATACAAAGATAGACAATATAAAGTGATATGACTTTAATGTCTATGTTCATATCACGTTATAGTGTCTGTTATATTGTTGTTTTAATATTTGAATGCGTTAACCTATGTTTTGGATTATCCATCAACTCATTTGACCATTGTATAAGTCTATGAATATTTTTGATTGTTTTTCAACATAACATTATATATATATATATATA
>CABFVX010000361.1:186230-212329 GCA_902151425.1 Timema shepardi
TATATATATATATATATATATATATATATTATCCACTTTATTGACAACTTCACTTTTGAACTTAAATTTGATATTTTCTAGATTAACTAATCAAAGTCTTAATTCTCAATTTAACTACTCCTTACTTAAAACTTGATCTCTTTTGATGTTTGTTATAGGTAAAATATCCTTCTCGTGAAAATTAAATTTTAGCTACAATATAGAAAGATAATAACTTCTGCCATCTCTTGGAGAACAAATAAACTAAGCGCTCATTTCAACAAGTTTTCCTGGTAGTTCTCTGTATAGTCGCAATGAAGCGCTAGCCATCAAGTAATTACTTGCATGCTTGCCTCGCCGGTATTATATTTAACAAGGCCACAGGCTTCACTTTAGTGTAAGAAAGATAGCCTATAGGGACAGGCGTCTACCAAGCAGGACATTATCACCAAATTCGAATTAAAAATTTATTTTAATATAAAATTTAATAGTTAAACAAAATTAAATGGTTTGCCTTGGAAACCATTAGGATATACATATCAACCACACTACACATTGAGGCACCCGAATTGGTGAGCACGCGGAACAAACTTCAAGCTCGTCCTATTTGGTGTGACAGGGAGGTTAGGGTTTGAATATCGGCTGAGTGTACTGTGAATATTTTTTACGTTCTTGTTTCCCTAAATTATCTCATACCCTCTCCATATGCAAACAGTGAATGTGGTAAACATGAGGAAGGTATCATTTAAAGGAACTGTGCCCATATTTGCGAAAAGGGAGAGGGATTTTTTTTAACCTCAATAAATTTGTCCGAGGTTCGAAAACTAACCTTTCCATCATTGACAAACCATACAGACTAAATTAACTTAACAATTAAATCGCACGCCCACCTGCGGGAGTATTAGTATTGGACGGGCAGTAAGACGTCGTGAAATAAATAAGCCTAACGCATAATTAAAGAACTCGATGGTGCGTACCCTTCCGAACATAAAGTTCAATCTCGACCAACTTTCTCTTCGGGCACACACAGGACGAGTTGTGGTTGACAGAAACCATGGGTACGGGTCGCTGTACCCTTTATTTTATGTAAATACCCAGTTTAGGTCTCTCAGCCTAGTAAGGTGTGGATAGGTTAGGGGAGGGGAGGGGAGATTGTTCTCCTTATCTAGAAGAACTCAGGGGGGGACAGGTTACGGTCCGCGCGTCTTGGACTGTTCACTTCTCAGTCGTGACTCGTGAGGCATCTGGCCTACTGCGCTGTCTCAGAGCGGGGGTTCGAAGATCGGCACGTGCACCATTTTTATTTTAAAAAAATATTTACTAAATATTAGCCCCCTATTTCGAGGATTTGACATCCAATTGAATTTAATTCCGCGCCAAGGTTCGAAACGAGTTAAACTAATTATAACATTAACATTTTGACGTTGTCTACGTGTTTTGTAAAAAAAAAAAGTTTTTAATAATATTTGTGTGAGACCGTTGAGAGACTAGTGAGGACTCGTAGTTTCTACCGGGATTTGAACTACGGACTGGATGCGCCTGTGAAAGGATGGCCCAAGCGGCCGTGCTACGGGCGCAACATCGCGCCAGCCAAAAGGTTTGTTTATCTGGTCTGTTGATTGTTTTAATTGCCACTGATAGCGGTGGCCAAGTGGTTCAAGGCATCGGATATCTATTCAACCTAGTTGTCCTTTTGACGGGGAGGTAAATGTTTGATTCCCGTCTGGGTGCACTGTGACAGATTTAATCATTGCGGTTTCCCATCCTCTCTCCACGTCAATATGTGTTTTTTTCCCTTCAAGATATCATTATTATATTTAGATTGAGTCGTTAATAACTATTACGTTTAATGCATTAGTTAGAAAACAAAATCATCCGCACAAGTTTTTTTAATAATTATTAAAAAAAACTTGTACGGATAATTTTGTTTTCTATCAACGTAATGATATTCTGCTTTTAAGTTTGAATGTGTACAGTTCCATTTTCTTAGTAAGAATCTTATCTGTGGCTAAAACAATTACTAAAGTTACAGTAGCCCCATGACTTCTTTGGTGCTGACTGACATCTCACAGCTGACTTCTGACAGTCAACATTTAGGTATATACCTACATTTTGACTGTCAAAAGTCACAGCTGCTAAACACATGTTTTTGCAGATCATATGGTTCGGCGTAGGGATACATAATTTGGTCTGGTAACTTTTCAAAGATGTCAGACTGTCAGTCAGCACCAAAGAAGCCGTGGGGCTACTGTACCTTCCTTTATTCATACACGTCGAATAATTTGATCTGCAGCTTTGACGTTTTATAAATTATAAAATATATCCAATATTTTATTTTATTTAGCACCGCGTCTTTCTACCCGTTCGGGTTATACGCTTTAAGTACTAATTACGCTAATGGATTAGGAATTAGGAAGGTTGAACTAGAGGAAGTGAACCCGTTTTTGCGTGGAGGGAGAGTGGAAAACCATTTAGGAAAAACCACCCCCAGTTCACCCGACCGAGATTCTAACCTCGATCTCCCCGTCTTCAGCAGTCGAGCTCAACACGACTAGTGCGTTAGACAACTTCGCCACCGAGGTGGGTTATATCCAATAATTTAGTAAAATGTTCTCATTTATTTGAGGTATCGGTATTTAACTGGTACTATGTGAGATAACTGATTATATCAGTACACAAAGTACATACTAACATCTAGAAAAGATAAACACAACATCCAGCTCCCAGCCGGTAATTGAGCACTGTGAAAGGGGAACACACACATTTAACTAATTATACATTTTTCGACCATGCCAGGAATATCTTGTATAATAAGGTGTTCTGTCTTACGACAGGTCCATTGCTTTTGTCAGTGAACTTAGACCGCTAATATACCCTGTCCTCTGCCTCCTCCTTCAGCTCCCAGAATCTTATTCTCTCCTTTTAGTCATCCAATATTTTAATCACATTGGCGATAAATATTTATACATAAGGTCGTTTTAAATAAATACCAATTTTGAAAGCCACTGAGCAGAGAAAACATGACTAATCTTTGGTCGCTGGGTTGGTCGCACATCAGCGCGTCCAAGTCTCCGATTTGAATTCGATCCCGGGCGGGGGCAGTGGTGTGTTAGATTAGTTCAAGCTTTCTAGCCTCGTTCCACTCTCACGGTGGTCATTTTTTTCACGATTTATTTGAGGTATTTAACGTGCACTTTCTGAACCGACTGATTGATTATATCAATACACGAGAATTTCTATGAATGAGAGCGAAAGGTCCTACCAATTTTGCCGGGAAAGGTATTTTCACATATCTCCCAAGGTTATTTTACAAGCCACAATCGACATGGGACCGACGGCTTTACTTCAACTCCAAAAGAACTTGAGACTTTTCACTTATGAAAAATCTGTTGATTCCGTCTGGGTTTTAACCCATGAACATTGAGTCCTGAGGCGAAAACATTACCCCAAGACCCTTACGGTGATCTCTTCGAAGAGTGCTTCCACCATGATACGTACATAAACAAATAATACAGGAAATAAAATAACACCCACTTCAGTGGCTGAATTGTCAAAGGCGTCAGTCTTGTGTTGGGCTGGCCTGCTGATGGCGGTGAGATTGAAGCTCGAATACCGGTAGGATCTACTGATTTAGGTTTTTCCTAAATGGTTTTCCATTCTCCTTCCACATACATGCGGGTATATTACATACAATAATGCTTCCGTCGGTGACCTGGCAACCTACGGGTAAGGTGTCAGACCTCTGTACTGGCGACCGGGGTTCAATCCTCGGTCGCGGCAAAGATTTATCTGATTACCAAACCCTTCCTTCACCTCTGACAAGACATCTTGTGAATGTGGGGAATGCCAGGCCTCCACCGTGGTTCGGATCCCACGTTAAACTGTAGGTCCTTCATTTCATCTCACAATCACCCTACCATTACACATTAGCGTAAGTGCGTATAACCCGAACGGGTAGTAAGGCGCGGTGCTAATAGTAATAATAATAATAATAATGCTTCCTTCCTCATCCCAACCCCGTAAGAGTAATTATCATATATGTGTATGGCTTGAACTGGTAGTAAGACGTGGCGATAAAAATAAAAACGCATTGATGGACAGAGCCTCAGCTAGTTCGGGTTGTCCTGTTTGGATCTATTTGAGGTGGTTTTTCTCTCACAAACATGAGGGTAGATTTCCTCTAAAATCTATCTTTCCCATCCCTCTATAATAGTGTGAATATGTTAGTAGCTAGAATGGTTAGTGAAACGTGTACACATTTTCTACTCGGACTAAAGAGCTTTAAAACCTTGTTCTTGATGTTCTGATCGTATAAGTTCGAAAAAACTTTGTTCTCCACATGGCGCGAGAGTTGTTCAGCACAAGTCCCAAACTCTAAGACCCGCAACTTGATTTAAAATACTTGTAAAAACATTAATAATTTTCACAAGTAATTATATCTAAACATACACGCAGGCCTGGCCTCACGGATAGTGTGCCTGACCTTCCCCCCAGAGGTTCAAGCCCTTTGACTTTTCTAAACGGTTTTTTCTCTCTTACACTTAGGATTTGACCTTCTCTCTTTTTTTAGCGTAGATGCCAATACATTTTATATTAATTTACTCTCTCATTTTTACCTCTTAGATGCTAACGGCAGGTTTAGAACAAGTTTTTGGAACATCGGTGTCGGAATATCAGGCAGGTCCCGTGAATGTAGTGGTTAATGCACCTGACTAGGAACCTAGGAGTTCCGGGTTCGATTCCCGGCTGGACAACCTTCATAGGTGTACCCTGGGTAACGTTCTGTACCCCCAGAGAGGCCAATAGTTTACATACAGGCGACCTAACCGGATGTTATGTTCCTCCTGATCGGTAATGCTATATAAAAAATCAGACTCTGTCTTGGGGAGCTAGAACTCATTTCTGACCAGGTTTACTGGAAGTGTTTTTTTTTTCTTTCTATGGAGGTTTTTCTTCTCATATCAGGTGAAGGCTGGTTTATTTCTTTAAAATATATTTTCCTCATTTTATTCACGAATGTTAGAGTTATTTTTTTATTCAGTGCTAGCATTATGGAGTACAGATTAAAACAAAAATCTATGAAAACATGGCTCCAACGTTTAAAACAAACTCAGTATTTATTTTATCTCTGTTAAAATATATTTCCAAACAATATTTTTGGATGAGCTTAGAAGGGATAGTTAGAACACTAAAAAAAAACAACACATTTTTAAGGCCAAGCTTTCACTGTCACAGACAGCTTCATCAGGTAAAGATAGTAGACTGGTCCTCTTAGTTGGACTGGAAGGTTGACTGTCAACAGCTGATTGATTTTCATTTATAATTTCACTGTATACATGACAGAACTTTTCATTCAAAATGTGTTTGTGGATCTTTTAGTGTCTTTTATCCTAAACAATTTCAGCTTCAGTATCATTAAAGTACGTGTGATAGTTATTCTTCCAAGTTTTAACTATGATTTAATTTAGTGCTCTGTGATTTAACTTAGTGCTCTGTGAGTTAACTTAGTGCTCTGTGAGTTAACTTAGTGCTCTGTGAGTTAACTTAATGCTCTATTCCAAACAAACCAAACAGCATTTTTGTAATTATTGTGACTTGTGTTTAGTGCTAAACAGACAAAATTGTAAGCTCTGATAATGACTCGTCATTATGGCTCAGTGGTTAGGGAGGCCAACTGTCTAGTAGAAGGTACTTATTTAATTTCAAATGCTGGGGAGTTATTTTTAGCACCGTGTCTTATTACCTCTTTGGGTTATGGGCTCGCCCGAATTGCGCCAATTTTCTTAGCTCGGACCCGAATTGCGCCAAGAGCTTAAAAGTGCCCCCCCAGACCGGACCCGAATTGCGCCAATACCCCCCTTCCCAAGACAGGACCCGAATTGCGCCAACTCTGAACATAAACAAATATTAATGCTGTTTCTGGTGGCAAGAAGGACACAAGTCAAAAAATATAATTTAGTTAACTATATTTAGCTAAAAATCAAACAATATTATATCAAAGTGAAATTTCCGTTTTTAAAACACTGTCAGTAATAGCTATATGTATGCTAAATAATAGTATAACAAACATAATACAAACAAGTCATACAAAGGAGTTTTGGAAGGACACACACTTCCCTATGCTTAATCTATCTATTTCTCCATTCCTAAACTGTTTAAGTTTTTTTTCAATCATGATTGTTTCAACTTAAACTTACTATCCGTATTTTGCACATTACCTTCTCTTACAATGTTGATTCGAATGTACACGTCAGTTTGGACCGATTTTAAATTTTGTATGAAGACAAAAATGTTTGGGTGTGGAGAAGCACATGATGAATTAAATCTAGAATGGAAGCTCTCGCACGCATTTGTTGTCTTCCATAAGTCCGATGAGTCAGCTGCCCAAATTCGTGGCGGGAATGTCGCTTGCTCCATCTAATCTATATATGTTTCAGTTAGGTAATCTGTGAAGCTCGTCAGTTTTGTATCAGCTGGCTGGATGCTGATCAGATCGCAGAAAGCGTCTTCTACTTCTTCGGGCCTCAAGTAAGTGAGCCCAAAACAGTAGTGGAGCCATTTCCCTCCATCCGAGTTTTCGTCTTTGTACGTGGCAGCCAAACCGAGCTTTAGAATCTTTGTCCACCTAAAAGGAATCATAGTGGATGTTAACGATAAAAATATTAAAAGGAAGCAGGAAGGAAAATAGGAACGTAGCATTCTTTGTATCATAGTCTGATTTAATACAGATCATAAATATATTTTACAAAATAGCCTATCAGTGACCGTAGCTAAAAAAAATTGACCGTAATCATATGTACATAAATGTGATGACACCCACACAGACAGGAAAATATTTCACTTTTTTTGGCCGGCATATTTTTAAAATGGCCAAGAATAACAAATAAAAAGTAAGCCTACGACAGAATCGCAGGTACTTTATCATAGCGTATATTCACTTTTTAATTAATGGGTCAGCTGAGACAATATCATTCGACGATTAGATAATTATACTTATATGGATTTCTGTGTTAAAACCAAATAATAAATCATTTTATTTGGCTAATATTTTTAATTTGAGTGTTTTAAATTTGTTTACCATATGTTTGTTTTATTTTACTAAGCGCACAAGTTGCTAATGGTTTTTGAAAACTAGTCACCAAAAACTATCCTTTTTTTAGTACCACGTCTTACTGCCTGTTCGGGCTATAGCCTATGTACTAATTACTCTAATGGGTTAGGGATTAGGAAGTTTGAATTTATAGGAAGTGCATTCGCATTTGCATGGAGGGAAAATGGGAAACCATTTAGGAACAAACCACCTCAGTGCACCCGGCTGGGTTCGAAACCCAACCTCCCTGGTCTCGAGGGCCAGTCTAGTGCGAGAGTTGCGCCTTAGACCGTCCGGCCACCCAAGGGGGTAAAAAACTATCCTTGAAATAGTTTGTTTTGCCCAAAACTAAGTAGGCCCCTCACAATGTTATTATTCATTATAAATGCACTCAGATTTTTTTTTTAATTGTTAAAAATATTTTCAAAATATTTTGAGTTTTTGAAAACTAGTCATCTACTACCCTTAAAATAACTTTTCCCCCTAAACCAAATAAACAGTATTAATTGTCATCTTAAATACACTCAAAATGTAGCCTATGTTTAAATCAAAATTGTTAAAGATATTTTTGAGAAATTTTAAATTATTTTCAAATTAATCCTTAGTAAACTGCCCATGGTTCAATTATTTTCTGAAGATCGATTATACAGTTCTATTCATGATTTAGAAAAAAACTCTCCAGATATACACTTTGAATAAAAAAATTCAAGTCGATAATTGGGAGGTTGGGGATCGAATCCTGGTCGAGTGAACTGAAGGTGGTTTTTCCTAAATGGTTTTCCACTCTCACTACGTGCAAATTCAGATTCACTTTCTCTGCATTCTACCTATCTCATACCAAAGCCTATTAGCATAATTAGTAAATAAGGAGGCCTATAACTCGAACAGGTAGTAAAACGCAGTTCTAAAAAATCTTCAACGGTGAAAAATATAATAATCAAGTCACAAACTATATAACATTATTTATGTAAAGTTGTAAAATAAAATTGTTTTGCTTACCATGCTTGCGCTAAATGAAATCGACAGCCTACTATCCTGTTTTGTGGAAAAGTCGACACGATCCACTCGTGAATCGCTTGCTCGAAATCAATCACAATGTATAAAGGTGGAAGGTGAAGTTGTCTCTTCTCGCACTCCTTTAGGATTCTCATAGCGTCAATGTAGCTTTGCTTTTTCTTGTTTTTAAGTAGGCAAAAGACTAGAGGTATGTATGACCCTTCGAAATATCCATGTACAGTAAAAAGCTGAAGAAAATGTTTCGGTGCGTATTCAAAGGTTCCATCCATTATCACAATTTCATTCTGGCACAAATACTCAAGATTCGAGTCACAAGAAAATATCACGATCCCCTTCTCTTTTTCGTTTCTCAACAAAATGTTTTCGTCTTGAATAGTTTTTATTTCAATTGAATCTATGGCAATTTGAATTTCTTCGGAAGATTTTGGCAACTTTGGCAGTGTTTTTAGTTTAGTGTAGTTGATGTTATTCCTGATACATTTAATGTCCTTGCGGGTCAATGTCCTCTGTGTGGATTAACTTTCCTCTTAACTGCGTTGCTAATGGATCTTCTGTTCAACTCTTGATCTAGTAGTGGTTCGTGGTTGTGTTCGTTTTCAGTCCACCATCAAGAGTAAATATTTTAGCCTTGCAGTCCTTTTTAGTGCATCTCCACCTCTCTTCCCTCGTCAACTTTAATTGATTCACCTGTCGATACATATATTTACTATAGACAATCAGAACTTTCCCTTTTTCGCTATAAATCCTTTCCATATCAATAATTCTCGCTAATATTATCACAGTTCACACAAAACCCGAAAAAAAAAAAAACACCGGGACAGTCACTGTGTCGAGACAATTAATAAGTACTAGACAGACGGATGTCATTACTACTGTTACAAGTCTTGTTGGGGGCACTTAGGGCGTTTTTACATTCCTTTTCTAAGGGGAGAGATTGTTTGCGATGGTCTTTGTTTATATCATCCCCCCCCACCTCCCTCACCTACTACCCGAACTTGACTTGGCGCAATTCGGGTCCGGGATTAGTAAACAATTTTTAATCCCTTAATAACTGGCGCAATTCGGGTCTGCCCTGGGTTATAGGCTTAGTACTAATTACGCTAATTGTTTAGGGATTAATAAGACTATATTTAGAGGAAGTGTACCCGAATTTGCGTGGAGAATATTGAAAAACAATTTTGGAAATAAACCTCAGTACAACCGACCGAGATTGACCACCGAAGCGGGTGGGTTAGTTAATTCACCAGTGAGCTCGTCGTATTCATTAAGTAGAATTTATTTCTTGGTATCTAGTGTTAGTTGCAAACAGTAGTTTGTTTCAATAATTTTATATGTACTAGATATTTAGTAAAGTCGTACATTACATGTACTGGGATTGTTTATTAGTGACTTGAAACCATATTTTCTATAGAGGAAATACTAAGGGAGTAAATTTTAACTAAATACACCAGCAAGGAATGTAAAATCAAAGAATATACATAACAATTATTTTACCGGTTGCTTTTTTATGGTTGGTCTCTTATATTAATTACATGACAAAATGAAATTTAGGGTTTTCAAAAAAAAGTACTCAGGAATATATTAAGTCCAAAAAGTGATGAAGATACTGAGTGTTACATAATTATGAGTTATATACCTTGTACTGTAACTGTGTTAGGATAATCAAGTCTCGTAAATTACGGTGGGAAGTATATACAGCGCGAATGGAAGAATCTAGAACCGTGTTCATGGTACTGACTGGCAAACCCAATGGGAAGAAACCAGTGGGAAAACCTAGACCGTTCAATTTTCAAACCTCAGTCATAAGGATTAGAACGCTATCTAATACTAGGGTTGCTGGTCTTATCTGGTGGCTCCTAGTATCATAACCAATGCAAATAATATATCAAATTTTAATAATTACCTTTTCACATTAACACTATCTCCTCGCGATTCCTGTGGCTACCTGGTGGTCTAGGGGTAAGGTGTCAAACTTATGGGCTGGGGGTCCGGGGCTCAATCCTCGGTCCCGGCACAGATTTATCTGATTACCAAACCCTTTCTTCACCTCTGACAAGACGTGTATTAATCACAATTTGTGAATGTGTCGAATGCCAGGCCTCCACCGTGGCTCGGATTCCACGTTAAACTGTAGGTCCTCCATTTTCATCTCACAATCACCCTACCATTACACATTAACATAAGTGCGTAGAACCCGAACGGGTAGTAAGACGCGGTGCTAGTAATATAATAATATCCTCGTGATTCCTGTTTTATAAAAGATAAACACACCTGCACTACTAGGTCAGATTCCGCTCTTAAGATGTCTATTCTCGTACATAGATGAAACAAAAAATATGCCCCATCTTACACTGCCTTGGCGATCACAAGTCTGGAACATAATAGGTCATTACTCTACTCGTCGCTTGACATCCATAATTCCTTTCATGATTGCATGCAATCGCTCGATATATCTGGCCAAATAAATTACACTGCGATTTAAACTGCTTCAGGATCCGCGTGGTGGGTAGGCCGGGGAGCATAGTTGCCACATAGGGGGAGTTTGCGCGTTACTACTTTGCAAGCATACTCGGTGACTGTTAGGAAATCTGGCAACGTGCATCGGTTACTATGACAACCCCCCTTCACGGATTGGTCAAGAATGTGATGGACCGCCACTCCCCACTACGGCCGTGCTGACCTCAATCCTCCTAAAGTAGTTTAAAACGCAGTATAAAATGAGTATTTAAAAAAAACTTGAGCTTCGCATGAGTGTGTGAATGAGCGTGTAAATGGTTTTATTTTATGACTTTTCTTAGTTCTATATTTTATATTAACAATATATTTACAAAATAGGCTATGATGTGTTGTGTTTAAACTTGGATGATTTATATTATTATTATTATTGATAGATCGCCACAAAAAAATGACTACTAAATGATTAGCTTAGCTTTTATGTATTTATACCCCTCCCCCATTTTACGTATTATACAAATATCACTTTAGACATCTTGTTTATATTTTGACATCTGTGAAACCTTTTGTCAAGGTTGGCTTCTCTAAATTTACCTTTATGTGCTCTAAAAGATTCTTCTTGTATCGAGTCGTCTATATGACAATACAGCAGACCAGTAGAACTTATATTAGGCCTACGCGGAGCTTCGAAATTTCGAATATAATCTTAATTTTGCTTAGGTTAATTTTAATTTCGAAATTCCGAATGTTGATGTTTGAAAGACTTGAATAATATTTGAAATTTCAAATTCAAATGTACCCCAGAATCGAATTCGATGAAATATAGCTCTAAATTTAAATTTTAACCATCAAACTTTTGTATAGACTAATTTAACTTTTCAAAGAAGGTTAGCACGGATCCTTTATTTTTATTTGACCAAATTCGAAATTGAAAATCTTGGTTTCATGCAGACTTAACTTATAGCCTAAGATTTGCGACGTTTCTACCCAAAAATTATTCATTTTCCATGACCTCCCGAGAGAACTAAAACCAAGACCTCTGGCATCATGGAGACCTCAAAACTGACTGAACGAAACAGGTTATTCCGAGCCCGTTCCAACAGTAGTTGTGTTTCTTAAAACGATCGCGTGAAATAACAGGACCCGCTTATCGATGTTCGCGGAGCTGCCCTTCAGGGCAATGCTCACGCTTCGAGCCTCGATCGATTCATCATCTTCTCTCTCTTTTTTTAGTACCACGTTTTCCACCCTTTTAAGTTATAAGCATATGTATGCCACTAATTATGCTAGTGTGTTAGGCACAAGCCAGGTTGTATTTAGTGTAAGTGTACACGTATTTACATGGAGAGAGGATGAAAATCCATCCAGGAAAGTAAACCCAACCGTGATACGAACCCTGATCTCCTCTTCAGTTTCGGTCCAATTGTTTTGCGAGTGTGACGCCTTAATTCATTCGACTACCGAAGAGGGTCTTTTCGTTTTGAAATACAATTGTATCTGCCTTTTTATATTCCTCAGACATTCTTCATATCATTGTTTAATAACTCTACACTGGCGGATTTTCATTATTTTTTTTAGCACCGCGTCTTACCACCCGTTCCAGTTAAACACATATGTACTAATTACACTAATGTGTTAGGGATTAGGAAGGTTGAATTTATAAGGTGTGTACCCGCACTTGCGTTGAAGGAGAGTAGATAACCATTTAGGAAAACCCGCCTCATTACACCCGACTGGGATCGAACCACGATCTCCCCGTCATCGGAAGTCTAATCTGTTTCGAAAGTAGTGCCTTAGACTATGCGGCCACCAAAGCGCGTATTATCTATTGGTTAATTCGATAATAAACATTACAGATAAATCCCAGATCAGGAATGTACCCCATAGAAAAGACCTTGGACAATAATTGAACCAAAGCTTTATAGAGTAGTAAATACAGCCGCATCGGTAGATTAAACAATAGACTTATCTAGTTTGGTTTGCTGGTGATGGAGAGGTTCTGGTTCAAATCCCGGACTGGTGTGCCTTTCTTAATTTAATAAATGGTTTACAACTCTCTCCCAGAAAATGCAAGAACATTGGTTTTTAAATTTCACCTTTCTCATCCCTACCTCACTAGAATATTTGAACGGGTAGTAGTAATACGCCGTGAATAAACCACCCTCAAATCAGTCATAACCGTTCTCGAGTCGGACGTCTCAGAACCGGCGCGGCGTCGGCGAGTGTCTTACAACGAGCGACGGTGGCGCTACGGTTGGCGCACGATCTTCACGGAGCACTTAAAACTAACAGTAACCCCCTAACGTTTCGACTGGCTCCAGTTGACTTGACGACAGATGGATGGCCCGTGATGACCTAACCTAACATTACCGCAGAATGTATGGTTACGATACAGTCTCGGAGAACTACCGGGCCCGGGAGCAAAGAAGAGACGATTACTGTAATCATCCAGCGTACCTTTCTGTCTTGGGATACTCATCGGCGAATTCTCTTGGTTTTACTTTGGCCGGGAAGGCCGTTCTCCTCCATAGGGCGGGTTTGGGTTTGAATCCCACCTTGAGGGCACAAAGCGTTGACACCATGATTAGGGAGGTTTGTTGCAGTAGGAAGTAAGGCATATTATTCGGCTTCTTTCTTTCTCGTTTTTCTTTAGCACCGCGTCTTACTACCCGTTTGGGTTACGCGTTTGTGTACTAACTTTACTAATGGTTTCAGGGTTTAGGAAGGCTATATTTAGAATAGATATACCTGTATTTGTTGAGTGAAATATCATTTTGGTAAAACACTTTCAATACAACCGACAGAGATTCGAACCTAGATCTCCCTGTCATCGGCAGTCTAGTTTACTTTGAGAGTGACGCCTTAGACTCTCAAACTATGTGGCCCACGAAACGGGTATATTCGGCATCTCATCAACACTTAGCGCCTGTCAATGGTCCAATTTTCATTGAATGGGACTTATCTGACAGCTAGAAAGTTAATAGATCTCCTTTCACGTATCCAATCGTCAAAGCCTTTGATCTTCGGAGCTGTCAATTTTTGTAGACCCTTTATAAATGCCTCTAGAACAACACTAATAAAATAGTAAAATGTTATCAGTGTTGGTGGCAAGAACATGTGTTTGTATTGTATAAAAGGCCCTTCTTTTTAAAATTGTACTTTACCTTCCCGTGGTTAAGCACTTATAATAATTTAATATTCGAGTATGGTTTATTTATTTCTTCCAGTTTCTGGCGCTAGGTTTGGATATTTAGCGGTTGTTTGTGGTTTTTACCACCGCGTCTTACTACCCGTTCGGGTCATACGCATATGTACTAATCACACTAATGGGTTAGGAGTGAGTAAGGTTGAATTTAGATGAAATGTACCTGCATTTCGGTGGGTTAGAGTAGAAAACCATTTAGAAAAATACTAATTACACTCGATTGGGATTCGAACCCCATTCTATCCCCTCATTGGCAGTCCAGTCTATTGCGAAAGTGACACCTTAAAGTAGACCATTCAATTACCGAACCGGGCTAGACATTTTATTAAAAATGAACTATTCTAGGGAAATTTAGTTTATGAATGCATGCTGATATCTACAGTAGCCACATGGCTTCTTTGGTGCTGACTGACAGCTAACAGCTGACTTCTGACAGTCAACATTCAGGTATATACCTACATTTTGACTGTCAGTAATGACAGCTGCTAAACACATGTTTTTGCAGATCATATGGTTCAGCGTAGGGATACATAATTTGCTCTGGTAACTTTTCAAAGTCGTCAGCTGTCAGCTGTGAGCTGTCAGTCAGCACCAAAGAAGTCGTAAGGCTACTGTATGTTTAGAAAGCGCACGTTGTATATTTACAACCTAATCTTTGAAATAACCACAGAGCCGCCAATTTCTGAGAGGACATGTTGCGTTGCTTCCTCTCCATGGCAAGGGTCACACACGCTAACCTCGTGAAGACTAATCACTTGCACGCGAACTCCAAGTCTTCCTCCTCTTGTTAGTTACTCGCGGTACAGTTAGGGCCCCATTTCTTATTCTTGTAGAGGAAGTCAAAGAGGTCGTCGACATCGCCTCTTACAATGGAATTCCTCCCGTTCGTTCGTTTTGAGGTTTTTTTACCCCGACGTTTATTAGCTAACTTGCCCTCGTGTTGGGTTAAAGGGTCAGATCGTTTTTTTTCCCCCCTCTCCTTATGACTTTGGAAGGATCCAGTTTCGATGTCGGAACTCTGCGCTTCTCGTTTGATTTACGAGACTGACGTGTTTTTACCGCTTCGATTTCTTTTTTTCTTTATTAAATGAAATCATATTTAGCAAATTTTAGTCCGCGGTACTTCCTTGTGACCTTTAATAATTATAAGATAAATCTCTTGTGAGTAGGGTCATATTAATAATTAATTTTAGATATAATATTTTGGTATTATTATTATTATTATTTTGCACCGCGTCTTACTACCCGTTCGGGTTATACGCTTTAAGTACTAATTACGCTTATGGATTAGGAATTGGGGAGGTTGAATTAGAGGAAGTGAACCCACATTTTTGTGTAGGGAGAGTGGAAAACCATTTAGGAGAAACCACCTCCAGTTCACCCGACCGAGATTCGAACCTCGATCTCCCCGTCCTCAACAGTCGAGCTCAACACGACTAGCGCGTTAGGCAACTACGCCACCGAGGCGGGTAATATTTTGGTAATGACTATCCTGACTGGGTGCAGTAGGGGCTTTGATATTTTTACATTGGTATTATTGTCCTCCCTTCGGTCAAATGCTGGTGCATTTCCTCAATATTCTCCCGTCTATCATTCTGTCGTGGCGATGCTACCACGAGAGAATATGTCTCCCTCTTTTGGCACTCATTGAATGATTGGTTTACATAGTTTATACTTTTCACTGTAACCGGCTTACGTATAGTAGGATTTATGTAGGTTGAAAGTCTTAGATAACACATTCTTTTTGGTGGCCAAAATAGATAACACTATACTATATTAATAGTATTAATTTCCGCTTCAGTGGCCGAATGTTCTAAGGTGTCACTCTCGTGTTAGACTGGCCTGCTGATGAAGGGGAGATTGGGTTTCGAATCCTGATCGGGTGTACCGAGTTTTTTCCTAAATTGTGTTCCACTCTCCCTCCACGCAAATGTGGGTACACTTTCTACAAATTCAGCCTTCCTCATCTTTAACACATTTATATGTCATCAATACCTATATAAAAACACTAATAATTTAGTATAAGACTATAAATATTGACTGCAAAAATAATATATTTTTATTTTCTAAATGACCCTACATATGAAAATGAACTGTAGTTTATAAATTTTCCCCGAACTTGGGGTTACCAAAGTCGCGCGTATAAAATCCCACCGTGTGAAAGGGCTTTCTAGTACCACCGAGAGGCTGACAGATAAGTAGTACATGGTTTGGATTTTGTACCAATTCCGATGGACCGGAAATTGTTGACTGGTTGCCGCGCTTGGTTGCCTATGGGACAGCTCAGGAGGTTGGAATGTTGTCGGTTTTGGTGACTTCTCCTCTACAGTTTCACATCCGCGTGGATATTTTACCACTCCCGCGCCTTTTTTAAGTTTTATCTTTTAAATTTCAAACGACCGTGAAAAGCCGTTGAGATTTTCTCTGATCCTTATACACCGGTATTTATTTTAGTCTACAGTGGTTTTTTGTTTCTTTTATAAACTCATCAGTGGAATGTTGATGCAATTATTTGAAAATATACTTTCTTCATTCTCATGTTACCATATACTATCTACTGGCTAGTTCTTAGAAGGAGGGGCTTTTTTTTTTAACATTTATAGACGTTACTAAAACAATCTTAATATATTATTTAATAATAGTCGTGAGAATAGAATGCCGATGACGGGGAAATCGAAGTTCGAATCTCGGTCGGGGGTACTGAGGGTGATTTTTCCAAAATAGCTTTCCACTCTCCCTCCACGTATATGCGGGTACTTACACGTCTTATAAATATAACCTTCCTAATCCTTAAAACCACTACCTTAATTATATATATATATATACACACACACACACTGCTATAAAGCCACATTGACATTTATGTCTACCCACTTCCAGATGAGCTAAAAACTTGAAATTTGGCAAACTTATAGCTTATAGCCTGTAACCGACGGGAAAACTCCAAATAGTAAAAAAAAATCAACCCCCATGAAAAAAGATTCAAAATGGCAGAGCAACTTTAAATTCGGTGCGGGCCTTTCTTTGGAGGTCTCTTGTGGCTAAACGGTAAGACCTATAAAAAAAACTCCTCTAGTATTACATTAGTTTACATCCACTTGCAAAGAAAACTCACTGTAGGTAAAGCGAGTTTAGTATATAAGCGTATAGCCCGAACGGTGCTAAGAAAAAGTTAAGTAACAACCATATTTACTTTTACTCAGTAAAACATGAGAAACACTATTTGATTAACATTCTATAAGACTATTAAGGAAACCTTTATTGATATAATCGTTCAAAGCAATCTACACTATTTTCAATTAAATTAACGGTTTTCAATCAATATCTAAATGTTCAAACATAACTTTTTATATAAATGACAAACTTTCTAGCGATAGTTTGAAGGCAAATAATTAATACCTTATTATGGTGACGTGGCCCGTCTCAGGATACCAACCTTTAGCCAAGGGGCCCGGGTTTTATCCCAATTACTGCGTAAAGGCAATTTACCAATGACTTTATTCTTTGACAAAGATTGTACGTTTTACTAGCGCTAGGCTTGGATGGTTAGTGTTAATATTTGTAAGTGCTAAGCGTCTTACTGTCTGTTTTAGATATCCTCAAAGGCTCTAATTAATTCAAGGACACAATATTAAGAGGGTCAATATTACGGCAATGCACCAAAAGTCCTCCTGAAACCACGATGGAATCTCTTAATGCAGTTTTAAACGTCCTGTGTGTGGCGGGTCATGATTGGTCTACTGCATCAGAGTCATTTGTGCTATCCACTCTACTAACCTAACTACAATCAGCGACGACATATAAGGCTCTCAAAGGGTGTTCCGCGTAATTATCAACGTTACCTTATCGTTTACATTTTTTTTTAAATTAAAGGAAGTTTAATTCATTTATAATTTTTTTTTTTTAAGAAATGGGAGACAAATGTTCAAAAGATTTAATATATTTATGTTCCAAATAATTGAATGCCCTACAATCAACGAGTTGGGTGGATGAGAAACTTGAGCGTGTCGTTTCTTACAAAACATTTCAATTCGTAGTTGAATGTAGGACACACAAATGCATTTCCTGTTCAATTGAGAAAAAAATAATCTGTGCATGCACATGTCCAAGTCACTCTTAGTGCCGCCTGCATGCACGTTCAGTGTGCCTGAGGGATCACGGCACGACACGTGACAAAAAAAGAATAAGAACCACTGGGAAACCGCTTTAAAGGAAAGATTGTATTCTCTCTCCTTGAGCTACAGTAGCTCCATGGCTTCTTTGGTGCTGACTGACAGCTCACATTTGACGGCTTTGAAAAGCTTATTACGATTATTATTATTATTATTACTGCGTCTTACTACCCGTTCGGGTTATACGCACTTATTCTAATGTGTAATGGTAGGGTGATTGTGAAATTAAATTAAAGACCTACAGTTTAACGTGGAATCCGAACCACGGTGGAGGCCTGGCATTCCCCACATTCACAAGTTGTGATCAATACACGTCTTGTCAAAGGTGAAGGAAGGGTTTGGCGATCAGATAAATCTGTGCCGGGACCGAGGACCCCCAGCACAGAAGTCCGACACCTTACCATTAAACCATCAGGGCACCTTTGAAAAGTTACCAGACCAAATTATGTATCCCTACGCCTAACCATATGATCTGCAAAAACACGTGTTTAGCAGCTGTCACTTCTGACAGTCAAAATTTAAGTGTATACCTAAATGATGACTATCAGAAGTCAGCTGTGAGCTGTCAGTCAGCACCAAAGAAGCCACGGGGCTACTGTAGCTGCTGCTAAATTTCCCCGCTCAAGGCAGCTAAGAGTGGAGGCAGGAAACCAAGATAAAGGAAATGTCCAACATCGAGAATCCAGCTAAGAAAACCATAAAACCCGAGTGAGAGCTGTTATCCGACGACACTGATACTGTTATTCCCCTGACAGGTTGTGACCGAGTGTAGTTTCTTGTCGCCTGCTGATCTGTGATTGTGGTCTTGGCTGATTGGATCCGCTCTTACTTGTGTCAGCCACTGGCCCGGGGCGAGCGACCCACATATCTAGTCCTGTCACTGCCTCATGGACACTGTTGGAGGTACCGATGGGGTTTGCGATCTCCATATTACTAGAATCTCAGTTTTTACCTACAGCCTACATTAAAAAAACAACGAGCATAGGTCTATTAAAATTATTAAGGGGATGATCTAATGAAATATTCTATGAATAAAGGGGGAATATTAAACTGATACATAGAGTATATAAATATATTTTTTATTTATTTATATTAATATAGTCTGAAGACTTTTTTTTGACAGTAATTAAAGCTACTTGTTATTACCACTGCGTCTTACTACCCGTTCGGATTATAAGCAAACTGTATCGGACACATTCTTAGGAGGAGCTGTCTTCTGCATGACGTCATAGAAGGAAAGGTTGAGGATAAAAGAAGCTTAGGAAGGAGTATTCAAATATTGGATGACTTGAAGGAAAGAATAAAATTCTGGGAGCTCTAGGAGGAGGCAGAGACAGGGCGCATTGGCGGTCTAAGTTCACTGAAAAAAAGGAACGGACTTGTCGTAAGACGGAACACCTAATAGATAATAAAATCAAAACACATGAAATAATAATAATAATAAAGTCAAATGTTATAAATATTGACAAAAAGTATATATGTTTGTATTTTCTAAAAGTTTTCTTCTATAAAAATCCTAACCTCGATTTTCCCAATCAAATCAAGCTACTTCAAGCGTGAGGCCAAAACTTCCCTTTCCCACCCGTGTGGATATTTTCTTTCATAACAAGTTAGGATCTCTTAAAATGCATTACATTCTTAATTATACAGTTTCGTGAAAAAATAAACCCGTTAAAACGTAATAAAACATTGTTTTAAAATGAAATATTTGTCTACTCTCTAGTCTTTGATAACCAAGTCGAATCGGTGGTCACGCAGTTTAAAGTTTAAAACTCGCTTGTACTCTCGGTAATGGGTAGGCTTAAGTTGTATTCTCGACTGGATTTACTGTTGGGATTTTTCCACGTGCATTTTCCCGTCCTCCTACGACGCGAATGCGAGTGTCGATCCTTTAAACACCCTTCCTCGTCTCTTCCCCCCTTATATTAAATCGATAATATCCCTTGTGTTGAACATAATAACATGTCATGTGAATAACCCTTATGATGACATTTGCGATTGTCATAGTTATGAGAAATATTTTAAATAAGTATAAGGGTGACCTGGTGGTCTAGGGGTAAGGTGTCAGACTTCTATGCTGGCGGCCGGGGTTCAATCCTCGGTCCTGGCAAAGATTTATCTGATTACCAAACCCTTCCTTCACCTCTGACATGACATCTTGTGAATGTGAGGAATGCCAGGCCTCCACCGTGGTTCGGATTCCACGTTAAACTGTAGGTCCTCCATTTCATCTCACAATCACCCTACCATTTCACATTAGCGTAAGTGCGTATAACCCGAACGGATAGTAAGACGCGGTGCTAATAATAATAATAATAATAATAATAATAATAATAATAATAATAATAACATTTGCGATTGTCATAGTTATGAGAAATATTTTAAATAAGTGTAAATGAGAAGTCTCTTATTTCTCCACTGAGATGTAATCTCGTGACGTTGAGAAACTCTGGCGTGTTTGTAGGTTAAGCGTAGTTACGCTGGTCATACACGAGCAAAGTATCCTGTGGAGAGTTCACCTTGTTGCAGTACAGAAACAATGGAACAGAGATACAACAATGGAGGAGGCGGTCATTTATGGTAATGCTCTGTTCGCGGGATTGCGTGGCAATCCGGGGTGTATTTATGGTTCACTATCCCACTCACGAACAAAGAGTTTGGTCAATTTTATAAAACTACTGCCAGCCTTTATTCACTTATGTGTCAACGAAGATAAAGTGTCTGAGGTTAAACAGCACTTGTGAAACCTGTTGGAATAGAACCCCGGTCTCTAGAGTTGGGATGGTCCGTTTCTGCGTTTATCTCTTAAATGTATTTATATTAAAGAAATCTGATTATTTTAAAAATCCCTCAAAGACGTTTCGACTCATGTTTTAGGAATTAGCTACACTAGAAAACTGGTTAGATATCCTGACTCATTATTCCATTTTATAAACATATTTAGTGAATTCAAAGAAAAACTGCTAATGGTCGTTTGATAAAATTATCATAAATATATCATTTTATTCATCCTAAAAGTATAAACTATATTAATCATTCATTTGATATAATATAAAAATTATACGGTATATTTAAGTAATTCAGTCCACTAAAAATCAACAAAATAAAAAATATAAAAAACTAGTGTGTTCAAGATTAAACTCCCAATCTTTGTGCTTGGAGCCGTTTTATATTTTGTACATGAGCATTTAACGTGCACTCTATAAACACAAACTAAATCAGTACACGATTTACAAACTATTCTAACCTAGTACAGCACGCCTAATACTAAATACTCAACCTCATCGCCTAGATACCTACTGATTTATTGGCATTATTAATTTCGTTTACAGATATAAAGTAGGATTTTTGTAGGAAAGGCTGCCTGGAAGGAATTTTTTCCTATGGGAACCCTACTATATTGTAGAAAAATTTGTCTTCAAGAAAGTCCTTTCCACCATAATCCTATCAGCACGCTCCGGAAACGAATAAGACTTTGAGTCGACCCCTTTAATCAGCTCGCCAAGGAGGCGGGTTCGTATTGCATAAGTACAAACGCGCACAGATGGCGAATTATTTTAGAAAGAACCTGGCTCTCTCTTTAGTAATAAGTCGACCTTTCTTAACTGCTGTTCCACGGACACCGGGAAAATCAGACATAATATATATATAACCTTTGTAAAGAAGGTACCAAATACTTGTTATTATTATTATTATTATTATTATTATTATTATTAGCACCGCGTCTTACTAACCGTTCGGGTTATACGCACTTGCGCTAATGTGTAATGGTAGGGCGATTGTGAGATGAAATGAAGGACCTACAGTTTAACGTGGAATCCGAACCACGGTGGAGGCCTGGACATTCCTCACATTCACAAGATGTCATGTCAGAGGTGAAGGAAGGGTTTAGTAATCAGATAAATCTTTGCCGGGACAAATACTTGTTAAAACTGAAGGTCCATACTCATTTTGTTGATCTAAAATACCATATTTGAAGAAAATTCCTACTTCAGGCTATCCAACTGGGATGAATTTCATTAGGATTATATTTTTCTGACAACAGACGGGCTCAGTTTAGTATTATCATTATCACCGCGTCTTACTACCCGTCCGGGTTATACGCACTTACGCTAATATGTCATGGTAGGGTGATTGTGAGATGAAAATAAAATTGTTGCCAAAATGTATATGTACGAGTATGTAGAGCTCAGTCTTTTGTTTCAGAAAATGTAAATAGCAAAAATTTCCGCAGTTTTAACTAATTTTATTGACAAACACCGGTGAAAAGGGACATGGTGAGAACAGAACGAACTCCTTTTGAATTATGCCGACGCGCAGTGTACAAAAGGAGCCATAATTTACAAAATGTCAATACAATTATCTCACGGTTATCAAAGAATCGGCGCCACATGCCAAACATGACAGCTGATATAACACGTGTCTTGGCGTCGCAATAATATTCACCTCGAGGCGGGCTATCCGTCAGCGGCTGTACCACGGCCCACGGCCCGCGGAGGAAGTGACGACATCGGTTCCGTTACCCAACTGCTCGGTGCGAGGAGTGAGTACTATGATAATAAGTGTGAACAAGTGTGTTTATTATGAGCGGGGAGGAGGGAAGCGAGACAAAACTTCGCACGGTCGTTGGCCTTGTAAGACTTGAGAACCAACTGAGGGGGAATTATTGTGACAGTTGTAAACACGAGACGCTTGGAGAACTATAGCGAGTAATTCGAGTTCTCACGTGTCATTTTTAATTATTCACTGACAACTAATACAAAATGAACTCGTCTCGTTAGACTGAATAATTATTCAACGCTTTCATTAAAAGTGAAAGGAACGGTCTTCTTTTCTACATGTTTATTGATCATTAATAAAAAAAATATTAAAAATATCAGTGAGATTATGTACAAGAATTACTAAATTCATTTTTTCATTTGATGTAAAGTATTATTTAAATTCATCGTTACACCGCGACCACTTGCAACCTCGTATTGGATTTAATCCTCAATTGTTTTCCAGTCCTGACTCGCAATGACCTCTGAATAGGCCAGAGACAGCCTAAAGGGCGCCACACACCGGCGAGTGGGCTGTTCGCGCGAGCAAGCTGGGCCACGCGGTCAGATGCGCGGACTGATCGCTCATGTCGGGTTGTCCGCCCAGTTTATCAGCGGGCAGAAGCTATTTTGATTCAGTTTGAGGCCACGTGTCGGGTTTCCGAGCTTTTCTTGTTTTTGTTTTATATCTTTCTAATCGGTATGTATCCAGAAACCATAGACGCTCATATAAGCTGTTAAAGAGAATGACATAATGTACAGTAGGGAATTGGACGGCTATAAGAACAGGAAGTGGGAAGAAATAGGTCCTATGTTTGGAATGAGAGGTTATGTAATGCCTCCACAGCGTAGATTACACGCACACACACATCCATTACCATGAAGATCTCGACCAGAACTACGCAACTCCTCATTCGATCGCGCGAACAATTCACGCCGGTGGGTGCTAACAAGTTCGCCAACGGATCGCCCTCTCGCTCACGCCCTGGTGTGTGGAATCCTTTAAATGAAATTTGTGTGTTGACGTTCTTTTTATTTAATATATATTTTCTAACTCGTGCGATGAATGCACACATATCTCACAAACCCGGCTCCCATTATTTTTACACGGTGCCAGTTCTATAAATGAGACGGTAGTTGTTGCTCTGGCTTATCCTGAGCATCATGATCAATGACACATGTGAACAAATTCCTTTTATTTTGTTTTCTATGAAAAACGATTAATTGAAACTAACACGCGAGAACTCGCCTTGGATAATCTTTCCATGACCATAGAGGTTATAGATTACATATTATATTAGGATAAACTCTATGGGACATAGGTGACCTGGTGGTCTAGGGGTAAGGTGTCGGACTTCTGTGCTGGCGGCCGGGGTTCAATCCTCGGTCCCGGCAAAGATTTATCTGATTACCAAACCTTTCCTTCACCTCTGACAAGACATCTTGTGAATGTGAGGAATACCAGGTCTCCACCGTGGTTTGGATTCCACGTTAAACTGTAGGTCCTTCATTTTCTCTCACAATCACCCTACCATTACACATTAGCGTAAGTGCGTATAACCCGAACGGGTAGTAAGACGCGGTGCTAATAATAATAATAATAATAATAATAATAATAATAATAATTTATGGGACATATTTTTTAAAATATGGATTTTTAACGTGGACTTTTTAACATTAATTACAAACTAACTTAACCCTAGAACAGATAACACCCAGTCCTCTGTATGTCAGTTCATCAATCGGAAAAGAGAAGCTCCAATTTCACCAATGATATATTTTTTGACAGTACCACAAATTGAACCCGGTCCCCTTAACTCAATAAACAGGTGCACTACCTACTGAGCGAAGGGGTTAGACCTCTGACATTCTCTTCGAATGCTATCCAACAACAACTTCTGAGATTCTATGATTTGAATACGGGTCAAGTTTTACCAAATATAGTTCACTTTTCATAGGAATAATTTTATCAGACATCTAAAAAAAGTTATTACACAGCCATGACGTCAGTTATAACCAATACGAATAAAATAATAAAATAGCAAAATGTTATGAATTATTTCAGTAACAAGGGTGTAGTCAGAATTTATTATTTTTGCGTGAGCGCTTGAAAATTTACCCAATTTGGTTGAAATCTGTAAATTATTTTAAAAGCTTGAAAGGAAAAAGGTAGTCAAGACAGGGTTACCACTTTAGTATGCCAATAAATTAGGAAAATTACTAAACATTAAGATAAAATGGGTGTGAGTAAAGTACAAAGAGGCGTGGGTAGTGGCAACATGACAGGAGTGATAAAACAATGAATAATTTTAAAAGCGAAAAATACATTCCTGGAATATTTCCCAACACCGCCAATGATAAAAAAAAGAAGCTATTTACTGACGTAAAATAAAATAGTAGATTGGCGTCTTTAGAACCCAAATGTACAAAATTTTGTACGAAGGTCCTTTAGAAAATACAAACACAAATATATATTTTTTTTTATTAGTGTCAACACTTATAACATTTTTGTGTTAATTTATAGGTATTTTTATCATTATTTAGCACCACGTCTTAATAATAATAATAATAATAATAATAATTAGTCTTACTAGCCGTTCGGGTTGTGCGCTTTAAGTACTAATTACGCTAATGGATTGGGAATTGGGAAGGTTGAATTAGAGGAAGTGAACCCGCATTTGCGTGGAGGGAGGGTGGAAAACCATTTAGGAAAAGCCACCCCCAGTTCACCAGACTGAGATTCGAACCTCGAGCTCCCCGTCCTCAGTGGTTGAGCTCAACACAAACGCGTTAGCCAACTACGCCACCGAGGTGGGTCACCGCGTCTTACTACCCATTCGGGTTATACGCTAGATATTTATAATATCAATCAAAAGATGTAGATCACATGACTTGACGTATGAATACGTGTAAGTAAATCTTGCATCTTTTCTAGCTGTCGGAGAAGTCTGTTTCCTATGAAAAGTGGACTGTAGACCGCTGGGTATGTGTGTTGCCCACGACCATAACATTAATGACAGCAGTCCTGACCATATATGTGAACGGGTGACGTTGGCGTGCGGGTTGAACGCCGTGGACCCGATTGGTGGGCGTGGTCCCCGGCTCCGACCTTCGTTACGTCGGCGACCTAGTGCAACACCATCACATATTTCATAAAAAAATGTATTAAAAATTAATGTTTCATTAGTTTTTTTAAATGTTGATTACATTTTTAATCTTACGTTTGACCTTAACTTTTCCCATTAGATCCTGTTGTGATGTAGTGTGCTCGTCTCCAAGCCAATGTATGTATCTGGTTTTAATCCTCGCTAAATACATCAATAAATTGTCCGCGTAAGTTATTTAAAATCCAAAATTGACATTTAAGGTCGGGTGGTAGGGGATGCGAGGAAATGATGAACCTACTTAGTGTTTTTTTTTCTTCTAAATAGTTGTCTAGCCTTATCCATGTGAATGCGAACACATTTCCTTTAAAATGTATCCTTTGTCATTTCTGTCTCAAAATAATATTATTATTATTATTTAGCACCGCGTCTTACTACCCGTTCGGGTTATACGCTTTAAGTACTAATTACTCTAATGGATTAGGAATTGGGAAGGTTGAATTAGAGGAAGTGAACCCGCATTTGCGTGGAGGGAGAGTG
>CABFVX010000361.1:228625-246125 GCA_902151425.1 Timema shepardi
GGGGTCCTAAATGGTTTTCCACTCTCCCTCCACGCAAATGCGGGTTCACTTACTCTAATTAAACCTTCCCAATTACTAATCCATTAGCGTAATTAGTACTTAAAGCGTATAACCCGAACGGTTAGTAAGACGCGGTGCTAAATTAAATTAATTCTTCTATACCTAATTATTATAACAAATATTGTACGTGTACAAATTTAATAGTATGATAAATCTAATATATTGTTTCAGTAGTGTTGTCCCTATTTTTAGGGTAGGCTAGTAGGGTCTATTCCTTAGATTTTAAAATTTAATCTAGCTTTACGATCTATTTACTATTAAGGGTAAAACATGAGTACGAGTCACGAACTAAATGTTAAAACTCGTAGGCCTATATATAGTCTGGTTTGCTATCTACAGGGAGGTCGGAGTTTTGAGTCCAGCGGGTGTACTAAAGGCGTTTTCGCATAGATTGTTTCCTCAAATGTGGGTAAATTCATTCTAAATTAGTTGTTCCTCGTCCCTGTAAAATATATGAGAAAAAGTGGAAAGGGGATTTTTTTAAAAATGTTTTCTTTAGTAGAATCAGTCTTCCATGCCTTAAAAACGATTAAAAAATTAAATTTCTCGCGCTACCATCACGTAATGATCTTTTTGCTTACCATTCATTGCCTGCCCGCATGTCTGTCCGTGTACGCATGTTAGCGAGTGACAGTTGGACAATTAAAACATGTAAACAATCCAACATTGATCATTCGTTGCACGCTCTGTCGGCCCGCAGGAATTCCAATGTATTGTGTCCTAGGTTTTGTCGACCCAGGATGGTTCAAATGCCGGCCATCATTTCATCACAGTCCAACTTTGATGAGAAGGACCTTTTAGAATACACGGGGACAAAATTGTAAACATTTTATTATTTTATTAGTGTTATTTTAAGGGGTTTGATATTATCCATCAAATTTGAAAGCCGAGTATCACATGACCTGACGTATGAATAAGTAAAAGTAGGTTTAGTAACATTTTATAGATGCCAGATAAGTACATTCTTAAGAAAAAATTTGTATAGCTGGGATCCTGGAAAATATTTTGCAATCTACCAGCGCTCGTCATCTTCCGACATTTTGGTCAGTCGGTGGTTCGATTCCTGGCGACCCGCTTCGGTGGACGCATTGTGTAAGGCGCTACTCTCGCAATAGATTAGACTGCCGGTGACGAGGAGATTGTGGTTCGATCCCAACCGGATGTACTGCGGTGGTGTTCATAAATGGTTTCCCACATTATATTAACGCAAATGCGAGCACACTAGGGTGGAGCTTAAAAGTAAAAAAAAATTCAAGTCTTACCCCTAATTTTTCCCTTTTGATATAAAAACACATTATAAAAAAATTGAGCAATACATTCTTATTTTTAGGGTTAGCTCAAGTGACTCAAAGATTATAAAAATTATGAAAATTCAACAGATTTTAATGAGTATATTTTAATTTATTGTAAACAGCTTGATTGTCAGTATATATTCAAATACATTAATATTAGATAATTTGTTCAGTTTCTAGTTGATATTAGCAGTTTGACAATAGCAAACTGTAGATTTATTGCTTCCCGGTTCAGACAAAGTTTGTTTCCTGCTGTCAGGGTACATTCTACGATAGTCCTCAACAACTTGCAGCAGGAATTCTAGCTGCATTTCATCATGGGTTATTAATCCACTGTACTCCTGAACGAGTGCCACTCCACGTTCAGCATGGTCATTAACAACTTTTTTAGTGCTTTTACCTCAAATTTTATGTCTCCAACAGCCTCTTCAATCGCATTTTCCTGAGTTTTAATATCCTAATCGCCATCTTCTGCTGAGCTGTTTTCAGAATCAACAGCTGAAACTAGTTCGGTTATAGAATATTCTAACAGTCTCATTTGATTCATTCGCTGTCGTCTGGCATTCATTATTTCTTTTATTTCAGATACCCTTTTCTATTTAACAGCAAGCGTTCTATCCAAGTCAGCCATTGACTCAATCCTTTATTTTTTTCTCTCTGGGATATTAAAAAATCTCAAGGACAGCTAATCAATCCTATGTGTCTATGGTTAATCCTCACTAAAATACAAAAAACTTGATACTTTGAAAGTTTTACTTCTAAAAGCTCAGAACATCACATCCACACAAAATGGCTGATTTAGATTTTGGCATGTGACTTTGCAGTTTGTAAAGAAAGTCTAGTGCTGGAATCTATGAGTCTTGATGTAAAGCTTAAAGAAATTAAAAAGATACGGTGGTAGTATAGTGCCCCAAGCCCTTTCCTAAATTTATCATATACACTAGAAACCTCACCATCATTGAGATACCCCAAAATATTGTGCTATTGTAATCATATTTTGCCTGATTTTTCATAAAAGAAAACAAAACGAGAGGGTAAGAAGATGATATTTCCATAGTTGAAAAATAAGTTCCACCCCAGGGTACACTTCTTCCAAATTCAAGCTATCTCATCTTCAACCCATTAGCGTAGTTAGTACATAAACTTATAACCTAACCCATACGGGTGGAAAGACGCGGTGATTATATATATATATATATATATATATATATATATATACCTGGTGACTACCAAAACTATGACTGTTAGATCGAACTTACTTCCTTCTAACTAACCGGTTAATTAACTATATGCGGTAGGTGACCTGGCGGTCTAGGGGTAAGGTGTCGGACTTCTGTGCTGGGGTTTTGGGGTTCAATCCTCGGTCCCGGCATGAATTTATCTGATTACAAAACCCTTCCTTCACCTCTGACAAGACATATTGTGAATGTGGGGAATGCCAGGCCTCCACCGTGGTTCGGATTCCACGTTAAACTATTGGTCCTTCATTTCATCTCACAATCACCCTACCATTACACATTAGTGTAAGTGCGTATAACCCGAACGGGTAGTAAGACGCGGTGATAATAATAATAACTATATGCGCTCTATCTGCTATAAGTATTTGTCTTGTAATTGAGCTAAAAAGTCTTTTAGTCGCCTGTAAAGATATTCAATGTGTAAGAAGATTTTTCTTACGATAAGTCAGTTATGACCATCTATAGACATGTCTTATTCATCCGCTGCCAGAACCAGACATTTAGCACACAGAAAAGTGAGTCATTTATTCAATCGTAGCCGGTACCAGTGGCCCTGAGGTATCAGACGTCAAACTCGCCATTTGATGGTATTGAGAATGTCGAATTTCAAACCTCGAACAGATGACTCCGCTTAACAAGATGACCTCACACACAAGACGTATTACATTTTCTCACTTGTTAATTGAGATTAAACCGAACCGGTGAGATTCTTGAATTCTCTTTTAGCCTAATTTCGCCAGAGAAACTTTGCACCTAAACATATGCGAAGATAAATGGGAACAAGATAAAGATACACTGTACATACATCGTGGTGTAGTGATTAGATAGTTTCCTCTAGGACTTGATTAAAGTAAGGAAGGATTAACTTTCTTCCTGGACGATTATATGGCACCTTTCTTTTGTTATCAACATTTCGCCCGTTTACTTCTCTCTTCTTTTTTTTTCATCCAACGACGGTAATGCTAGTTCTATGTACCTTTTCTCCTCAAAGCCGCACCAACATAATCTAAAATATCTCGCTGTGCACCAACATACATATAAATTACTTATTTTCTTTAGAGAAAGTGTGTTGCCCAAATAAAATAACTTTATCGGGTTTTTATTTATTTAAGATATTAAACGTGCCCCTTCTACGAACGATATCGAAATGGCTAACCAATTTTACCGGGAAAGTTATTTTCACATACCTTCCAGGATTATTTTACATGTCCACAATCGACATGGGACCGACGACGGCTTGGTTTCCCCTATGCAGGAAGTTGTGCTTCGAATTTACTCGTATATCGCTCAAAAAATATCGTTGACCCCGGCTGGGTATTAAGCCACATACATTGGGTCCTGAGGTAAACACACTACCCCAAGATCTCTGAGGTCGACTTTAAACTTGTCGACCACGGCCTCATTTGTGGTTTTATTCGAAATCCGGGACTATTATTATTATTCATAGAGATACTCTCGATAAAAGTAAAAACCGCATTTGGGGTCGCATGGCCTAAGATTTACTCTCGAAATTGACTTTTCATGGCTAGGATCTGAGAGTGATGTTTTCTCAATAGTTTCCCTCGATTTTCCCGGACAAATTAAGTTAGATTTCCTCTAAAAATTCTATCTTTCTCACAAGGTCGTAGAATGCTAATTTTTATAGGGGTGTGATCGTTAGATATTTTACTATAGCTTTAGCCAATACAAGTTTTTATCTGATACCCCCGAGGGGGTCCGGAACCCCCTTCCCCCCTACCCCGACCTCTTCCCACTTTCTGCGCCCTTGCTTCCTCATCCCTACCACATTCGTGTAATTAAATATATATTGCTTGGATGGGTAGCTAGAAACTATGCAAAATAAAAAGTAAGTACCAAAATTTTAGCCCGCTTCCGACATATTACCCTTGGTAACTTTCTTCTCTCATCCACACACACCCGAAGGAAGACGTCTTGACGTCATGCTCCATTGTTTGAGAAAAATACCGGTACATCCCATCCCTTGGGGCTACAACCGTATACTATTAGTCAAATAAATAAAACGTAGCTCACACCCAAACTTTTACTCCTCTGAACAAGTATGTAAACAGAAAGTATACGTGTATTTAGAGGCGCGGGATTAATCGACGTGTGTTGTGAAAGCGTCGACTGTCGTTCGTTATGTTGAAAATGTTTTCCTTTGTCCTCGGTTTTAGTTTTACATGCGTCCGTAAGGTTTCGTTCATTACTCAACAACGCAGAGCCGGTGATGGGAAATAGAAAGGATTTTATTTAAAGTCTTCTGTCTCTCTTCATATCACTTGCACCGGCCGAGCTATTATAGTCTGGGACATACCTTGAACCACTTATGTCTTTATTGATAAATTTCTCGTGAAAAACCACGTCTTACTACCCGTTCGGGCTATACGTT
The DNA here is from genome assembly GCA_902151425.1 of Timema shepardi. Classification (NCBI taxonomy): domain Eukaryota; kingdom Metazoa; phylum Arthropoda; class Insecta; order Phasmatodea; family Timematidae; genus Timema; species Timema shepardi. The sequence goes on from CABFVX010000361.1 coordinate 233,605, forward strand.
TATGTACTAATTACCCTAATATGTTTATGGATTAGGAGGATTATTTTAAATAAAGTGCACCCACATTTGCGTGGGCGAGGGGGAGGGGAATTGGGATAAACTATTTTGGATAACGTACCCTCACTAACCCCACCGATATTCAAACTCAATCTCCCCGTCATCGGCAGTCTAGTCTACTGCGAGAGTAGCGCGTTAGACCACGCGAAGCGAATCCTTTGTTGTCCGTGGGGCTAGACGGGCTCTTAAGACGTATACTGTTTGAACTATAAGTTGGTTTATAGGGCGTGCTACGAAATAATGTGCTTAAAAGTGCGCTGTTAAATAAACAAAATATCGCTGTTTCACTCGAATGGTCTGTCACTGGATGTGTTATTATTTGAATACCCGCTTCGGTGGCCACGTGTTCTAACGCGCTACTCTCGCAGTAGACTAGACTGCTGAACACGGGGAGATAAGGGTTCTATCCCGGTCGGTTGCACTGAGGTTTTTTCCTAAATTGTTTTCCAATCTCCTTCCACGCAAATGAGGGTTCACTTGATCTCAAATCTTTCTAACCCTTAAACCATTATTATAATCAATATATAGGCGTATAATACGAACGGTTAGTAAGACGCGGTGCTAAAAAAAATATCTGTTTTGAACCGTAACCATCCGGCTTATTCGCATAAGTGTGTTATTAAATAACTTGTAATGTCGGAGAAACTCTCTTTACCGGAATGTCAACACCGCGATTCAGAAAGTGAGTGAAGCCGCTATTATATGTTATTGAATGGTCCGGACAGGGAAATGGGTTAGTTGGCTTGTATAAGGAAATGAAGGGCAGAAGACTAGTACCCGCAGGCAACATAGCCAGCCAGACCTGTCGTGGTGACCAACCAACGGTCGGCTGAAAGTAAAATACTGCAAACACACGTTGAGGTACAAGTCACTTCCTGGACCACTACAGCGTGTTCAATAAACTATTTCACGCTTTGATGAAAACTACAGGTGAGGAGTGTCTACTTGTATCGGTGGGCAGACTCATTTAGTCTGATTTGACACAGGTCGGGGTTCTAACCCCGCAAGGGTGTACTCTTCCCTCACCTAATGTGGCTGCATTCTCTATAAATTCCACCTTATGTCTCCCTGCCCTATTATTTCAACATGGACTGGCAGTAAAACACAGAGTAAAATTAAAAAAAATACCTTTCCTGTAAAAATTGGTAGGCCCTTTCATTTTTGCTCATAGAAATTCTCGTGTGCTGAAATAATCAGTCGGTTCGTTCAGAAAAATATCTAAAATAAAAAATAAATACAAAGTGTGATGAAAACTATTCGTATATGCTCATATTCGTCCAATCACGCAGATATCAAGTTTAAATGTAATAAACTGCGTGTGGATAGGGATACAATACTCACGAAATATACAATATTCTCATTAGAGTCTCAGGGAGTTAGTTTGTCCACATTGAAAATATAATGGCCATTCTATGGACTAAAATAATTAAACAGTTATGTCTTATTTTACTAGAGTTTTTATCTTCCTCAGCAATGATTGAAAATTGATATACTTGTTCATATATTACTCTTAATCGTCAATCTAAACTAATATATTAAATTTTACCCTAAATTTTGAATTGATTTAAATTAACACCAAAAAAATAGTTAATTAAATTTAATATTGATTACAGATTAAAAATTACAGAGTAAAAAATATATATATAAAAATTATATCTGGTTCTTTAACTTATCTCACGAACCCCTAGAAATAAACAACAGACATAACAAATATACATTAGCGCTTAAAAGTAGTGCAGCAATGTTACGTTAAAATCTTCTTTCAAATTTGATTCACTTTCTCTTAAAAAATAAGCACAGGATACATTAGATAGTTATTGTTGTTTGAATTATGTTAAATATCTAGCAGAAATGTGCTACCTTGTGTTTAGAAAGTGTATGTAGCTGGGTCCATAGAGGCAGAGCTGCCCAAAAATCTTAGGGGGCCTGAGCCCATGACATTTTGGGGCTCCTCTTGCACAACAAAAAATAATAAACTTAATTTTTGTATTTTTTAAATTTTTACTAACATAATATTTAAACTATGTACAAGTAAAAGAGATTAAAGTTTCCTTCAATCACCTAGCTACTACATTAGTATCATTAAAATGCTCACAGATTCTAAAAGATCCAAATTTGGAAGAAAAACAACTTTTACGCACATGTTTTATGAACGCGAAAAGACTTGCTGCTTTAAAAAATATATGTTTGGGTAATTTGCCCCCACCCCCCCATTATAAACGTGGGCTTGGGAAATTTGTCTCATTTTCCTCCTCCCCCCCTCCCCCTCTCCGGCCGGACCTGCATAGAAGATGTAATTGTGGATAATCTTTATTTCGTTATGAAGATTTTAAAACTGATTTTTTTTGCTGTCCACATTACATTTGTTCACATGTGGTCCTCCCAGTAATTTTAATTTTCATTGTGTGGTCCTTTTAATAAAACTAGCTGGACAAGCCTACTCTAATACAAGGAATACCTATCTGAGGCAAAGGTGGCTCTAGGGCAGGCGAATCTCTAGGTGGGGGTCACTTGCGCCCCCTCCCCCAATAAATTAATTTTACCTACAATTGCGCTAACTAGTCAAAATTCGTAATATATATTTGGCTATAAGAACTAAGAGTAAAATAATAACGTAGCCATGTAACCTCTGAGCAACATACCATTAATAAGTGATGTGGAGAAATTAATATAAGATTTGAGGATTTTTACAATAACTTTTTGGAAGAAATAAAAATTGAAATAAATACATTTTTAGAGTTACAGAAAATTAGTTTTTGATACCTAGTTTTTTCTTCAAATAATCGTAACATTTATCTTTAAAGCATTTTTTTTTTAATTGAGCACTGTAAACTTCATTACTCAATCATGGAGCGGGGCCCCTGGTGGCGCGGGGCCCTAGTTCGTCTGGTTCGCCTTATGGTAGAGCCGCCTCTGATCGGAGGCTTAAGCAACCAAACCTATAGCAATAAACTGAAGTGATCATTTCAAAGAACCACACCTAAACTCGCCCGGTAATATATACTAGTGTGTGTATAATATAAATATATATACTGTATATACATATTAGCATCGCGTCTTACCACCCTTTTGAGTTATACCCTTTTATTTACTAACGACGCTAGTGGTTTTACGATTAGGAAGGTAATGTTTAGATAAAGTATACCCGCATTTGCTTGAAGAGGGAGTGGAAACCCATTTTGTAAAACCCAACCTCAGTACACCCGACTGAGATCCAAACCTCTAACTTCCCGTCATCGGCAGTCTAGTCTACTGCGGGAGTAGCGCGTTAGACCACCGAAGCGAGTGCTTGGTGATAAGATACAACATATAATGTAGGAAACCCCTCACGGATCAAAAGTCGTGGCTGTCGGGCTCGCTCCTCTAACCTTACCGGACGTGATATAACGGCGAAAGCGCGGCACTTGAAGGCAACATCCCAAACATCGGCTCTTACGGGTTTCCTCGACATGACCGCGCAATACTGGAGCGGTTATTAGCTCGCTCTTACCTAACAACTCTGATATGGAACCAATCCATTCGACACTGCCTCCCCCCTTACCTGGGCTCTCACTTCTAGTTACACGCCACGGTGTAAGTCAAGAAGTTTACCTAACTTTAATTACCATCCTAGTGTAAATTGTTGACCGGGAGATGCTTTATTTGATGTGTATTTCCTGAACCAACTTATTAAATAAGTAAACTACTTACAAACCAGCTTAACTCTTGAACTGTAGTCCCTCGGCCGTTGATTTATCACTGTGTCAGGGGAAACATCGATTCCACTAATGATAAATATTTCGCAAAAGGATTTGGACTATCATTGAATTATGTTCGCTTATCATTCATTACAATGCTCACTGACTTTCAAAGAGCAGAATTTGGAAAAGGGGGTGGGGGTACTTTTACGCATATGACGTGTTAGGAATGCGAAAATACTTGCTGCTTAGAGATATGTTTGAGCGATTAGGGGCTCTCATAGAAACGTGGGCTTGAGAAAAATGGTCCCATTTTCCCTTTTGACCCCCTGGGTGGACTTGTATAGAAGACGTAACTTTGTATAATCTTAATTTTCTCTTCTTTTTTTATCGATAATGATTTTAAGATATATATATATATATATGTATGTATATATATTATTACTATTATACTTAAGATGCTGACCACATTACATTTTCTTACATGTGGTCCTCCCAGAATTTTTAATTTTCAATGTCCTTTTAAGGTCGTTTTGATCAAACTAGTTTTATGTACCAAACCCCTCCTTCGCCTCTGACAAGACATCTTGTGAATGTAGGTAGTGCCAGGCCTCCACCGCGGTTCAGATTCCACGTTAAACTGTAGGTCCTTCATTTCATCTCACAATCACCCTACCATTACACATTAGCGTAAGTGCGTATAACACCGAACGGATAGTAAGACGCGGTGCTAATAATAATAATAGTTTTATGTATAATGCGCCCGCGAAAAAGTTGAGAAATTCGGATGCGCCCTTAGCAACATAAAGGTTGGCGACAGCTGTAATACATTCCTTATTCCTGCCTCATTAGTTTGGTTAAACGCGAATAGACCGGACGGCTAGTGAAAGGGTTGCCACTCACTAGGAATATCGGGAGAAATATTTGTGAATTTGGTACAGTAAACTGGAAGCTTTCAATAGTGGACCTTTGAATAAAATAAAAAGTTAATTCAAGAACAAAAAAAGTAGATTTGAATACATGACATCTCATCCTATCTCGTTTTTTATTTCTATAACATTGGCAAACTTTTGGGGTGTGCAAACGGTGCGGCCTCACTGGGACCCACAATTTGGGGGGTAACACGCTTGCTTAGGGGACAAGGGAAAAACCAAGTTTGGATGGGAAATTTTTTCTTGCGAGCTTCGTGTGGTTGGCTCCCTGTTTAGAAGATCTAGCAAACACTGCCGGAACGTAAAAACAAGTTTAAAACGTGATTATGTAGTTTGATATATTTAACGAATGAAGCGAGTCCTTCGTTTTAACTCCACCGATTTGCATTTGTCTGTATGTGTTGGGTGGAGATGTATAATGTTAACTTTTGAACGTATTAACTTATTTAATTCAAACTTGGCAAAGTTGTTCTTTATACCTTCATACGTATCAAATTAGTTGGGGAATAAATTCAAACAAAGGGTTGGGGATAAATTTAGCCTTTATAAGTATACAAAACACAGCTTCTATAATTAATTATTACATGTACAGTAGCCCCACGGCTTCTTTGGTGCTGACTGACAGCTGACGGCTTTAAAACGTTACCAGATCAAATTATGCTATGTATTCCTACACCGAACCATATGATCTGCGAAAACATGTGTTAAGCATCTGTCACTTCTGACAGTCAAAATTTAGGTATTTCCTAAATGTTGATTGTCAGAAGTCAGCTGTGAGCTGTCAGTCCGCACCAAAGAAGCCATGGGGCTACTGTATTTACCTTTTAGGGCATTTTCTAATTTCATATACGTCTGAAAATTGGTACATAGGGGCCAACTACTGAAATCAAATTTGAAGAAAAAGGTACATTTTTTTTAAATACAATTTTTGGGGGGTACCAGGGGAGAGGGGGTGGTCTGTGAGGCAGATAATTGGAAGCTCCGCAAACGTTTTCCCCCCAGGGCCACACGTCTGCTAAGGGCTGCCCTGATAAAAACTACATACGTTTCCCCGTTAGCGTCAAGTAATTCTGTTCTTAACACCGAAGGCAGGACTTAACAATAAGCATCATATGACAAATTTAATTTAATTCCTCTATACTACTTTCTAGAGTGTCTAAAACAATGGGAATTTCTTTGATTAAACCTTTTAAAAAAACCAGTGGGAACCCCGTTTTAAAATGTGCTGCAAAAAAAGCCAAATATTAACGGTGTTTGTTGTTTGTTTGCAGAGCGACGACAAACCGCAAACTGAAGGAGACGGTGGCTCTGGAGCTGAGTTTCGTCAACTCCAACCTCCAGCTGTTGAAGGAACAGCTCGCGGAACTCAACAGCTCCGTTGAGCTCTACCAGAATGACAGGTAGGTTGCAACTAGAGTTCTGGGAGGCTTTGGTTTGGTCCAAGGTAGGGACGCTGGTTTCATAAATATTAGATTATTATTATTATCACCGCGTCTTACTACCCGTTCGGGTTATCCGCACTTACGTGCTAATGTGTGATGGTAGGGTGATTGTGAGGTGAAATGGAAGGACCTACAGTTTAACGTGGAATCCTAACCACGGTGGAGGCCTGGCATTCCCCACATTCACAAGTTGTGATTAATACACGTCTTGTCAGAGGTGAAGGAAGGGTTTGGCAATCAGCTAAATCTGTGCCGGGACCGATGATTGAACCCTGGACCCCTAGCACAAAAGTCCGACACCTTATCTCTAGACCACCAGGTCACCCCATATACATATTGGAATCTCTGGCATGAGTTTAATATAATATAATATAGCGCGTCTGGGCTACATCGTTTGTAGTCCAGTTTATGGAAAGATAAGCCAGTACTAATTACCCCAAAGTTCACCAGAGTTTGGTTAGTTAGGTTTAGGTTAGGTTAGGTTAGGTTCAAGTGTTTCCACTGCTCTCACACCCTCTTACTCACTGTCACCATCACCTCATCTCATCGGAACTTGGAAAGAGTCTCCACGTAAAAGATTTACGATAGTACATTCGGCCGTCCCCTGGGCAACGAGTGATGTAGCCCAGACACACACTGTAATAATATTATTATTAGTCGACCGAAAGATGTCCACAAAATCCCTCCAACCAGTGAACACCTCGTTCACACGCGCGTTACGGGTGATCGTCCTCGTGGCATTTACAACAGAACGTGTTGATTTTTTTCGGTCCGAACATTGGCAATGTCGGGTCTGTGAGACGGAGGGTCCGTGTCTCACGGCCAATGCTCTCCCGAACCTCTCCTGTTATTATTCTCTCCTATTATTTCAGTTGTTTTGTTGGAGACAAGAGGGCACGTACTAGTTATCATTTACACACTCCTCAGCGAGGTCTGCGGATCTATAGGGAGAGACGCAAGACAAGGGTCGCTTATGAACGTTTGGGATGAGTGGTGAAACAGAGTCACTTGGGATCATGTGTCATGACCGTTCTAACAGGGTCACTTAATAACATGTTTATTGGCTGGTAAAATAGGGCCACTTAGAAACATATGTATTGGCCAGTTAAACAGGATACTTAGAAACATGTGTATTGTCCAGTTAAACAGGATACTTAGAAACATGTGTATTGGCCAATTAAATAGGGCCACTTAGAGACATGTGTATTGGCCAATTAAATAGGGCCACTTAGAGACATGTGTATTGGCCACTTAGAAACATGTGTATTGGACAGTTAAACAGACCACTTAGAAACATGTGTATTGGCCAATTAAATAAGGCCACTTAGAAACATGTGTATTGGCCAGTTAAACAGGCTACTTAGAAACATGTCTTTGTCGGTTTAACAAGGCTTCTTAGAAACATATATCAAAGTGGTCAAATGGGGCCATCCATTAACATAATTTAACTATAACCAAACATTGCTATAAATAATTATTTTTTTGCCCTACTGAAGGGCAAAAAGTTATTTTATTTTAGACGGGGGTAACGCTAAAAAAACACATGAAGAGCTGTAATTTGACTTAAAAATACTACTGAGTGATTTATTTCACCACTCGTTCGATTATAAAAAAAAATACGGAGGAGGTGGGAAAAGGGTGAACAAGATTAACTGCGTAAGCATTCGCCTAGAGAGAAATTCAACCCGAATGCATGTTATTCGGATTTTACTCCGGCAATTTCGGTGAGGCATGCCACTCGTGCTGCCAGCTCCGACATTTGAAAACGGCAATTAAACTTTGTTGCACACTTGGGAGACCCACTTTGAATCTTTAGTGAGAACCTTAATATTTCCAAGCGACCGTTTAGTTAGATTTTTTACCGTACACTCTATTACCATAATATTCTTCTGTCTCACCCTGTATATTGCCATCTTATTCAGCCGTCTCCTTTTTCCTCGTTCTTATTCTACGTGCAGACATTCTTTTTGCCAAATTGGTGATGATAGAGTATTGAATACGTCTTATTTTTTTATTTTTTTGTGCAAACCATGTCCTTGCTTTCCTAAGGCATTCATGTGTCACGTTTTTGATGAAATGGTATTTTAGAATTGATTTATTCTCTCGCTCTCTCTCTCTCTCTCTCTCTCTCTCTATATATATATATATATATATATGTATGTATGTATGTATGTATATGTATATATTACCCGCTTCAGTGGCCGCATGGGCTAACGCGCTACTCTCGCAGTAAACTAAACCGCCGAATACGGGGAGATGGAGGTTCGAATCTCAGTTGGGTGTACTGAGGGTGGTTTTTCCAAAATTGTTTTCCACTCTCCCTCCACACAAATGCAGGTATATTTCCTATAAATCTATCCCTCATAACCCCTAAAACCGCTATCGTAATTAGTACTTAAGAAAATAACTAACCCGAACAGATAGTACAACTCTGTACTAAATAAAAAAAAATTGTTTCTTAACACAAGATAATTAATACCTAGGATTGCACTTATGTTGAACTTCAAATCATTCTCTATCGACGAGCACACAGGCTAACGCATATGTCTCATAAGATCTGTTTTGTTGGTGACGGAGAGTTCGAAGCTCGAATCCCGGTCGGGTGTAACGAGGTGCTTTTCTCTGAATGCTTCTCTAATCTCCCTCCACGGACATTTGGGAAACTTTCCTCTAGAATAACATTTTCTCTATCGACCTCCGATGGTATTGACGTAAAGTGCCCGCCACAGGACCCGATGTTTGCGGGTTCAAACCCAGCCGAGGTTAGACAGATATTTTTTTTGAGCGATAAAAATCCGTAGCACAACCTCCTTCGGTCCTATGTCGATTGTGGCATGTAAAAGAACCCTGGAAGGTATGTTAAAATACCTTTTCCGGCAAAATTGGTAGGTTCTTTCGCTTTCGCTCATAGAAATTCTCATGTGCTGATATAATCAGTCGGTTCAGAACGTGCACGTTAAATTCCTCTAATAAATAATAAAATACATCTTCTCCCTTAATCCATAAGTGTAAAATATGGGGATATCTCGATAAAAAAAAATTCTATTGTACCGCACTAAGATTCGAACCAGAATGTCTCAGAAGTATGTTTGTTTGACGTCTGAAGCTCGCAACGCCTGGAAGATCTTGACTAAGGTCGAGACCGTGTACACGTGTAACAAATTACACGTTACCCCCTCTTCTCTAATAATAACAATGATGAAGACGATAAGGAAATAATTGTTGATGTTTGTTGCAGCACGGAGCCCGTCATGCCCATGATTCCTCTGGGCCTGAAGGAAACCAAGGAGATCGACTTCCGGGAACCCTTCAAGGTCAGTCTGCAATACTCTCGCGCGGTGATAGCGTCTGCTGGAACTTATTGCTTTTCACAACATTATAATTAGACAAATCACCCGCTTCGGTGGCCGCACGGTCTCTCTCAATAGACCAGACTGCCGATGACGGGGAGATCGAGGTTCGAATCTCCGTCGGGTGAACTGGGGGAGGTTTTTCCTAAATGGTTTTTCACTCTCCCTCCACGCAAATTCGGGTTCACTTCCTCTAATTCAACCTTCCCAATTCCTAATCCATTAGCGTAATTAGTACTTAAAGCGTATAATCCAAACGGGTAGTAAGACGCGGTGCTAAATAATATATATACTTTACTAAATGGTTTCCCCACACTCTCTCCATGGAAATGAGGGTACACTTCCTATAAATATAACCTTTCTGAGCCCTTAAACCATTATCGTAATTAGTACATAAACGTATCACCCGAACGGGTAGTAAGACGCGGTGCTAGACAAATTTTGTAGACTTGTGTAATTGGGGGTTGTGATGAAATTTAAAAAAGAGGAAAAATGGTATTAATATTGTTAATTTATCCGAAAAATAATTTCTTTGTTTCTTATGACGTAATGGACAGGACAAAAAAAAAATGTTGTCAGTGGCATCAATCCAAAACACCCTTCTTCTTTTTTAAATTAAATTTTAAATACTTTCATTTGAACTAAATCTGATTTTTTTTAAAAAGAATAAAGGATTCGAATTTGGAACCGAGATTTAAAAGAAAATTTAAAATTCGGATTCGAGAAATGTAGAATATTTAGCTATGAGTGTAAAACGTAATAAAAGGTGTAGCTATTTTATCCAATCGAACACTTAATGGTAGTCATCTTGATCCAAACATACTGTCTATGGTCGAATAATATATCAGCGCAAGGAATAGTCCGAGGGATGATTACTGCTCAGGGTTCGTGAGCAGCGGCGGAGTCGATAGTGGAACTCGCACCACAACGTGATAAATAAACACACGACCAAGGTTTGAATATTGCTCATCAGCATAAGAGAAGTAGGCATGACGACTAATGACTCTGTCAAGGCTTTGGTAACTGTTGCGAAATAAAATAATCTAAGTTCTACAGTTTTCCATTTAATCTCTTTCTCTTTATATATATATATATACACACACACACGAAATATAGAGAATTATGTGTCCGTGAAACACGTGATCTAGATGCATGTATGGGCACATGCAACCAATTTTAAAAGATTCTTTTTGGGCACACCATAGTTCAATATTTACCTCTATGTATTGCGTCCAAACGATTGGCTCATATGTTTTAATCTATTTTATTCATTTTATATATATACACACTAAATTAAGATTATAGCTATTAGTATAAATTATTAGCACCGCGTCTTACTACCCGTTCGGGCTGTACGCACTTACGCTAATGTATAATGGTAGTGTTATTGCGAGATGAAATGGAGGACCTACAGTTTAACGTGGAATCCGAACCACGGTGGAGGCCTGGCATTCCACACATTCATAAGTTGTGATTAATACACGTCTTGTCAGAGGTGAAGGAAGGGTTTGGCAATCAGATAAATCTGTGCCGGGACCGAGGATTGAACCCCGGACACCCAGCACAGAAGTATGACACCTTACCCCTAGACCACCAGGTTACCGTTATTAGTATATAAACAAACAAATCTATCATATATATAAATTTATGTGTGTGTGTTTGGGGGATGGGGCAGGGGTGTTAGAGAATCGGTACAAAATTTCAAAATGCCAGGTGTTTAGCTACCGTAAATAGACATTTTAATACATAGAAAAGCTTTTTTTATTATATTCGTTGTAAAACTGTAGTAAGGAGATAATTGTAAATATTGATAAAAGGAAGAACTTAAATGCTACATTTGATATAACTTGCTATTTGTTGTGGACACCTTTACGTCAAATAGGTTGAATAATTTAATGAAAGTGCAAAATTATTTTTATTTTTAGTAATGTAATTTCAGTAATTTTTAGAATGTAAATATAAAACATTAAGTTTTAGATTTATATTCTTTTGACTTATTTAACGTAAAGGTGTCTACAAAAAAATCAAGTTATATCGATTGTAACATTAAAGTTCTTCCTTACATCAATGCTTAGAAAAGATCTAGAAAAACTGGATTCGGATTATGTTTTTGCCCCCGGCTGTACGCGTTTAAACTATCATTCACCATGTGTGGTTTTATAATATATAAATCATGAATCAATTTCTTATGGAAGCGATTCAAGTCGATATTAATTTACATCGTGACGATATATCGCCCATCGTTACAACACTGCCGAAAGGACTGCCGTTAATGGAAAAAGTAATAAAAAAATTCGCAAAGTAAATTGACTTCGATCATTCATTAAAACCCTTCTAGGAAACTTCCAAGTAATTAAGATTCTACTCTGAGTGGTATTGACAGTGTAAAAAGCTATTAAGTAAGATAAACCTATAAAATGAGTGATGGAAAATTTAGTTTGCTTCAGACGTTTTTTTATACTAAATTATTATTTTCTGGCTTATTTAGTATTAATGGAGGAGGTTTACCATCAAAATATTCAAAATGTCAAAATATTGTTTTCGATAAAAGCCACATTCCAAATGATTTCTTTCACTCAATTTATAATTATTTGAGTAAAGGATAATATTTTTTTAAATACTTTCTCTCTCTCTCTCTCTCTCTCTCTCTCTCTATATATATATATATATATATATATATATATATGTGTGTGTGTGTGTGTGTGTATTGATTTATTTTCCGACAGTTACATTATTAATAAATGAAAAAAAAGATCAAAGAAATCTCTTAAATTTGAACCCCGTTTATAGGGGATATGTAATCTAATCTTTCATTAGTATTTTAATCGAGTCATTAATGGCTGTGGTCAGCTAATGAAAAAGTCATTAAAAATCATGTAAACAGTTTGTTTAGCTTATAGACACACTGTGACTACTAGTCAATTTGCCATCACAACACGGTCCATTGAAAGCGGACGTTGCTCTTGCACCATACATCTTTTTTATATAAAAAAAAAGTACTCTAAAAGTAGTCGCCTTGATCCGGGTGTGTGATGAGAATGATAAAAAAAATAAACTAACTGA
>CABFVX010000361.1:251125-278535 GCA_902151425.1 Timema shepardi
AAATCTAGGTGTATACTTAAATGTTGACTGTCAAAAGTCAGCTGTGAGCTGTCACTCAGCACCAAAGAAGCCATACGGCTACTGTACGAATGATGGGTAACACAGTTCTAACAATCTTTGCATACCCTGGCAACAGAACACAGCACGCCACTAGAATTAACCCCGATCAAGGACTTGGAACTCAGATATTTGATTTCTGCGCTTTAAACCAAACCTCAAGTTTTAAAGACCTAGTCTGGGTGTTACGCTGTTAGCTACCAATGTAATAAGATATTGGAACTGATGTTTGAATTTAATGAAAACAAATTTAAAAGCGTTTCATTGGCAATATAAAGAGTAACTGATTGTCGTAGTATAGTGTTAATTTTGAAATAGGCACGATGCCCACCAAAATTATGCTATTTTTAGACGAAGTACTCGTATAATGTCTTCCTGTGATTTTATTGACCGAGCGAAGCGAGATTCTTGCAACTAGAACATTTGGAATTCCATCTGTCCGGATCTTTGTTATGCGACAACGTTATAATGTGTTGACCAATTTTGACCAAATCTTACAGGGATATTATTTTAACATAGGCCGGACAACGAATGCACGGGGTTTTTCGATCTGATTATCCGTTTCAAGGTGACGGTCACTCAAATATATGTATGTTTGTTTGTTCCGCAATAACTCTTATATGCGTGAACCAATTTTAACGAAACTTGGCAGGAATATTCTTAGAACTCAGGCTAAACAATACATTTACATAATTTTTCAGTTTGTTTATCCGTTTTAATATGGTGGTCACTAAAAAAAAGTGTTTTCGTTTATTAGCCCATCTCAAGTGCTCTCTAATCAATCGAGTACCTAGAACTTAAAAAAAATTGACATCTTTTGCGAGATTGGCGTGTTAAACCACGTGTGAAAGGGTTATTCTCTATCGATATAATGTACTATTGAATATAGTAGTAATAATTTATTTTCTCTCTAACTTGATCACCAAGGAAAACTGTTAACTTCAAATCCAAGGAGAAATCATAGGAGATATTTCAACTTTAAATCCAAGGAGTAATCACATGAAATTATTTCAACTTAAAATCCAAGGAGAAATCATAGGAGATATTTCAACTTGAAATCCAAGTAGTAATTACATGAAATTATTTTAACTTGAAATCCAAAGAGAAATCATAGGAGATATTTCAACTTTAAATCCAAAGAGAAATCATAGGAGATATTTCAACTTGAAATCCAAAGAGAAATTATAGGAGATATTTCAACTTTAAATCCAAAGAGAAATCATAGGCGATATTTCAACTTTAAATCCAAAGAGAAATCATAGGAGATATTTCAACTTGAAATTCAAAGAGAAATCATAGGAGATATTTCAACTTTAAATCCAAAGAGAAATCATAGGAGATATTTCAACTTGAAATTCAAAGAGAAACCATAGGAGATTTTTCAACTTAAAATCCAAGGAGAAATAATAAGACTCTAGTTACGATAACATCATGGAGGGATCGAGGGTCTACTGTCCACAGAACTACTAGTCTAAATATGAAGTATCATTAGTTTAGTAAAAGGTGTGCATATTATTTTGTAAAAAGGATGGCAGTGGTAGCTCAACCCGGGTGTGTTCACAGGCAATGCGCACCCCTCTCCGAGACAGCTCCGGTGTGGGGCTGCTGTTCCAGTACTACAACCAACTGTACTTCGTGGAAAGGAGGTTCTTCCCTCCGGACAGATCCTTAGGGATATATTTCGAGTGGTGAGTTAAATACCTCAAAACCTAGATAATCGTTTCCTAAACTTTCGGTAGTCGCGAGTGTACCACTTTCAGTTCTTCATAAAAAAACACCTGCTATCCTGTAAAAATATAAACGGTTGTCTCAAACCTTTATAAAGCTATAGTGGTAAGCTAAATAAATATGTGGCCAAGGATATAAATATGTAGTGGTAACCTAAACAAAGCCGTGGCCAAGGTTAATAAAGTCATAGCATTGCGTTTTAATTAGCGTTAGTTTATCTGACATAACACTAATAACAAAATAATATTTTATGATTAATAAAACTCACTGGGTGACTTCCCTGCCATCGGGAAACCAAACAAGATGACCCTGATTATTTAAGAACTGTCAATATTTTCCCATGCGTTAATTTGGTTTCAATTTTTTTCTTTCTATGTTCTATCCTGTCTTCTGTTTCAAACTCACTCCACATAATTTATGCTAGTTCTCTACTAGCACTATATACAACATTTGTGCCGTTCCTTACTCTCCCGATGTCTGCAGGTACGACTCCCTGACGGGCGTCCCAAGCTGCCAGCGGACGGTAGCCTTCGAGAAGGCCTGTGTGCTATTCAACATGGGGGCCGTGTACACCCAGATTGGCACCAAACAGGACCGGCTCGCCTCCAAGGGGCTCGATTCGGCTGTGGACAGCTTCCTCAGAGCCTCCGGTACGTTCCGGTACATCCTGGAGAACTTCACCAACGCCCCCAGTATGGACCTGGGCCCCGAGATGCTCGACATGTTGGTCCAACTGATGTTGGCCCAGGCCCGGGAGTGTCTGTTCGAGAAGCTGGAGCTGCAGTCGAGGGACAGGAAACAGGACGTGGACGTCTGCTTGGACCTTGCTCAGGAGGCGGCCCAGGTACACTTCTTACTGTTGCTCCAGGCAAGACCCAAGTATAGTTGTTATTGTTGGACCAATTACAGATTTGCTATTGTTGGACCAATCACAGATTTGCTATTGTTGGACCAATCACAGTTGCTATCGTTGAAACAATTACAGTTGCTATTGTTGGAACAATCTCAGTTGCTATTGTTGGACCAATCACAGTCGTTATTGTTGGACCAATCATAGGTTTACTATTGTTGGCTCAATCACAGATTTGCTATTGTTGGACCAATCACAGTTGCTATCGTTGAAACAATTACAGTTGCTATCGTTGGAACAATCTCAGTTGCTATTGTTGGAACAATCACAGTCGTTATTGTTGGACCAATCATAGGTTTACTATTGTTGGCTCAATCACAGTTTTGCTATTGTCGGACCAATCAGAGGTTTGCTATTGTCGGCCCAATCACAGTTACTATGCCAGTCAGCACAGGCCTGAGTGTGTTGTTTGAAAATATGGACAGCAAACAGCCCCGGAAACCTTGTTTCATTGGCTATGATTGCCCAGAAAATGACTTATATTAGTGATTTACTCTCCGTTTATTGGACTAGTTTTACTACTTAGTGGTTGTTTTGAAAAGTTTTCCATATTAATTAAAAAGTATCACTACTCAAAACATTTTCAACTGCTCCCAAAGTTGAACTAAATCCTTTCGACCACCAACATTGATTTAAAGGCACTAAAATTTTTCATTCTATAAATATGCCTTATTTGATTCATTAACTAAAAAGTTATCAAAATCTTCTCATAATATTCCCTTATGGTTTACAGTATAATTTATCTTTATATTATTATTTAATGGACTAAGAATGTAAATACAATTGTAATGTTTTTATTTCCGCTATTATGGCAACATTAGTTTTCAGTCTTCACACAACGGTCTTCCTATGAAAATGAGACTATATTTAACAAGCACAGTACATGTGATAAAACTCCCATGACAGTCGAAAAATTACAATGGTTTAAATTCTGGTACCTAAAACCCAAAAGTAGTGCTTTGTAAAGTTTATAATGTTTCATATTTCCCCACATATTTGATCCAAATGTCCTGAATTTGTCCTGCTATTCCAGGTTTCTGAGGTGTACGGGAAGGTCCATACCCTCATCTCGTGCCAACCTGTCAAGGACTACGTGCCCTACTCGTGGGTGTGTCTGGCCCAGGTGAAGAGAGAACACTACACCGCCCTGTCGCACTACCACACGGCCCTGGGTGTGATGGGTGCACGGATGGGTGATATGAGTGCTCAGACCAGGGACACACTACAGTTCCTTCACGCAGAGGACGAGAACAAGACGAGACTGGAGATACGTGTGCCACAGGACGACGACGAGAGAAAACTTCTCGGTGAGTGGTTGACATTATCAGTTAATACTAGTGCGTCTTGAAGTGTTGCCAGGGTAAGCAGCCTTAGTCTAAACTCATCATCATCGTCATATTGAACTGTTACCAGCCTGTGGCCGGGTCTGTTTAGTAAAATGCCTCCATCGCCCTCTGTCCTTTGACCTTTCTGATCCTCTCACTTGCACACTTGCTGCTATCTGTTCCTGCCATCTCTTCCTTGGAATCCTCTTCTCTTCCATCCTCATTACGTGTCCATACCATCTCATCCTTACTTCCTCAACTATCACATGTACAGTAGCCCCATGGCTTCTTTGGTGCTGACTGACAGCTCACAGATGACTTCTGACAGTCATCATTTAGGTTTATACCTAAATTTTGACTCTCAGAAGTGACGATTGCTAAACACATATTTTTGCAGATCATGTGGTTCGGCGTAGGGATACATAATTTGGTCTGGTAACTTTTCAAAGCCGTTAGCTGTGAGCTGTCAGTCTTCACCAAAGAAGTCATGGGGCTACTGTACCTCAACTCTTGACCTTACATCTTCATTCCTAATCCTATCTCTTCTGGTGACACCAAGCATGCTCCTCAAAAACTTCGTAACCATTAGCCTAAATTGCTCCTGTGAATTGTTCACACCCCTTAGTAGAACACTCATTGGTCAGGTATAGAAGGGGAATACACTGCCGTGTGAGGCATGCAGGGCAGAGCATGTGTGTGATTGGTCAAGTGGACGAGAACATATCACAGGCACAGTTTTAACAAGGTCTGCTTCTCTTGAAACACTCGACGACACTCCACTGATTAGTAAGGCTTTAGTGGTAAGATAAACAAAGCTGCGACGAAGAAATCACGGCAAAATCTGCGTTAGCCTGTTTATCAGATTTAACCTTTATCAAAAAATAGTTAGTGTTTAATAAAACTAGGTGGTACTTCGTGTACCTCAGGGAGTACATGTACCATAGTGTGGGAATCATTGGAGTAGTCTTACATGTTAATGGCAACATCTTTTATTTAGTTTTGTAAAATAATAAAACTATTTAGTGGTTGAATGGTCTAAGGCATCATACTCGCAATAGATAAGACTGCGAATGATGGAGGAGATCGAGGTTTGAATCCCGACTGGGTGTGCTGAGGATGGTTTTTCCCAAATAGTTTTCCTATCTCTCTCTCTCTCCACACAAATGCTGTTACACTTTCTCTAATTTCACGTTTCATTATCCTTGACACAATAGCATAATTATTTAATATGTGAGCAAACCAAATGGGTACTAAGATGTGAGAATAAAAAAAAAATCTTTATAATTTTGTTTTGTCAGTTTTGGGAATTTTTTTAAAAACTACAAAAATGCAATATACAATCAAATGAAATCATTATTTAGTATTTCTCACAACTCACCTCATTATAATGAAAGTAATAGAATTAAAGTCTCAACTTGAAATATATAGTTTCATCATTTGATATTTTTTCCTATTTGAACAACTAATTAATAACAACTGAAGTTTTGTTCACTTACGGGAAAGGAGCCTGGGTTTTATTCCACTAATTAAATATAAACCTCATCCCTCCATGACAGGTCGAGCCCATCTGAGAGAGTCCCTGCTACTCCACGAGGAGAGCCAACGTCTGCACCGCATGTGTCGGGAGCTGAGAGGGAAGGCCGCCTTGTCCGGGGTGCTTAAGAAGTGCCACACCCGAGCTCTCGACGCTTACACGGCGGCGGAGGAGGAGGATGACTTCCGGGAGGTTTTGGATCCCCCGCGGATACTTCGTGAGTGGCAACATGTTCCTTTCATAACGTTGGAATCGCCAACAATCTTTATAGGTATTTTAGATGTGAATTCAGGGTGACCGGACGTTCTCATTTTCCCAAACATGTCCTACATTTAAACCCTCTATCCGGTGGCTGAAAGGAATTTTTCAAAAATCCCGAAATGCCCTCCATTTTGACAAAATAAATAAATATATATATATATATTTGCTTTCAATGTGATATCGCATTTATAAACTCTGCCATAAAATGACATTTCATTTTTCACCAGCAGTCTTCATACGTTTTCGTCGGCAAACTCGCCACGCAGTGTTAATGTAATAAACTTTGTGATTTCTAATGGCTTCGTGTATGCCATCAGCAACCAATCACAGCAAGCATCCTAATTTATAAGTTCATCTGAAAATTATGCTTAGACGTACAATAATATGTGTAATATTGCTATAAATAAAACACACGAAGTAAATTTGTACAAGTGTATTTTAAATTCTTATTTTCTAATATCCTACATTTATTCTTGAATATGTCTACACTCTGGGAGTCCTTGTACTCCTTTGCGGCAAAGGCACCTTGTCACCCCGTATGAAGTCATTCCTGAAGATTTACCCAACCAATTTTATCTATTTAAAAAAATTAAAGCTTAAATAAAGAGGATGTACTCTCAAATTTCAATGATATGCAAAGAGACTACTGCAATTTTCATAAAATGACCAAATTTATCGAGGTTCATTAAATTAATTTTCTTTTTCTAAAATAAAATAATTAACTTCAAGGACTATAATATAAATGTTCAATTGCTTATCCACTATTTGAGTAAATGATTACCACAGTTCTACTGAACTGATTTAAGTTTTATTTTTAAATGAAAGCATATATATGAATGTATGATCTAGATTCTGCAGGACATCACTGACACCGCACAAGAGTTGGTTCCTTAGATCTGAAAGTACCTATTCCTAATAATCTAGGATTTTGATTAACGTACCTTAGCAAAACTGCTTATGTATTGTAACTAGAGTAGAGCCAATATTAATTATTCATTAGGATAAAAACTATTATTTAACTCTCATATTTATTTGTCTATTTTAAATTTTCGCTCAAAGGAAGTCCAAACTAAAAAAAAAAAAAAAAANGTGTCCTATGTTCATCATCACACACTGTTAGGATAATCAAATCTCATAGAATACGGTGAGCAGGACATGCAGCGTGAATGGAAGATTCTAGAACCTTGTTCAGGGTATTGACAGGCAAACCCAACAGGAAGTGGGAAGACGTTGATGGGAGGATAACATTAGAATGTACCTTAAATAGATGGGTGTAGTGAGGTGGACTGGATAGAACTAACTCAAGATAGGGATAGGGAATAGTGAGGTGGACTGGATAGAACTATCTCAAGATAGGGATAGGTGGCATACTTTTGTTAAGTGTGGCAGTGAACGTTTGAGTTCCTAATGCAATAAAGGGAATAAATATTATTATTATTATTATTATTAACACCGCGTCTTACTACCCGTTCGGGTTATACGCACTTACGCTAATGTGTAATGGTAGGGTGATAGTGAGATGATATGGAGGACCTACAGTTTAACGCGGAATCCGAACCACGGTGGAGGCCTGGGGAATAAATAAAAAAAGTGTTATGGTTAACTGATATTTAAACTATAACTATTCAATTTATGTGTTTTCCTTCACTAATATAAGGAATAATGATCAAACTATTTCAATGCGAGTAATTCTTTGTGTGTTCTCCAGCATCAACTAAGTTCCAACTGTCTCTGACGCCCCCCGACTTCTCCCAATACCGCGTCGAGGACCTGTTCAGGGCTCTGGGTCCTGTCGCCATCTTCTCGGCCAAACATCACTGGACGGCTCCCCGCTCCATACAGCTGCAGAGGTTGGGAGGGGAAGGGTTCGGTTTCAGCGTCAGAGGGGATGCGCCCGTCATAGTGGCCGGGGTGGACCAGGGAAGTCTAGCGGACTTTGGAGGGATGAAGGAGGGGGACTTTATCGTTGCCATCGGGGATAAGGATGTCAAGTGGTTCCCGCATGAGGATGTTGTCAAGTTGATCAAACTGGCCGGGGACTCTCTCAGTCTCAAGCTCGTCACTCCGATGGACAAGAACTACCTCAAGGTACGCTGCAGTTGATTTATTTATTTGGGGCACCTGCACCCCATCACCTTTCTGCCCCTCCTCTCCCTCTATCCAGCTTTATATCCTATCACGTAATAATAAACATTCATTCCTATAATGCAATCAAATTACATCTCCTGACCAGGATTCAAACCGATTACTGGACAACCATTGAGTTGTAAGTGTTAAATTTAATAAGGTACTATCCAAGACATTGAGGAGGAGGACAAAAACCTGTATATTAATAATACTTACAAAGGTGGTGGTGGATGAACCTATTAAACCTTCCCTCTCTCAGTACAGCCCTGGTGAAACTTGTATGTCTATGTCCAAGGGTCAAAGTTTCTGTCTCTTGTTGGCTCGCGGGCTGCAATACTGCACCGATAATACTAGGATTAACTCATTATTACACACTTATACTCAAACTAGGAATTTGGATTTCTCGTGAAGTACTGTATGTATTTTGTTGTTTTCCCCTATTTTTAAATTTTTCATAGCAGGAGGTAGCACGTTTTGTCTTGTATACTTGAGTTGTCATTAGCTGGTTTAACGCACGGTACATTTGTATTAAAACTGAATACTTTTCTTCGCGTGAAAAACAAAAATTGTTTATAAAATCCTAAAATTAGTATTTATTTTATTAGTTAATTATGTAGAATATATATATATCTGCATTTGTCATTTTTTATCCTGAAATAATTATATATTTTTCATGAGCCAGTGGGCCACAAAAAGTATTGCAGTGGGTTGAAGAATCCTGGTTTAAGTTTTCACCTGCTCCTGTTGTAGCAACCTAAAGGTGGTCCCAAAGGGTCGGTGTCCACCAGTAGCAGTTCCAGCTCAGGGGTGTCCAGCGGACAGCCTAGTCCGGCCGGCAGTATGGCAGCCCACAGTCACAAGAAGCTCACGTGGAATCCTTTCAGGAAGACTTCAGCTCACGGTAAAGACAGCGTGCTTGACCATAATGTCATACTCCGATGAGACTGCTGGAGCCAGGTGGATATGCATTCGGTAGTCCCCAAGACACGATGATTGGTGTGGCTGTGCGTCTATTGGCCTACTCCTGACAAGACTTGGTTATTTTATGAGAAGAGAACATTACTTTAAATATATTAATATAACAAGCTCATTAAAAAGCATTTGATTAGCTAATGTGTCACATTCAAATGTTTTCTAATGAAGCTACACGAGCTATTGATTTTCACTTCAAGATCATTCGGTAGATTGTCAGCTGTCGTTAATACACTCTAGTTACAATATTTCAAGAATTCCAATGAAGTTGTGGTATCTAATATTATGATTTATATATTTCAAAAAATTGTTTATTTTTTAAAGTATACATCATATTACTCCGAAACAGATTGTTTATGAATCTTTAGATTAGTGGTTCTCAACCATTTTACCATGGATGCATCCATTGGTACATGTCATGAATATGATGGAATAAAAAGTTCTAATGTCCAGGTATTATGAGTTAAGAAAACCCTTAACAGAGAATGTAATCAAAACAAAATATTCTTTGTGATTAAAATTTATGTATTCTAAAAATGATTAAAAAAACTGAATTAATATCAAATAAGCCAACAATATTTACTATGTTGGTTATTAAAAAAAGTAAATATAATCTTGCTCATGTTAACCCCAGTTGAGAATCACTAGTCTAGATAATGATAAGATTCTTAAGCCATCCCCATGTGGAAATATTTGGGCAAAATAGTGCAGTGAACTGTATTACCATTGAAGATCTACACAACAGGAAATTTGTTCTCAAAGACAATTGTTTTGAGCAATAACTTTAAATGAAAAACCGTTCCAAGCTCCTCAACCTCATTATGCTGTATGCATATATATATATAGGTTGTGTTGTATTTTCATTTATTTAAAAGTAAGTCAGAATTTTTTAATCTTGGGTTAGTTTTTTAAAAATTGTGTTCTTTATCTGAACGATATAAAAAGACTGGAAAAAGTTGTACATTGCTGAAAGTTACCGTGCTTTTTTAAAAAATATATAGCTTATTAAAGTTTATCAAATATTCTTGTTCTACTGTAAATACAATTTACTCTATAGTAAGTGTTATTGTTTGAATGATTTTTTTTAAAGTTATACTTGTGTGGAGTTGTTTTTTATGATGTGTATTTAGTACTGAAAAAAATTTGTGTCATTTTTATTGCCAATTATTGAATGAAATGGACTTGTTAACATGTAGGGTGAGCTACCTGATAGTCAGACTATGGTGTGATTTTGACATCTTAATAAATATGTTGGCATCATAATAATTGGTATCAATGACACGTTAGTGTATGGTCTCATGAAGTAGTAACTACAAGTCAATTTATTAAAGAAATAGAAAATAGAAAAAATGATAAATATATTATCTGTAAAGAATAAAAGTAATGGTTTATTTTCTTCTTTTTTATCTATTTAATTACACATTATATTGTAACAGTTTTCAAATGGGTACCTGGCACCTATAAGTTTTGTCAGATAAATTCTTAAATTTATGGAAAGATTTTGCTACTTTTCCTAACAAACATAATAATCTTATATATTTATTTTATAAAAGTATGAAACATACAACTAACCTTCACTAACTCTACCAATGTCCTTTCCAAGAAAATTGAAGACCTCTATACTTTGTTTTTTTAATCACCCCGTCTTACTCCTTGTTCAGGCTACATGAACTCTATACTTTGTACATTATAAATTGGCCTTAGCTTATTCCATCACAGACTTTTCTAAGAAAAACCAAAGTGTAAACAAGCTTTTAGTAACGGTATGGTAGATAGTGTATATTAAGTATATGTGTGTGTGTTACTGTATTTTTGTTAATAGATCATTTATTTATCATATATGGCTTCACAATTCAAGTGTAAGTTAAGTAATTATAATAAAACATAACTATACTTGGTAAATATTCAAATTCACGATAATACATTTTTAGATTTTTATTTTGTTGGTTTTAACAAATTTATAGTTTTATTATATACAGTTTATTTACAATTGTTATATCCTGTGAATCGATTAGAAAGAAGGCATTTATATGCGAATAGATTATAAGTACATAATTCATATAGACCAACTACAGTTCAAGTTGGTTATAACACGACTCATTAAAATGTCAACATTTTCATTAGTCTTAAGATATATTTTTTTTGTCAAAACTAAAAAAGCTTTTTATTCTTCTCTACTGTGTTTGCCTTTGCTTTTTTTTTAGCAGTACCTGACTACCTAGTTAACATAGAGAAGTTTTTTAAATAGCAATAAATAAATACTTTTATTTTTACGGTATACCTTTTAAAGCTTTTTTTTTTTCAATATGACATTAATAATTTAGCTAAACACTAGCATACATGACTCTGACCCGAGGTTGAAGTTTAAATTCTGTTCAGGTATGTGCATTAAAGAAGTGTTTTCTATTAACAACTATCCACCCTCTCTTTAATAAAGTGCTGGTCATTTATTTGAAGTATTCCTTCTCGCCTTGTTTTCTAGGTACGTACTATCTTCAGTTTATACTAAATTGAAGTTGCAGATAGTACGAACAGGCAATAAAACGTGTAGCATTAACATAATCTGTTGTTGTTTTGATCCAACATAAAAATGTGAAATGTAGAGGAAAATAAAATTGGTTTATAAAATCAATATCCGAGCTAATAAATCTGATCTTTTTCTTAAGATTATTTGAGTGAAAGTCTAGGCTGGTATTTAAAATGAAATTAAAAAAGGGGGGCACTTTCTTTGTTACGAGCTAAAACAATTTTAATTTTAATTTTATTGTTTGTGATGAAAGCTATCTCTAAATTTTATTTATTTCTAATGCTAAACTTCTTCCCATACATCCCTCACCCACTTTTTCTTCACCTTTTTCTAACTGGATATGACAAATATATAATTAAACAATCATCTCCTGGGTCTATTGATTGCAATTATAACCAAGTTTGACTGTTTTGTGATTTGTTAATGTATCAACACAATATGCATTTTATCAGTAGCATTGATATAGGTTCATTCCTTACTGAAGATCTGAGATGGTGCACAAGTCCAATATATTTTATTTTCAATCTATTCAAACATTATATTTTGTCCATACCACTCCATGTTTTCTACGTGCCTGCTTTGTGTTTGATAAGACATCTATTGTATATAATATTCAAGTGTGCATTACCATTACTATGATATTGTACATTCATATACTTTAATCACTATTAATATTATTATTATTGTAAATGTGTGTAGGTTTTGCTCAGCTGATTGTGATAATGTACATTATAACATATTCTTCATCACAGATTTATTATGTAATAATTATAACATAATCATTGTAAATTAATGTGTGTCAGTACAAATCAAACATAATGTGTGTATATACAAATAAAAATGTAATATGTTGATAATGTTCAATGTTTTACTCTTGTGTGTTGGTTTAATAAACCTGGCATTTTCCAAAGTGTAATTTGAAATATTGTCATCATCATCATCAACTGTTTCAAGCCTGTGGCCAGGTGAGTTTATAGTAAAATGCCTCCATCTTTCTCCATCCTTCCACCATTCTTCTCCTCTATTATCTTCTTCTCCCATCTCTTTCTAGCCCATACTTACAGTCTTTTTCTTACATACCTCATTTCCATCATTTTCTTTGCCATTCTCTCCTTCTCCATCCTCATTATATGACCATACCATCCCAGTCTTGCTTCCTCTACTATCTCATGTACTACAACATCCTCATTACATGAAAACACCATCTCATTCCTGCTTCCTCTACTATCTCATGTACTCCAACATCCTCATTACATGAAAACACCATCTTAGTCTTGCTTCCTCTACTATCTCATGTACTCCAACATCCTCATTACATGAACACACCATCTTAGTCTTGCTTCCTCTACTATCTCATGTACTCCAACATCCTCATTACATGCCCATACCATCTCATTCCTGCTTCCTCTACTATCTCATGTACTCCAACATCCTCATTACATGAACACACCATCTTAGTCTTGCTTCCTCTACTATCTCATGTACTCCAACATTCTCATTACATTCTCATACCATCTCAGTTTTACTCTCTGTACTCCTACTTTTTCCCAGATAATTTCATTCCTAATCTTGTTAAGATTGTTGTATATACTATAATATTACCTGGCTATTGGTATTCATAGCCTATTGGTGACTGGTTTAACATTTATAAAATTGACTCAAAGTTAAATTATTTCAGACTTTATATTGCCTAAAAGGAAAGTTAGTAAGTATCCAAATACAGTATAATATACAAGATCTGGCACATATATTAGGTCACAAATTAGGGATATGCAAGAACCACATTTTCAGTTTGAGACGAGAATATGAAAAAATATCAAGATATGAGAAATAATACAATTACCTCATATACCGAAAATATGTTTTCTTTATAGAGAGATAAAGTTACTTTTTGACATTTGGGCTAAAGCTTGTTTGGATTATCTTATAGTTCATTAAAACCCTTAACATATAACTCAACACATTATAAATACAATTGATAAAATATTGATAGTTGTACTATATACCATTTGTAATTTTAATTTTATTGTGTAACAGTTTATAATCTTAAAGTTTGATACTAAGAAAACAATATATCCAAAATATTTTTTTTTAACAAAGTCTGTTTTATGGGAGGGAAATGAGGCTCATATTTGGGTTATTATGCTATTATTAAAAATAATAAATTCTCGTTTGGTTTTTTAATTTCTTTTCTTTTTTTTCCTCCAATTTTTGAGATTCATTTTTAACTTTCGAGATGAGATTGAGATTTTTTTCTTGAATTTTAAAGATATTTTCGAGTCTTGCACATCCCTATTTTAAATGTGATCTGGGACTCTTGTGTTTTTCCCATCCTCTCTTTATTTAATACTAAAGCATTTGCATAAAATTCACTTTTAAAATTATGTCTTCTTTTATTACACCTGATTTCATTGCTGACGGAACTGCATGCTTACTACTGAGCAACAGCGTTGTCATTCTTTTGTTTACCGTTATCATTCTTCCTTCGAATGTATACCAAATTTGGCAATGCTGGGCTGTCGGTGTTGCCAGTAATTAGGGCTGCTTCCTCCAGCACAGTCGTAAAGTTACAGTTCCTAATAACTAGCTCAAAAACATTCACTAAATAAACACATATTTTATTAGTACTCTGTGTAGAATTTTTTTAAAATTTATCACATTAAGATTGTGTGTGTGAGTTGGGTTTTTTTGCCGTAAGGTTGTGAAATTATAATGTTATGTGTATATCAATATATTTATTTGAATAATAGTGTATTGTTAACTGTTAAAATATAGCAAAAATTATGTAGTCTTCAGTTTGTTACAAGAATTTACATTCCAAGAGGAAAATATTAAGTAGTAAAGAAAGGGCAACGGTGTCAAGAGTCTACACCTAAATTCGTAAAGATGTAACTTGTTCAGTAACTCAAGCAGCAATCCATATCGTTTGTATATTAATTATGAGGAAAAAAGCTTTATACATAAAATAGTTTAAGCATAATTATGTGGGGATTAGAGAAACGTTATATACTTAAATCTTGAAAAAAATACGATTGTAGAAATATTTAATGTTTCTAGAAAAGGCTGTACACCTAAAGAAATGTTTTTGCCTGTCAATTGAACTTCCCAACAAACAAAAGCTTGAAGGTTTGGCAACCGGTAACAGAGAGAGAGAGCGAAGATACATCTTTTGCCTATAAGTCCTGCAGTATAAGTAGTGTGTAGTATAAGTGACATATTATCATTTATACAGTGGTATATTCCCAAATAAATATTCATTTTAAACTAGATCTTAAAGGCACAGGTATTTTTTTAAATTAAATTTTCTAAAATTCGTCATAAATAAACTACTCCTAAATTAATGCCCGAGTAACGACAGACCCAGGCAAAACGGACCCCAGCTTCCTTAACTGGTCGGCTTTGTTGGAATGGACTACGTGCTCTCTTTTCTGAAATAACCCTCCCCCTTTCCCTCGCCTATGTTAAATTATTTGCAAAAAATGTTTTGTATTAAAAAAAATCTTAGTAATTCCTTTTGTTGAATGACCTTGACTCCTGATTTTAATAATGGGAACCAAGTTTATCCAACCAGGATACCTCAAGCGCCACTTCACTCTCATCATATGACTGACATCAAAACTTTTTCTAGAATTTTTTTTTTCTGTACCATGCAACTTATTATTGAAAAATAATTTGGCTGGTCTGGCTAGTCCCCTGGCTTGGCTGCGCGCCCTGTAGTCACGTGATGGTTCTTGCCTGAACCATACCTGGCACAGGTCTATTAGGAGGTGCTCAGTTGATAAAATTGTCAGAAAAAAAGGTTCCCCAGTGTGTAGAGACAATAACGGACTAGAAATAACACGGACAGACAACGTCACTAGTGTGCAGGCACGTTCAAGGTCGATAGATCACGAGACACGACCCTGCCTCATTGTCGAGTTTCTGGCACGGACCTCCCTCGACATTTCGCACCTTGGTCAGTGTTGCCAAACCTTTTTTAAATATATTTTTTTCCAGAGTAAGTTTGGTAGTTTGATAAATCAGCTTGTTTCTAGCGGGATTAAATATATTTGTTGAGAGTTTTTTTTTAAATGGTATTTATTTTATACTTATCTAAATGAGCGTTGGGTCGACTACCACTTAGTTTGACATAGTGGCTCTACTGTTCTTTTCAAGTAGGCTTTGTCCCACTTCGGTGGCCGCATGGTCTAATGCGTCATGCTCGCAGTAGACTAGACTGCCTATGATGGAGAGATAGAGAGAGGTTAAAATCTCGGTCGGGCGGTTTTTCCGAAATTATTTCCACTCTACCTCCAAGAAAATGCGGGTACATATCCATTAAATATAAGCTTCCTAATACCTAGAAACCACTATCGTAATCAGCACACAAGGATATAGCCCGAATGGTTAGTAAGACGCGGTGATAAAAAAAAGCCTGTAACTTTTAATATAGACTATTGTCAAAAGTGTATTACAGTGCAAAATCCTGAAATTCGGTGGTCAGGGGGGAAACGGGGATAACTCAGAGGGTCGTTCTTGGGCAATTTGGGGAAATATAAATATATTGTACCACTTTTATTTAGTTATTTATTTTTTCCCATTTCATCTCACTTCTCAGTCGAGCTATACGCATAATATGTGCTGTACTTCACTTATATGTCAGAGATGAGGAAGGTTGAATTTAGAGAAATTACGCCCGTGTGAGTGGAAAACTATATAGGAAAAATCACCCCCAGTACACCCAACCAGGATCGAACACCGAGCTCCCTGTCATCAGTAGTCTAGTTTATTGTGAGAGTAGCGCGTTAGACCGTGCGGCCACCGAAGCTCGTTTGAAGGCGTTTCCCGCGTTAACGCCCTCAGGAGAAATTAATCTTTAAACGTTGATATTTCGGATATATATCTCTCGATTACTTTAGTTCCATTTAATCAGTTAAAACTATTTTACAGAAATAATAACTGAAAATTTTCCGTCTCACATCTCTAGGTACACCTCACCGAGATTCGAGGCATGACCTCTCCGTGACCGGCGAACCAAACTAGCCGAGAATGACGCCATTTTCCAAATCGCCACCAGCGCGACCATCGACTGAGTGTATCAGCTTCCGACTTACAAACCAACTTATTTTATAACAACAGTCGGCCACCAAACCTTCAATTTAGAGGAAGTGAACCCGCATTTGCAAGTGGAAACCCCGATTTCAACTGTGATACGTTTTTCGACCGTGAGTATAATCGAACCCGGGACTCAAAACCTGACAGGAAGACGCGCCACCGACTTGGCCGAGACGTCGAACTAAATAAAAGAAGTATTAATTTTTAAAAATATAGGCCTGCACAGATCGACGCGGGAGCGAAATTCGCGCAAACTAACAATGCCATTACCCGCCTCGGTGACGTAGATAGCTAGCGCGTTAGTTTCGTGCTAAACTAGACTGCCGAGGACGGCAAGATTGAGGTTTGAATCTCGGACGGGTGAACTGGGAGGGGGGTTCCTAAAATGGTTTTCCACTCTTTCTCCACGGAAATGCGGGTTCACTTCCTCCAAATGCAACCATCCAAATTCCTAACTCATTAGCGCAATTAGTACTTAGGTGTATAACCTGAACGGGTAGTAAGGCGCGGTGTTATTATTAGTATTATTATTATTATTAGCACCGCGTCTTACTACCCGTTCGGGTTGTACGCACTGACGCTAATGTGTAGTGGTAGGGTGATTGTGAGATGAAATGGATGACCTACAGTTTAACGTGGGATCCGAACCACGGGAGGCCTGGCATTCCACACATTCACAAGTTGTGATTAATACATGTCTTGTCAGAGGTGAAGGAAAGGTTTGGTAATCAGCTAAATCTGTGCCGGGACCGAGGATTGAATCCCGCTGCCAACATAGAAGTCTGACACCTTACCTCTAGACCGCCAGGTCACCGAGGCGCGGTGTTAATAAAAACAAAAAGGAGATGCCAGTGCGGGATACAGGAAAGCACTAACCGGGGCGAATAAATCCCGCGTATTGGCGGGCGAATGCGGGACAGCAATGTCGCCCCGCGTGGTTCGCCGCATGCTACGTTTTCCCACGTCCCGCTAGCTGCTCTGGTTACAAACGGCGATGTTGTGTGATTTATCATCTTATATATCATATAGAGCCCTTGCTAGAAATTGTGTACACTAACTCCGTCAGTGGCGGCTCGTAGCTAAAATTAATGGGGGTGCTGCTCCAGATTTTTTTTAGCCTTTGTTTTAAAATTGTGTAAAAGGGAAAAAAACATGAATAAGAAGAAAATTTATTCAGGAACTTGATAAAATCTTAACAAAAAAAAAACTTTTTTACTTACTTTAATTTAAATTGTTACAGTTCAAGCTTGATTTATTCAATTAAAAATGAAATCCATTCTTCTTCTTTTAATTTGCTCAAAAAGTTCAATAATTCTCTCCTTGATCTCTGGATGACAATTGAGGAAATTTTTCTACATTGAAAGTACTGCAAGCGCATTTAGTATTTCTGTTAAATAAAAGAATTAAAAAAAAAAAGAATCTAATATAATAGCTGGAAGCAGAATAATAATCTAATTCTACACTCTTCTACACTTTATCACATTCAAGAATATGGTAGACGGTTTTTAAGCACAACACACGCCGAGTAAAATAAAAAACTTCCTTCCACTATCACACCATAGCCGGCACTGCGAGAGCAACAGTGCTCTCTCTACCTGGCAGTCCCGCCTTCCTCCTCACCCCCTTCCTATGTGCGCATGCGCACAGCAGTCAAACACCACGTCGCTAGCACTGTGCAGCGCACAGTTCCATACAAAGATTTTTGTATCTTTTTCATAAACTGGGGGATGTCTACTGAAGTACTGACATTAAGCTTAAGGAATATATATTGCACTACAAAAATAAAGAAATAATTAAAGAAAAAAAAGGACTCATTACATTAAATGTTATCGATAATATCAAATGGAAATAGGGGGTGCTGCATGTTCCGCAGTGCTTGTATACGAGCCGCCACTGAACCCCGTGCTTTACAATATAAGTCATAACGATTACAAGAAATTCAAAAAGAATAGCCGGATTCGGACAGAGATCGCGAAGAAATTAAAAGTATCAGGTGAGTAAATACCCTTCGTGTGACAGTATTTCTTTATTAATGCCATGCACCTATTGCTTCGTTCTTTTATCTTCATTTTCAGCTACAGCAAGTAACGACAATATTTCTTCTTCTGATGAAGTACACATAGCTACAAACTTAGTCTACACTTCATTAATAATGCAATGAACATGTACACTAACACAGACTTAAGAGACATAGACTTGCGTACACTGGTATCCTGTCTTGAACCACCGTGAATCGCTTCGGGTCGATATGACCACGCTCAATCCCGCCAGAAATTCACGCTCTCTAGCCAGCTTTGGTTTGCGTGGGCCCTTATTCTCAAAATTTGATAACCTTCTTAATAAATAATTGTACCTTCCGGCTACTTCCCTATTTCCGCTTTTAATTGACAAGCGTCAATCCATATTATTGAAGCGTAAATTGAGGTTATACGGAGCCGACCCGCACCGGAGCGGACGAATCGTTAATAGAACATTCATCCGCACTTTTTTACGGTGCGGTGCGGACCGTGTAGCCACCAATCCCCGAATACGCATGACGATTCGGGGGTCTCCGTATATGTTCGGTAGCTTCCGAACTATGTTTTTATCCCAACCACCAAGCAATGGACATGGGAACGTGCATTTATACCAGGTTTGGAAAAAAAAAAAAGTTGGGTGTTATTATTATTTGGGGGACGGGGGTTATTGGGCTTTGGGTTAAATTTTATTTGTTTATTTGCTATCTATGCTAACTGATTTAATCACTCCATAAAGTAGAGTAATTATTGTTTGAGATCAAGTGAAGCTAGAGCTCTCACTGTTCTACAGTAGCCCCGTGGCTTCTTTGGTGCTGACTGACAGCTGACGGCTTTGAAAAGTTACCAGACCAAATTATGTATCCCTACGCCGAACCAAATGATCTGCAAAAACATTTGTCTAGCAGCTGTCACTTCTGAGAGTCAAAATTTAGTTATATACCTAAATGTTGACTTCCAGAAGTCAGCTGTGAACTGTCAGTCAGCACCAAAGAAGCCATGGGGCTACTGTACTAAGGCTTCCACAACACGACTTTCGATGGTAGGAGTGCTAGCGACGCGCGCATACATTCCAATTTTCCGGCTCGTGTTGCCACTTGCTAGAAAATTCGACAAGGTGAGATGTGTGTTCTTTAAAATAAGGGAGACTCCCAACACAAGTTGGCACTATTCTGCGACATATTTTATTCTTTACACGTATCCAAGGGTCATCACTCACACCGGAGCGCCGTGAGTAGGTATTGCACGCCACTGTGCCTGAACCGTCAGCAGATCAGATATAAGTATTTATCATGATTGATTCTATGCTGTATCTGACATCTTAATTACTACTGTCAATAAACCGGCAGAATGAAGTTGTGTTAATATTTCGACTTCTTCACACGACAAAACGATACAATAATATCTAACATGATTGCGCACGGCTTAGCGGCGCGGATCCGGTGTATTGACCTGTACACTGTGCAGAGGCGTGGATCTGGTATGTGTTGACCTGTACACTGTGCAGAGGCATGGGTCCGGTGTCTGTTGACCATGTACACTGTGCAGAGGCGCGGGTCCAGTGTCTGTTGACCTGTACACGGTGCAGAGGCGTGGATCTGGTATGTGTTGACCTGTAAACGGTGCAGAGGCGTGGGTCCGGTGTCTGTTGACCTGTACACGGTGCAGAGGCGTGGGTCCGGTGTGTGTTGACCTGTACACTGTGCAGAGGTGTGGGTCCGGTTTGTGTTGACCTGTACACTGTGCAGAGGCGTGGATCTGGTATGTGTTGACCTGTACACTGTGCAGAGGCGTGGATCTGGTATGTGTTGACCTGTACACTGTGCAGAGGCATGGGTCCGGTGTCTGTTGACCACGTGGATCTGGTATGTGTTGACCTGTAAACGGTGCAGAGGTGCGGATCTGGTATGTGTTGACCTGTACACGGTGCAGAGGCGTGTGCCCGGTGTGTGTTGACCTGTACACTGTGCAGAGGCGTGGGTCCGGTGTCTGTTGACCTGTACACGGT
Organism: Timema shepardi; assembly: GCA_902151425.1. NCBI lineage: Eukaryota > Metazoa > Arthropoda > Insecta > Phasmatodea > Timematidae > Timema > Timema shepardi. Next base: position 271,684 of record CABFVX010000361.1, read on the forward strand.
GCAGAGGCGTGGATCTGGTATATGTTGACCTGTAAACGGTGCAGAGGCGCGGATCTGGTATGTGTTGACCTGTACACGGTGCAGAGGCGTGGGTCCGGTGTCTGTTGACCTGTACACGGTGCAGAGGCGTGGATCTGGTATGTGTTGACCTGTAAACGGTGCAGAGGTGCGGATCTGGTATGTGTTGACCTGTACACGGTGCAGAGGCGTGTGCCCGGTGTGTGTTGACCTGTACACTGTGCAGAGGCGTGGGTCCGGTGTCTGTTGACCTGTACACGGTGCATAGGCGTGGATCTGGTATGTGTTGACCTGTACACTGTGCAGAGGCGTGGGTCCGGTGTCTGTTGACCTGTATACGGTACAGAGGCGTGGATCTGGTATGTGTTGACCTGTACACGGTGCAGAGGCGTGGGTCCGGTGTCTGTTGACCTGTACACGGTACAGAGGCGTGGGTCCGGTGGCTGTTGACCTGTACACTGTGCAGAGGCGTGGGTCCGGTGTTTGTTGACCTGTACACGGTGCAGAGGCGCGGGTCCGGTGTGAGTTGACCTGTACACGGTGCAGAGGCGCGGGTCCGGTGTGAGTTGACCTGTACACGGTACAGAGGCGTGGGTCCGGTGTCTGTTGACCTGTACACGGTACAGAGGCGCGGATCCAGTGTGTGTTCAATACATTGTACAGTAGCCCCATGCCATCTTTGGTGCTGACTGACGGCTCACAGCTGACTTCTGACAGTCAACATTTAGGTATATACCTAAATTTTGACCGTCAGAAGTGACAGCTGCTAAACACATGTTTTTACAGATCATTTGGTCCGGCGTAGGTATACACAATTTGGTCTGGTAACGTTTTAAAGCTGTCAGTCAGCACCAAAGAAGTCATGGGGCTACTGTAGGTGCTGTTATTTTCAACCACAAATGTAAATATATTTAATATTTTATGTACTTTGTATTTAATATTCAGTTTTGGTGACTGAACGATCTCCCGGAGATATCAGTGAGTACCACGAGAACTATATTTGTCATTATTTGATGGACAGCTTCTACCCCCTACCCCACTCCCACCCATAAAGACCCTGAAGACGGTGATTGTAGAGAAACGCCAACCAATTATTGGTGGGTCTGTGCTGTGTTGTCTGGTTAATTTCACTTTAGAATGGTCAATTATAGCGTCACGGTGGGCCCGCTAGGAGCGTGGCAGTCTGCTCGAACAAAAGAGAGTATGATTATTATTTCTCGGTTTGAGGAGCTATTCAGCTATAGCTTTTCATTGTTAACGCGATAATAATTAAGATTTTGTTATACTCATAAAAGTACATCACATTTCAGCGAGTCAATAAATACTATTCAGCTTGATTTTAATTAAAGATATAAATATAACTTAATATAGTGAACTTATTTTAAAACCAACATTGTAACTATGTTTATTATTCTTAAATAATTAGATACACTTAAAATTGTCATTATTAACCAGCTAAATAAACAGGCGTGTTAAAAATTTATGAAAACTGATAATCTAGATTATTATTTTTTAAATCCTTAAATTATTGTGTAAGTATTTTAACTAAGTATTGTTGCCGGTGTTCCTCTTAAACTGTCTTTTGTTGGTCCAAAGTGAACTTTGATAAAAAATCATCTGTCACCATGAGGCCTGGCGTGACATCTGATAAACTTCTTCAACTCTTCAAGCAAGGTAAGATAATTTGTTTTACGTGTACCGGATCTTGCTACCTGTAGGGGGGTACCAACCAATTCATTAAAATAATGCGGTTTCTCAAACTGTGATAAGTGTACCCCCAGAGGCATGTGAGGGATTTCAGGGTGTACCTAATGTGCCACTGAATTTTATTAATCTTGCTATATACAAAAATCATTAGATCTGCAGCTGTCATTTTTGATAGGTAGGCTATTATCTTTACCTATAAAATAACACTAATTATATATTAAAATGTTATAAATGTTGAAAGTAAAACATTTACAGTATCCTAGATTTTTTAACAGTAGGCCTACTTAGTGTAATTATTTTTAGTTACAGACTACAACATTTAAATTATATTAAACGTTTTTTATTATCACTGTTTCTTCTAATTCTCTTTTAAGTTAACTTAAATTTGTTGTCAATAAAAATACTTCCTTTGACTTAGTTTCGCGGTAAATGTATTTGGATTATCTGGAATTTTGGACTACCGGGATCTATAACTGTGATTTACTTATACCAATAGCATTTGAATCTGGGTATTGTCACATGTGGTCGACTATTCGGGGTTCTAACCCATAAGGAAAGAAGGTCAAACTGGTGCCAACTGCTTCTTTATTACCCACCTCGGTGGCGTAGTAAGCTAACGCGCTTATTTCGTGTTGAGCTAAACTGCCGAGGACAAAGAGATCGTAGGTGACCTGGCGGTCTAGGGGTAAGGTGTCAGACTTCTGTGCTGACGGCCGGGGTTCAATCCTCGGTCCCGGCACAGATTTATCTGATTACCAAACCCTTCCATCACCTCTGACAAGACATCTTGTGAATGTGGGGAATGCCAAGCCTCCACCGTGGTTCGGATTCCACGTTAAACTGTAGGTCCTCCATTTCATCTCACAATCGCCCTACCATTACACATTAGCGTAAGTGCGTATAGCCTGAACGGGTAGTAAGACGCGGTGCTAATAATAATAATAATAATAATAATAATTATAATGACAAAGATCGAGGTTCAAATCTCGGTCGGGTGAAATAGGAGTGATTTTCCATTCTCCCTCTATACAAATGTGGATTCACTTCTTCTAAATTCAACCTTCCCAATTCCTAACCCACTTATGTAATTAGTACTTAAACGTATAGCCCGAACGGAAAGTAAGACGCGATGTTAAATTTAAAAAAAATACCAATAAGGTTTAGACACCTTAGCTCAGTCGTTAATGTGTCTTTCTACATAGTTAAGAGTCCCGGGTTCAATTCACGGAGGGGTCAAAAAACGTATCATTGGTGAAATGTGGGTCTCTCCTTTCACAGTGATGAATTAACGGTTGGGTGTTGGGTCTTGTTCTGAATTTAATTGTTTTTTTTTAAGTCATGTGTTGATGTAATCAGTTGCTTCAAAAAATGCTCGTTAAATACCTCCAATAACAATATCACCGATGAATTGCCGCGACAGTGAAACTAAAGAAGACCCTCTTGTTCCAGACGACTGGAGGAGGGTACTAGCGCTTTTAGCCGGGGATGACGCGGGAGACAGTTTCTATGACGAGTTGTGGCTGTGGGTTCGCCCCTCTCTGGGTGACCTGCTGTACATCGGACAAGAGGTCCGAAGGACTGGCTCGACCAGAGTAGTCAGTCTCGGCTGCGGTACCGGACTTTTGGAGTGGCTACTGCATCGGACAACAGGTACGGTACAATTTTTCATGGAAAGGCCATTATCTGACAGCTAGTAAGGTTTATACAGTAGCCCCATGGCTTCTTTGGTGCTGCCTGACAGTTCACAGCTGACGGCTTTGAAACGTTACCAGACCAAATTATGTATCCCTACGCCGAACCAAATGATCTGCAAAAACATGTGTTTAGCAGCTATCATTTCTGACAGTCAAAATTTAGGTATATACCTAAATGTTGAATGTCAGAAGTCAGCTGTGAGCTGTCAGTCAGCACCAAAGAAGCCATGGAGCTACTGTAGATCCACTTTATTACATATTTGTCAAGTCATGTAATATGCAGCTATCACATTTGATAGATGTCATCAATACATATAAAATAATAATAATTTAGTAAAATGTCATTAACTTTGTGTAATTGGTCAGTGTAAACGGAGTGTACATCTGCAGTTTATTGGCGTGACCCAACTATATTAGGCACATGTTTGCAGCCTTGCTGAGAATCGCCACTATTTTAATTCAACGACAAATTGTGGGTGAAAAAAATGTACAAAACAATTTTAATAGGAAGGATCCCATAGGAAATTTAAATATACCTTTTGTGGACAACAATGACAACATTTTACTATGTTATTGGTTTTATTTTATAGATATTAATAATATCTATCAGATAAGACCGTTCCTATAAAAATTGGACTAAACGTTTGTTTACTACAATTTTTACTGTAAAAGGATATAAATCTGACAGGAAAATTTACTAGAACTATTTTCATGTCATCTACAGCTGTCACTTTTGATAGATATAATCAATACCTATAAACAGTACAGGGAAATCTCTTAATAGCGGACACCTTCCAGGACTAAAAGAATGCCCATTAATAAGGGGTGTCCGTTATTCGAAGAAGAAAAAAAATGCTTTTACACAGTCTAATCCATATGAGCCATATACTGTGGATATTAACCTCAACAATCTAATTACTGCATTGTGCAGTAATTGCATAGTAGCCCCACGGCTTCTTTGGTGCTGACTGACAGCTAAAAGCTTTGAAAAGTTACCAGACAAAATTATGTATCCTAACGCCGAACCATATGATCTGCAAAACATGTGTTTAGCAGCTGTCACTTCTGATGGTCAAAATTTAAGTATATACCTAAATGTTGACTGTCAGAAGTCAGCTGTGAGCTGTCAGTCAGCACCAAAGAAGCCATGGGACTACTTTTTTTTTTGTATGTAGAATAATTATGACAAGTGAATAAATGAAATGTAGACAGTATGCCTTCTGTAATGTAGGCCAATATGTGTGCACGAGCACTGACAAAACTAATGGAACAACCCCCACTGATGCCTCGGGAGGGGTAGGAGTTGTGACCTTAAAGTACTTAGTCATTGCTATGTAGACTATTTTAGAAATCTTTACTAGAAGGGGAAGGCAGGACTGCTTACACTTAGCGCGAGACACTTGTAACTGAAATTCCTACAGTAAAATACTGTATATGGACTGGTGTTTTCAATTTTTGTCCGCTATTTAGAGATTTTTTTATAGATAAATATGTATCTTTAGCAGTATCCGCATTCGTTATTAGGAAGTTTTTCACTGTAAGAGGCAATGTTATTTTACCGGGGAAATTTAAATTGTTCGTTATAACGAAGATGTCGTTATCCGAACCCTTCCTTCATCTCTGACAAGACGTGTATTAATCACAGCTTGAGAATGTATGGAATGCCAGGCCTTCACCGTGGTTCGGATCCCATGTTGACATTATACATTAGCTTGTGTACAACCCGAATGGCTAGTAAGACGCAATGCTAATAATAATAATAATAATAATAATAATAATAATCTAATATTAAAGTTTTCACACACTGGATAGAAAGCCACAACTGAGTGCAGCATTGAGTTTTTTTTATCATCTAAAACAATTCATTGTATTTGTTTGAAGAATTGAAGTAAAAAAAAAGAGTTTATTTTAAATGTGCCATTTTTTGGAGTTCAGTAACAGATCATAACTTTTCCCAAACAAATAAATGCATGATTTACAAATTTTCACAATGTGAAAGCTTTTCCCAAACAAATTATATTACTAAACCGACTGTGTGATGACTGTAGCTCTAGTAGCTGCAAGATACATGCCGTCACATGATAAACAATCACTTGGAGTGTTCATTTGTTTGTCTGGAATTAAAGACTGAATTTCTTCATGAAGGAAAAATGCACAATACTGTGTTTTAGTGTCTAATAATCTTTATTTATTCGAAACCAAGCAAACAATTGATTCTTTTCTCTCAGGATTAGATGTGGTTGGTGTTGAAGTGAATCGCGACTGGTGGGAGAGCGGCTATGCCCCGACCCCATTCTTGCCCCTGCATTTTGCCGATGAAGAAAGTCTCGAGGTTATTACAGACCAGAACTCGGCCCTAATGTTCTGCTATTTCAATGACGGTGAGGCCTTCACCGAGTATTTAGGCCGGTACCGAAACAGTTGTTTGATCATCATAGGCCCGGGGGAGGGGAGGGGTATACACACTTGTCCGACCCCTTTTAACCCACCACTAGACGAGATGGTGTGGAGGAGACAAAGCTACCAAGAGCTAGGAGCCACTGGAGACTTTGTGGCGGTGTACACAAGATGAGTTTCTCACACAGCACTTTTTTTTTTTGGTGTGAAACCCGCTTCAATGATCTAAGGCAGGGGTGGCCAAACAGTTGATCTTGATTGACTGTGGCCGCCTGTTTGGTCGATCATCTATGTGTTTGATTAAAAAATATTGGTGGGGAGGGGGGAATGAAAGAGAGGGTTTGCAGCAACTTAACTTAATTGATTGATTTAACAACTCACTGCAATACCTACAACTTGAAAAAGGAAATTTAAAGAATTCTCTTAGATCATTAAAAGCTGCAAAAAAGTGAAGAAAGCCACATTTTGGGGATATTTTGTACTGAAATACAAACATTATGGCAAGAATTGGAGGACTAGTCTCAAGATGTGAAGCAGTTTAATCCAATATTTTTTTTTTTATCATTTATGTCATTCCCATTTGCTGAAAAGAACGTTGAAAGAGTTTCCGAAGCAGTCTCTTCCATTCTTAACATCACTAGTGTTTCCGCCGCGGAAGGAGAAAGAATAAAACTGCAATCTAATATCCCCATAACTGGTTGAATATCTACACTAGGCTAGATAGAAACAATTTTTCTTAAGATATACTAAATCTCCTCACCATATAAGAGTACCCAGACACCCTAATCGTTGAAAGTTTTATTTATTTGCACGATATGATCTTTAAAGTTTTAGATTTAATATTGTATGTATTACAATCCGACACCTTAGCTCAGTCAGTAGCGTGTCAAAAGTGACCCATGCCACAGGCTGGAAACAGTAATGGATGTGAACAAAAAATAATCATAACTTGGCTATAATTTATTTCAAGCAGAAATGTTTCAAAGTAACACCAGAAAATATATGCTAATGTGATGTTGATACCTACTAAGAAAAA
>CABFVX010000361.1:278540-315939 GCA_902151425.1 Timema shepardi
ACTAAGAAAAAAAAAAAAAAAAGAAAAAAAAGAAGACGTTTGAAATATACCAATCCATTAAATGTGCGTGTACGAAGAATCTGTATTACTATAGAAATTTAATTAACAGTAATTGTGACATCTCTAATTTGGTGTCCATTTTTCTTAATCTACAGTTATTTAGTTTGACTTTAATTAAGAAAGAGAGGTTTAAGGATGAAGACATTTTTATCTTTAAGTGATGAAATAAAGATGAAATTACAAAAATGACTGGAAATTTTATTCAAACTATAACAAAAAAGAACAAAAAACTAAAAATACAATATTTCACTATACAAACTTTGTACACACCCATACAAAAATATAAATACACTCATCAATTCATTCAATTTTCTCAGAAGTCGATTCACAATATAATTAGTTTGTACAAATAAAAGTTTTTTTTATTACTAAGCTTACATTAGTTCCCTCCCTACCTTTTCTTTTAAATAGTTACACATCAAAAACAGCATAAAATACTGACAAACTGTAGTTTGACTACAGAAATTTAAAATCACGATAAAGTGAAAAGTAAATCACTATATACATCTAATGGTCAGAACGTGACTAATATAAATTATAGACAAATGCTCATTACAAGGCTAAAATAGGTAGCCTAAACTTGATAAATTTCATTTTTTTTTATTTATAAAATCCCCCTTTAACTGTTCACATTCACAATCTTGCATTGTTGAGTTGTATACTATGAATAATATTATAAAATATTCATGCTATAAACAACCTTAAAAGTATGAGTACAAAACTATATTTCATGTTTCGTGCTGTTAATTAAGAGCCTGTCTCACCCCACAGATAACAATAAACTTAGCTAAGAAATACAGCTTGAACCAGACGTTACATCATAGTCTGGTCATATAAAGTCTAATTTGTTTTCGAGCTTTAATACTGCTTACTGGTGGTTCAGAACCAATTATATTACGAACTTAACAACCAGGCCCAAGACCAGTAATTTAACACTTAACTAAATGTATGCATGTTGTAATGAGTGGATTATAGGAAAGATGGTTAAGATTTAGTTACTATTTGTATTTTACATTATTCCATAATATTTCTATTTCCTCTTTTGTTCTTTATTTTTTCAGAGATTCGACATCGAAAGGTAAATTGCAGATTTAGATTCGTAAAATAGTTAATTTGAACCATTTCTAGAAGTCTTCATTAGAAAACATTAGATTTGAGACCAGTAAAACCATTTCATCATAAAAAAAAATTTAAACTCTAATTATTAGAGAATGAAAAAACTATTTCACTGATCCCAATTTTGCTAATGCTAAGTGAAGAATGCAGGAAACAATATTTTATATAATTTCTGGTCTGATCATATCATTTATTTAATTTCCTTGTTAACTGACTGTGAGATAAGACTCTTAAATTTAATCGTTGTACAATGGTAGGGTTCAGAACAAAATAAATAAATATATTTTTTGTCGTCAATGTTGACAAAACATATATATTTGATTTTTAGAATGACTAAACAATTGTAATTAATAGATACCTACCATCATACAGCAACCACACTATATTATTATGATAGTGCTGATAAAAAGGTACAGTAAATAGGAATGCGTGAAGCTTCGAATTGTCCAAGTTGAAGGTCAAATCTTCTTTGGTTTGACTTTGACACTAAACAACCTTCAAATTTCTCAAAGGAATTAAACTTCAATCTATTATGAACAGAATTTAAAATGAATACTTGCCTAATGGCTTGGAAATATATGTGAAAACAGCGTAGAAACATTGTAAACTAATTTAAAGTAAGTGATAGGAAAGAAGCCAACCTAAAAGGATAGTTAAACTAAATCTTTACGGGAACACATTAGGATTGTTTTCGTGGTGGAATTGGTTATGTCTTGGTATTACGTGTTACCAACCAAATTATTCCGATCCAGGTGGAGCACGAAAACGACTAGTTGATTTTCATTAACGATAATTGTGGCTAGAGTCAGGCCTGCCAGATGATCAAACTAGGTAGCAGAGGTAAAGCGGGGCCTTCCCTCTCTCTTTGTAATATTATAATTCAGTGACGGCGAAACCTTATTTGTCAATAGGGCAGTTAGCAAAAAAATTAAAATAAAAAGTGTTTTTGAGGGATCTCTGGAACCAAACTCGTCAAATGCCTAGAAAATGTGATTTGAAAATGTAACTACCCTATAAGCTATTTATAGAGTAGTCTTTGCATAGAATTAGATGTCTTTTAAAGTCATTTTTTGAAGTGATCTTCTCCAAAAATTTATGAAAATTGTATTACTCTAGTTTTTTAGTTTGGGCCTCTTCCGGCAAACTTGGTCAACTTTGATACTCTCAGAAGTTATTTTGAATAATCTTCTTGAATTTTTGATGATTGGATGCCTCTATTTTTGTATAGAATCTATTTAGAGTGATCTTTTCCCAACATTTTTTTAAAAATTGGATGCCTCTCTTTGTGTGACTAATTTGTTTTATTTTAAATCTAATAATAATAGATTCAGAGAAATTTCCAAACGAACAAAGGAAAAGACTGAACCAAACCAATAATGTAAATGTGACAAACACCGGTAAGTTCCTCCAGAGCATGCACTGTTCTTTAGTGTGGATTGGCACATTATTGCTTATTCATATTTTTTTTGGTATTTTTTAAATCTTCTATACGGTTTTTAAACTTGTTAATATGGAAGGAAGTCTCAGTATTAATAGTCCCCCTCCCCCTTGTGGCAGGCCTGACTAGGGTTGAGTAGATATATAGCACATTCACAAGCTTAGTTTACTTGGATGACAGCTCAAAAAGTTACTAGAAATAATCCCTATTATATCCCTACACCAACAGCTGACATCGGTCACTTTGGACAACTGTAATGAAAACATATGGTATTGTAAGAATGTTACAGTTAACCACAGTAATTACGGGCACAAAACTTATGATTCTATTCCACATTAAAAAAAATAATTATTCACATCACTTTCCCAAAAGGTCTAACGAACATAGCTTCAAAATTGCAACCAACGAATTTAAACCATGTGGTTGAACACAACAGAAACAAGTTATTTAAAAGGATGCACCCAAGCAGTGGACACAAATATTTCAAAATACGATAAAATAATCATTAGATAATTTATTATTTATAAAAAAATGACAAGTATTTTCTCTTTTATAAGTAAATTTAATGCCTGTATTAAAAAGTATGAATGTATGCACTATATTATACATCTTAGATAACATTCCAAACCGAAGAATAAGTACTTTTAATTATGTTTAAAATATTGTTTCAAATTGGGTAAAAAAAATAATTATTAAACGTAATGAAATAGTGTGAGAAAACTTAAGTTTATGTTATTTTAAATGTAAAATATAACATGTAATAAAAAAACTTGACATTTTACAAGTGTTGGCAACCCAATACCTAAACATATAATTTTTGAACTGTCATCTTGGTAAAAACCTATCATGAACATACTTTAACAGATGGTAGGTTAATTTATGTAAACCACGTGTACTGCAAATTGACCAAAAATGAACTATTTTATTCGTAGAGTGATGTTTATTTCAACTAGGCCTAAAATATAAATAAAACATACCAAGCTAAATATATCTTCCAAAAAATAACCTAAAGAAAACATGAAGTACATGTAAGAGTAAATAGATATAAATCATATAATACTCTAATTATTTTATCCACAACCAAACAGTTTTTAAGTACCTACTCACTGGCATACATTTATAGTTAGTAAGTGCTGTCCATTTTAATTCACATACTCTATTAATATCCAATGACTACAAAGTTATACTCGTTTAAAACTAACATTTGGAGTCACGCCGTTTTGAATTTGGCACACAATTCTCAGCTTATTGGTTGATACCAAGATATTTAGTTTGGTCAAGGAAAGCATTACCAAGCTGAGGTCTGGTATCGTCTCGGTTATAAACACTTGTGACCAGCCACGATACCGGGAGCGAATAAGGTAAACACTCTGGTCATAAACGTCGATGTCAGGTCAATTGCGAAAACACGGCTGATAACTTTTCTCTTAATTTCTTAATAGAATCTTCCATCGTTTGTTTAAATTTTTGGGAAATATTCCATTCTCGTAGAGAGGCATAAAAATAACATAAAAACAGATAGACAAATATATGGAGCTATATAATGGATGGATCATATCTATTTGTAGAAGTATGAAAAATTGAAAAGAGAAGTTAATGTGTTCCTATTAAGGCCTAACATAACTTTCCTTTCGGGTTGGCTTCCTTCACTATCACTTACTTTACATTGTTTCTTATTAAACAATTTGAAATAACTTTCTAAATATCACATACATCAAAATATGATAATTTTTAGGAATAACAAATATTTTAGCACTGACCTATAAATAAATTACATATTTAACATAAGCATGGATAAAATCAAATTTATCATCATAAAAGTAGAAAGTGTTCTTTATTTTTGATCAAACCGTTTCTTTTTACCTAAATAGACTTATTGGGATGATTTGAACATTTATATTAGTATTATATGATAACAACAGAAACCCTATCTTCGACCTTGACTTTGTATTTAAAAAGTTAACCTGTACACCCTTGAAGACAACCAAATTACATGAAGTAAATAAATAAAACCAAACAATAAATATGTTGTAAAAGGTACCAGTAACTAGGGTGTTTAAGAAAACATATTGCACCTCATTGCTATATTTATGTGTAAGAACACAATGGGTATATTATTTATAGTTTTCAAATTTGTAAAGTTAGACTAATTTTATATTAAGAGTATGTGTGTGCTGCATGGCTTTGTATGAACATACATGCAGACACAGAGAAGACCAGATATCAGTGTAATGAACCACCCTATAGTTTCAAATATATTAAATGCCCTTTGTTGTTTGAATACTCTTATTAACTAATGCCTATTTAAAATCCTTATAACAGCTCTACAACAAGATGTTTCTAAAACTGAAACTGTTACAATAGATGTGTAGAACTTAACTTAACAACTTGAAAATACATTTTTAACAATTCACTCTATTTTCTATAAGGTTCACACTTGACAGTGAATATTCTAAATAAAGAACTATTTCACTGCACTTGAATAATGTGATAAAAGTAAAGCCCTATTATTGTTTGTGAGGAGTTACTTTAAACACCGGGTCTAAAGACTAGAACACCTTCACTATCTTATTACTGATCTATCTTTAGCAATATATCTGACAGGCGGACAAGTTAGACTGGGTTTAGATTTGTTCATAACGCGTAACTAATATATCAAACATAATGTGTTTAGGTAAATTGACTTTAACAAAGACAACCTCTGTGGTCTTGGGGTAAAGTGTTCTCCTCAGGACTCAATGTTCATGGGTTCAAACCCAGCCGAGATTGATAAAAATCTGTAGCACAACTTCCTTCGGAGAGGAAGTAAAACCGTCGGTCCCATGTCTATTGTGGCATGTAAAAGAACCCTGGAAAATATATGAAAATACCTAGCCCGGCAAAATTGGTGGGACCTTTCGCTCTCACTCATAGAAATTCTCACGTGCTGAAATAATCAGTCAGTTCAGAAAGTACATATTAAACAGCTCAAATAAACGGGGGGAGTGAAAACTTGACTAGCCAATAAAACACCAGTAATAGCTGACATAAAATATTTTGTTTATGATACAAATGTACTGTTATGAAGCTATGACAGGCCTAGCAAGCAGGTAGTGGAAAGTATATGGCTTGAATTGGAGGGAGGGGAGGGATAGACTGACCCGTGCCATGGGCTGTAAACAGTAATGAATGTAAAATAAATAAATGTCTTGTAGTAGCCATACTATTGTTACAAATTTTATTTGTTTTCGCCTGAATTACTATGAGTGAAAATGGTCTGGAAGTATTACATTTTTTATTCTGTTATTGAGAAATAAGTCTACTCTAATATTTATGACAGTAATAAAATCAGAACAAAAAAATAATAATTTTAACTAATAGTACAGAAACCGATTAAATTAGGTTGGTTTTTTTTTATTCAAAATATACAATTTAATCAAAGTTATTTTTTGAGTGAATCCTTAAAAAGTAATTTTGTAGACCTTACTTATATATATTGATTTTAGTTAGATTTAAATCATTAATCATGATATATATTCCTTGGTGAAGTGTTATATTTTTTATTATTAACTGTGCACTCTGAGTTATGGACGAATATAAACCCAGCCTTAATGCGGTAAGTTTTATATTCATATGAAACATGACAATATAATATTATTGAAATGTTAAGTTAAGAAGACTTGACAGTTTCTATGTTCAGGTGTCATTATTTGTGTTTACATATGTTCAAAAATCATTCACTCATAGAATGACATGACTTTGCATTATTTATAGTACCATAATAAATTAGGATAAGTAAATAAATCTTAAAATATTTCAGTAAATAAACTTTATATCAACATGTCTGCAAGCCATTTATTTTGTTACACCTTTATGGTATATAATGTGAGTGAATAGTACAATAGTCTGACATCCTTGCTCAGTCTGCGCGTGCGCGTTTTTGGGAGCGCCTCCCCCAGGACCAATAAAATTGACTGTGGGTTGGATTTTCATTTCCTGGGGCCAAAAAACTACTAGTGATCCCCCCAATGGCAGACTGTTATGAATATTTTTTTTTAATTAGCTACATTTTTGCAAATAATTATCATGGGAGCTTTGAACCACCCAAAATGGCTGCTGAACATTTTCCACTGGATTTTTAAAAAATAAATAACCATTTTCTAACAACAGCAAACTGTTACATATATTTTCAAAATATACAGATTTTTGACAATTCCCTGGTATGGCCCCGGAGTTAGACCCACTCAAATGGTCTGCCAAGACCAGTTGTGGGCTCTGGGGCATGAATATAACATATTATCACAGGTTCTCAGCTATTGTGTTTTTTTTGTATGGCCGGATCACGGTCTATAAGGGTCTCGGGTCAATTTCTGGCATTACCAAAAAATTCATCATTTATGAAATAACGACTGGGGCTGGATGTTGTGTCTGTTGTAGATTGAAGTCAGTTTATATGTCGTGTGCTGATTTAATCAGTCAGTTCAGAAAGTGTACGTTAAATACCTACAATAAATGAAAATGAAATAGTAAAATGGCAAATATTTACTGGAACACATCAATAGGGGCAACCTCGTATAACACGGTTGACAGAATGCGGCAAGAATTACTTGACACAGCACTTCAAGAGTACAGCTGAAGTGAAGAAATAGAGAATTCCCATTTTGTTCTGCTCAGCGTAAGTCGGTGGTCCAACACTGAATGTTTTATTTTTGGGCTGGTTAAAGGCAGTTTATCTTTTGTGTAACTAACTAAACTAAAATATTTTGTATAGTCCAAGTATTTTGATTATAAAAAAATGTATGTGACGACTCCTTTGTATGAGTTCTGACACAGTTCTAACACAACCTGCCACTATAATTGTATAAATTATTAAACTCACACAACATAAAATAAACACTATACTAAATTAAAAAGCTAATTAAATAATATATAACTAATCAAACGAATAAAGACAAATCGAAATTAAAAAATCTGTGAAAAAAAATAGGGAAAGTATTTAGATAAACATAGGGATAGAACATTATGTATTATTGGATTTGATCATGCCATTAAACAAAGTCAACAACCTCTGAAACTATGTTAAATCTAAGTTTTGTTTAGTAAAGCAAAATAGTTCTTGCAATTTGTTGATATAATTCAAATTTGATTCAAAATTCCAAATCAATATAGATACCAAATTAATAATTTAATTTTTTTAAGAGGTTAACATCTATTATTGATAGATACATCAACATTTTGAGGAAAGTATTTTTACAACATTTTACTTAGAACTAAAAACATATTCAAAGTCAATTATAACATTTTTTAAATTAATACAAAATAAAAACTTTTCACAAAATTGACTACATGACCTTTTTAGTGCAAATTATGATCACAAAATTTCAAAATTAAAACAAAAAAGTTTCCCTTTGAATATATATAATTTACTTCACTCGAGCAAATAACACCGGTAAAAGATGTGTTAGAACTGACTATTATAACGACAAAACTGTGACCAAAGGCTAATATTTAAAAATAAATAGGAAAAAGAAACAATGTTTCCACAAACTATATTATAGCTTTTTAAACTGCTATTTTTGGTTTGTTTGGTATGCACCAACCAAATTTATCTATAATTTGTATATTTGTTGCACTATACGACTTAAGTAAGAGTTGATTTGTAATCAATATTAACCAAAAATAAATATTTTATTTATTGACTTTTTATACCAAAATATGACTTTTAATCTAATGAAATCCAAATCACTGTCTAATTAATAGACTTGGGCATAGAAAACTTGTGAACTTCATAATATTAATAATCTATTTATTATTTTAAACATAATTTTGATAACCTCTTTTTATATTGCACTCAAATATATTTATAAAATTGAGCCTAATATTTAATTCAGATTTTAAAGTATTTAATTACACAGTCTTAAATAAGTATTTCATTTGAACCATTTCTGATATAGAATATACTATTCAAAACCTTTAATTCCAAAATGTTGAATTCATTATAAAATTTAATTTTAAAATATTCAATTCACATTAGTTAGCAAAGATTCTGATTTGATTAAAAATTGAAATTTATAAACAATATTAATGAAAGGTAACATGACATTACTTACATCATGTACAATCATGTAATGCTCGTAAAGGTTTCTTCATCTGGATCATTGGAAAAATAAACGTGTTGTTTAGTTTTGCAGATAATCCAGCCATTCAGGGAAAAATGGTGACACTGTTAAAAACAATTAACATAGTTTTTACACTAAACTTTAGCATTTCATTAAAGATATAACTGGTAATTTAAATTTTCATTTGAGTGAAGTTATCCAAGATCAATCCAAACATTAGTACCATGAAAAGGCATAAGAATTTGTAAGTACAATGCTTGTAATTTTTTTTTAAATTCTTTTTATTTAGCACCGCGTCTTACTACCCGTTCAGTTTATCCGCTTAAGTATTAATTATGCTGATGGATTAGGAAGTGAACCTGCATTTTTGTGGAGGGAGAGTGGAAAACTATTCAAGGAAAACCACCCCCAGTTCACCTGAGCTTACAAATTTTCCCTATGGTTTACACAAGCACTTAATGCAAGTGGTGCTATTATTTGCTTAGTTACTCTATGACATTAGGAACTACAAAGTTCATTGCCGCACTTACAAAAGTATGCCATCCACCCCTATCTTAAGAGGCAGAAGGGAGTTCGAGTAATTTTACAGTTTTTAGCATTACATTTTTTTGGCCAAAATAAATCAAATATTTCTCCAGTAGCAACATAGATTTTATTTTTCTGCACACGCTAATATCAACAGATCTTGAATATCTGTCAAGGGTGTCCTGGAATGTTGTCAAAACTTTTTAAATAAAGAGAAAAAGTTTTGACAAAATTACAGGACACCCTTGACAGATATTCAAGATCTGTTAATATCAGCATGTGCAGAAAAATAAAATCTATGTTGCTACTGGAGAAATATTTGATTTATTTTGGCCAAAAAAATGTAATGCTATAAAAACTGTAAAATTACTCGCGCTCCCCTCTGCCGCACCACCTTAAGCTAGTTCTATCCAGTCCATCCTCATTACACCCTATCCCTATCTTGAGCTAGTTCTATCCAGTCCATCCTCATTACACCCTATCCCTATCTTGAACTAGTTCTATCCAGTCCATCCTCATTACACCATATCCTGATCTTGAGCTAGTTCTATCCAGTCCACCTCATTACACCCTAGCTCTTTCAGGTTATTATAATATTACTCTCCTATCTGTATTTAGGTCTTCCCAATAGTCTTTTCTCTTCCAATTAGGTGTGCCGCAAGTGATGTTATTAAAATTTATATTGTGGACTTATGATCACTTATCCTTCACTTGTTTTGATTTCAGCAACATGATTTGAAAGTAGGCATTTTTTTAATACTAAGTTAGAATATGCACACAAAAAACCTCACAACTTTAAAGAATATTTTTTATTTATTTTTATGTAAAAGCATAAATGGTTTATTTTATCGATGAGGAATGTAAAAAAAACAACCAAATTTACAGTAAGAGTAATGTAGCTTCCCTATTAAAAACAGGGTGACTACTAAACTATTACAAAAATTCCTGACTTTTCCAGTTATTTTCTGGTTGAAGCCACCATGAATAGTGTTCTCTGTGTTGTTAATGTAGTAGTGGAAATGAAAAACCAAATAGCATTCTTCAGTGGCACCAACCTTGAAACTATTTTTTTTTTTAAATTCAATTTTAAATATTTTAACTTTAGCTCAAACCATTCATTTGAAAACAATAAAAACAATAAATTTAAATTCGGATTTTATCCATTTATAATATAGAGTAGGGTGTCCAAGCGCTTAAAAAAAAAGCGAATTGACACCCATTCTTAACATTAAAAATGATGTATACTCACTTGTTCTCTGATTGTGATTCGATGTCAACTAATTCAAAATTTGGACTCCAGCTTCGCTACGTGTCGTCCATAACCTTGAAACCGAGGTCTTGAGGCAGGCTCTTGAACTCTTGAGGTAGGCTCTTGAACTTAAGATCTTGAGACTCTCTGATGTCTCCGGTGATCTCTTCCGCTTCCACCTCAAACTCAGGACTCAGGGGAATCTGAAATGAAGTGTATATTTAGTCCAATAAGTCATACTTTAACAAAAACTGAGTTTACTCAAAATTACAACATGACTCCAAATCTAAAATAACCTCAAACTTTTTATGGGTAGCTATTTAAAAGAAGATTCCAAGATTAACGATATGAAGTATATGGGGAAGAGACCGCAAGGAAGACCAAGGAAGAGATGGGAGGAACATATAGCAGCAAGTGTGCAAGTGAGAGGAGCAGAGCGGAAGAGAGTGCAGGAGGAATGATGGTGGAAGGACAGAAGGAGATGGAGGCATTTTACTAAACAGACCCGGCCACAGGCTGGAAACAGTTCATGATCATGATGATTTAAATTTGCTTTATTTTTGTGTTTCTCTCATGTTAAGAAAGAGGCTTGTTTGTAGAAATTGTAGTCATGTTGTAGGAAATACTTTGTTTTAAGAAAATGTACATGGATTCTGAAATACTGTGGGTGTCTATACCCACACAAAATAATGTTAATAACTTTGGGTTGGGTTTTTTAGCACGGTGTCTTACTACCCGTTCGAGTTATTGGCTTATTTAGGATTGTTTGGTTGCCAAAATATAACCCAGGACACATATGTAACATCCTAATAAAGACATTGTATTAGCGTTTGAAGCACTATTATAACTCCATACAAATACCACTTTAGTACTATAAGTGAGTCATTAGTTATATCACACCTTGACTAGTCTTCAATACATATTTTTATTATAAATTAGAGAATAAATCAGGATATATAAAAAAATGTATCAAAGGTTGTGTCTTAGATTGTCAATCTTAAAAATGCTACCACATTACCGAGCATATAAAATTAATTCAAGAGGTTTAATATCAGAGATAGGATCCGAAAATTCTTAAGAATAGTTAAAATTCAAGAAACAGATTTGGGATTAAAAATAAATATATTTTTCAACATTTTGAATTGGAATTTGTTTTAGAGCTATAGTACTGCTTATTGGTGGTTGACCCTAAATATAATTATAGAAAATACTTAACCTGACTTCAGACCATTAATTTACCACTTGGTTGAATATATTAAATTTTTTAAATGTTTACATTTATTTATTATTTATGTCTCTCATTGTAATAGCCATATTATGTTTGTTCCTTTTACTCTATCCACCTTTCCCATACCTACTTCCAAATTCATATTTCTATTATTCTGTTACTATTTTTTTTACAAAATTAAAATTAAAATTAAAATTAGAGATTTAGTAACTGAAAGTAAAATGAAAATTCTGACGCATTAAATTATTGATTCTGACTCATCTCTACTTATATACCTTATAAAATCAGCCAAAGAGCACATAGTCCTATAAATGAGTCAGGGGCTGAACTAAAAAAAAATTAAATAAAAAATGAAGAAAGAGCCTCTGACCATGATCATCCCGTCGAGGCTGGCGGAGGACTTGAGTGTCTGGCAGTTACTAGAAGACAACAGCGACGAAGCCTGGGCAAGATGAATCACCGAGTGGGGCTCCATCTCCACTACGAATGTCTCACCGTCTTTACCCACACCCTGCGAGCAACATTAGGAACTTTGATGAAACATCTCTCACAACAAAACCAATAAGATCAGACGTCATTAAATATTATCGTACTAGGGGTCAGACCTGTCTCTGATAGGCGTAATTTTGGATTTTTCTTGAAGTTGGTTGCCTTTTTACTTTTACATCAATTACGGTTTCGGTCAGTTCCTTATTAAAGCCAATTCTTAACAATGACATTTTTTCCCCAGGGGGGTGATTATCACCTCACAATCACATTATTATAGTTATAGATAATTTTGACCTATTGACCTTGCCTGCTCTCGTTATGAGAAAAATATGAAACTTGAAGAAATTGTATCAAGATAAACTTGCAGTGATGTGACAATAATCACCAGTGCCCAGATTCGAAGACACCTCATCTTTCCATTGGTTTGTCCAATACAATGCTCATAAGTATATGAACTATGCTTGTTACCCCTTTGATGTAGAAATGTTTATTTTATAGGTCATTTTTTGTCATTTTATAATTTAAAGTAATATTTTCTTGGTTTGCATGGTTTTTGTGTGATTTTTATACATTCGTAAGGATTTTTGAATGATTTTAGTAATCTATGTTGAATAAGTATATATTTAAATAATTTGACTTTGGCTTTTCCAAGCTTCTCACAGCCATAATTTGTAATATCAGCTCTGTACTTACGCTGGGTGCTTGCTGTATCAGCTCCTCTACAACAGAACTACTTGAGTAAACCAGCTCAATATTCTCAGCACCGTCTTCTTCTACACCGTTCTAGGGAAAAACAAACAACAATAAAAATACACACCATAGAAATCAAGTTCGACTTTGCTCTGAAAAAAATCTGGCTTCAAAAATTATGAATCTTCGCCAATATTGGTCAAATCTTGTCATTCTGAGCTTTTAAGTGTATTAAGAATCAATGTCTATATAGAAAAAAATCTGAAGTAATTGAATATTAAGTTGTGATAACTTTATCTATCAAAATTAAACAAAATATTAAAAATACAATTTTTTTTAGCACTCACTACCTATTCGGGTTATTTGCCTATGTACTAATTATACTAGTGGGTTAGGGATTAGGCTTTATTTAGAGGAAATGTACCCAGATTTGTGTGGAGGGAGAGTGGAAAATCATGTGGAAAAAAACACCCTCAGTGCAATCGACCAGAATCAAACCTTTATCTCAACATCTTTGGTGGTCTATTCCAACACAAGCTTAATACGATAGAACAGGTGGCCACCAAAGTGTGTCTATAAATAATCAAAATATTTTTTTTTCAAGCATAAGATAAAAAAATATTCAAAATTTAATTTGGCTTCAAGATTATTTCATATATTTAATTTTAGCTATATACGAATTGAAAAAAAGTGTATTTTGACACCCCTAGGTTTTGTAAAACAAAAAGTTGTGTTTTGGTTTAAAAAGTTGGCAAATAATGAATCAATATCAATAAAATATCTTTCTCTGTAATCTTGCTGAAAAAGTAGTGATCTTACAGAGTCTGGAAAGGCCTCCTGACTGTCAGAAGAACTTGTGACATCATGAAGGGAGGTCAGATCTATGATCACTGGCGATTCCTTAGCAGACTTCTTTGGAGCAGCTTCAGAGACCTTGAGAATAAATAAATAAATAAATAATACAAATATAAATAAAAAGATTCAGATTAGTTCTGTTAACACAATACAGCTTCCTAATATAGAGACGGAGGAGTAGCACTTTAGGTGCGTCAACCACTTCAGGAACGAAAACCATCAATTTTGGACGGTAGAGAACAAATAAAAGTAAACACACTCCCTGAGGAAGATGCTATAATAGCACCGAAATATCGAAGTGTGTGTAAATATGTGTTAGTGTTTTTACTTTTATTTGTGCTCTACCATTTTCCTAATATCCTATCACTTTATTTATTACAAAATGTTTTTGCTCAATGAACTCTTTTAGTACATATTATTTATAAGCATTACTTTTGCAATAGACTGGATTGCAAGTGACAAGAAAATTGGGGTTTTCGAAGCTTAGCCAGGTTTAGTGAAAGTTGTTTTTACTCAATGGTTTCCCACTCTCTCTGGGCACATTTCCTGTAATTTTTACCATACTAATGCATACCATAAATAATGTAAATATGTGAATAGCTTGACCGAGAAGGCAAAGGTCAAAGTTCATAAAAAGAACTTGTATTTATATATATAGCTTAATTGGAAGAGAGCCATCAATGCAAGACATATTATACTTTAGCGACCGTACCTATTAATAGATGTAAGTATGTTGTATCTCCTCTCTTAGGTCCCGTTTCATAATAAGACTTAGACGGTCTCAAGAACGGCACTGTACTTAATACAAGACGAGACCTACCTAGACCAGAATGGAATGGTCCAGTTTAAATGCAATGTGAAACTGGCCCATTCCCTTCGAGTCTAGGTAGGTGTTGTCCTGTATTTAGTACAGCGTTCCATTTGAGGCGTACTATTTCTGACTATGAAATGGACGCTAAATCTCACCTGAGGGGAGTGGGTGACCCTTCGATTAGGGATCGCTCCTGTTTCATGATTGGCTACATGAGCCAGGTAGTTTTCCTTCTTCACAGATCTGAACGAACACATCCAGCAACTGAACATTAAGCTGGACTCTAGACCTGCAAACAGGACGACTTATGAGTCAATATTCATGTCAGAGAAGCTAAAATCACCCGAGTTTTACAATGAAAAGTGGAACAGAGTTAACACTTTACATTGCTGCCAACGGACAAAGAGGTATTGGTTGCCTCTTCAAGAAATCAACTGTTACCGCCCAATCCCCTGACCTAGGTGTCATTTTATTGAAACTAGTCAGGAGGGATGAGTTAGATCCGATAAAATGTAACCTAGGTTAGGGTATTGTGCAGTTAACAATCAATTTTCTTCAAGAGGAAGCCATCAACTCTTCACCCAATGACAAATGAATTAATTTTTTTTAAGGATTTGAGTCTTGAATCAGAAATTTCCCCAAATATCGAATATCTTTAAGGATTCGAGGGGCCCCCCCATCTATAAAAGAGAGCTATCCTGTAAGAGGATCATGAAATCTGGCAACGGCCTGTTCTAGTAGTAGAATGTTGTGTACCTGGGTGTTTGCTCTTGAGATGCGCCTTGTAAGTGTTGGCCTGGATGCAGGCGTAGGCGCAATGTGGACACTTGTAAGGTTTGTCTCCCGAGTGCCTCATCTTGTGCCGCCTCAGAGAGTTATGGTCGGCTGTGCGATACTCACACTCTTCGCACTGGAATGGCTTCTCTCCTGCACAAACAGCGAAAACTAAATTTACTGATTACTATATTTAATGACTAACCTTTTTTTTTTTTACATCCATTGCCGTTTCCAACCAGTAGCCCGGGTCAGTTTTTTATTCAAGCCATATATTTTTCACTACCAACTTGGTAAGCCTGTCATAGCTTATAATACAATATGCTTTACAATCTAACTTAAGACTAGGACAGTCACAACATCCAGTCCCCGGCCATTAATTCATCAATGTGAAAAGGTAAACTCA
This sequence comes from Timema shepardi, assembly GCA_902151425.1. Classification (NCBI taxonomy): domain Eukaryota; kingdom Metazoa; phylum Arthropoda; class Insecta; order Phasmatodea; family Timematidae; genus Timema; species Timema shepardi. The sequence continues at coordinate 294,280 of CABFVX010000361.1, forward strand.
CATTTCATCAATTATGAATTTTTCAACCATGCCAGGAATCAAACCCAGGACCCTTAAGTAGATAGACACATGCTACCGGCTGAGCTAAGGTCTCGGATTTACTTTAACATTTCTATTTAATATAAGCTTTAATATTTACAAATAATTATGATAAATAAATAAATAAAAATAATAATAAGAATCGTTGAAAATTTCTGATTTATATCAAAGAGGTCAAACACTTACCTACCCTGTGCTTTCACCTACATATTTTTTTAAATAGTTACCACAGCATATTTAAATTTATCAATATGTTTAGTAAAATTTTTAGCAAGAAATGAATGAACAAAGAATTGTATACCTTAAAACATGTGTTTTTTTTTGTATAAAATTTTTTTTATATTGCAAATAAAATAAACCTAATGATCGGCAACAAAATTATCAGCATCAGCCTAATCAGCCCTTATCTCACCGCCAAGTGGTGTACCCCAGGATCTGAGTAACCTGTTGAAGGTTGGGTTGAACCCCTGCGGAAACCAGGTCAGGTGCAGATAAGAGACAGGAGAATGGTCAGGGCCAAAATCAACATTCTTGGAAAAGGGTCTGGCCAGATGGCTCCCAGGTTTGGTGATATAAGCTAAGTCGTCATCATCAGCACCCATAGCCTTAGGGAAGGTTACCACCAAGAGGTCTACCTGAGGACCTATAAGCAGCAGCCCCGTTACTCAGGTGTAGAATACGACAGGCTTAATAATTCGATGGCCAAAACAAACCCATATTTGAGAAAACATAGTGAAATGCTGAATTGGAGAAAAATAACAGTGGAAGAATAGAGGAAGATGGAGGCAATTTACTAAACTGACCCGCCATAGGCTGGAAAAAGGTGATGATGATGAGTATACGGGTAATAGTAACTAACCGGTATGTGTCCTCATGTGCATCTTGAGTGTGGATCTTGAGGAGGCCGAATAGCCGCAATAATTGCAGAGGTGGGGTCGTAGTCGGCTGTGCACGTTGTCCTTGTGTAGCCTCAGCATGCGCTGGTTACCAAATGTCCGCCCACAGATGTCACATTCCCCCTTGGCAATCACAGGCTTCTGTTTTGTCGAGTGGGTCACCTGATACAAAACACTTAAGCTTTATCAACAATATCATAAAAAAGGAGTATAGGGAATTCAAACCCTGTCCCAACTTTGGTTTTGATAAGAGTCTTGTGATTTGAATACACACAATTATCCAAACTAGCCTTTGTTGTTATGGAAACAAGGGATAAATGGTGCCAAATGGTGGTATTAAACTAAACATTGAAAGGAGTATATAATGGCAAGGCCAACACACTTACCAGAAAACTCAAAACTGTAGGCCTCAAAGTTCACAATTAAAACACAACAAAACATATAATTATGTAATATTTAGGGTACATCAGTCCCCTTCTTCAGCATAAGAGAGTAAAACAGTATGTATGAGGCCCACAGTTTTTTGGTAAGTGTGCAGGCCTTGCCCTTTTATCCACTAAATGTTTAATCGAAACTAATCTTTGTAACTAGTGTTTGAAGTTCCAGGTCTGACTTTTTAAAGAAGATTTTTACTACATAATTACAGCATAAAATTAAATATATCTCATGAGAAATTGGGCCTCTTCTCATAATCTAAGCTACAGTAATCAACATTTGGCAAATTTTAGTTTAAGAGTTTTCCTCGATCAAATTAATCACAAAAGTTTAATAAGGAGCAATTGACCAACACACCTGAATAGTCTGAGGTATTAAGTATTTCTTTCTTTTCATTATCAACGATTTGAAACCCTTTGATTCTACTAGTTTCCAAGTCTATATGAAAACCATCTCAAATTAAGAAAAATATGTAACACTTCATTCAAAGTCAAATGTAAAATAGGATTTGAATCCTGTTTTAAAATAAGTGAATACAGGAAAATTAAGTGCTAGGAAGAAATTTTAAAATAATAATTTCTTAAAGAAAACTAAACCATGGTATGATTTTGACATCAATGACTAACCTTGTGGTTTCTGAGTTGTTTTGGATTCTTGAAACCCTTTCCACAAATATCACAGAGGAATGGCCTTTCATCACCATGAATACGGGAGTGCACGTTGACCAACTTGCTGTGACTGGAATTACCAACATTTGATTTTATTTGCATGCATTATGCATTCCAACAGAAAAAAAAAACACTAATTTATCTATGTAACTGTATAAAGAATTTTTTTATTTATTATTTAAAATGAATACACATATACTAAGAAGGTAAAGTAAAGAGGAAGAAAATTCTTCGTAACAATTCAACCCTTTGACATAGGTTTTGTTCTCTTCAAGCGAAGGTGTGAAATGTGCATGATAACTTTCCAGGTTTAGAGCTCCTTCTTACTGGAGGTTAATTTCAAAGTTCCACACTCCCTCCTGTTCATTATATTATTATTATTATTATTTAGCACCGCGTCTTACTACCCGTTTGGGTTATACGCTTTAAATTCTAATTTCACTAATGGATTAGGAATTGGGAAGGTTAAATTAGAGGAAGTGAACCCGCATTTGCTTGGAGGGTGGAAAACCATTTAGGAACACCCCCACTCCCCCCAGTTCACCCGAGTGAGATTCGAACCTCGATCTCCCCGTCCTCAGCGGTTGAGCTCAACACGACTAGCGCGTTAGCCAACTACGCCACCGAGGCGGGTTGTTCATTATAAAAATGACTGTCACGACAACAGGCCAATCTAACGAAACGAACAAAACTATCCCTTACCTAATGGTCTTATAATCACACTGGTTGCAAGAGTACAGTTCCATGTCGATAGCGTGCCCTCGCCAAAGATGGCTGCTCAGCGAGTTCCAATGGAAAGTAGAGTGTGAGCACTCTGGGCACTGGAAGACTGCCTCTTGGTGGCACCGTCGGTGGTACTCTATCTTGTCATGGGAGTGGAGCCGTACCGCACAACCCATCACGTCACATCTGCAACACACCATATTTGTCCAAATGTAGTGAGAGGTTTGTCTCCTAAAAGTAGCCTTCCAAAACTGTACTTGAATTATAAAAAATATGCACAGGCTAACACCTTCGAAAAAAAAAAGACAGATTTATACAGACGTATATTTTGTAGCATACTGTAACTTTACTGGGCAGCAGAAATCTGCCCGCATGTGCACATAAATAGGAAACTCAAGGTCAAAAACCAGGGAAGAGCCAGCGCAAGCACGGGAACTGTCTTGCTCGTTGGGCATCTAATAATTGAAGCCATACTATATTCAGGCCAATCATGTAATTTGCTCAAGTGTTATTTTTCAAATAAATTTAACTAAATATTTGTGAGCCGTAGAAATCCGTATCAGATGAAAATTTCAGTGTATAATTGATTCTTTCCTATCACTTTTTCCAGAACCCTTTCTTTTGTAAAACATGTATGCCTTTAAAAGGGTTTATAAGAAACAAAGGGTGACATGGCGGTCTAGAGGTAAGGTGTCGGACTTCTGTGCTAGGGGTCCGGGGTTCAATCCTCGGTCCCAACACAGATTTATCTGATTGCCAAACCCTTCCTTCACCTCTGACAAGACATTCATTAATCACAACTTGTGAATGTGTAGAATGCCAGGACTTCACCGTGGTTCGGATTCTACGTTGAACTGTAGGTCCTCCATTTCATCTCACAATCACCCTATCATTACACATTAGCTTAAGTGTGTATAACCCGAACAGGTAGTAAGACACGGTGCTAATAATAATAAGAAGAAGAAGCGCATGCACCTTAGCCGTAGGTATAACATAAAGTCAGAGTAATATTATATCTAAATATGAATTGGATACTCTAAAGAAGCGGAAGGTGTAATTTGAAATCTCAGTCAAATAAGCAAGTAATAATGTGTATTTCTTAGTTTAAAATCAATATCTCAATCGGTCAAAAGATTTCTAGGGAATAAAACCTAATTATAACACCACGAGTTGGGATGATGGATAAAGGAGTTTGAATCCTAATTAAAAGCTAAAATAAAACTGGTAACCAAGATTGTTAATGTAATGTACAGGACTAGAATTTTTTAAATTATTATTTGTTTCCACTGTTTAACTAGTACAAACCTATATCCAAGACCTTTCTCTGATTTCGCCCCCTCGGTCTTGGTGCCATTAACCACCGAGTTCTTTGAACCTTTGGGTCGGCCCCGCTTCCTGACAAAAGCTGGCTGGATGTTGTTCACAGTTGTGATCGGAACAGGTTTCTTAATATCCTGGGACTTCTCATGTTCGTTGCAAATACCGGCTTCGTACTTGCTGTTACATCTCTCAGACTTGATATCCTGGGAATATAAAATAGGGTTCCAATGGAAATAAAGTCAAATTTTATAATAAACTCTTATTGTTTATGAAAAATAACATGTGTACATAAAACTAACACAATATTTCAAATCCACCTAGGTCCTAACAAATATACACATGAGCTATCCAGGATTTTGCCCATTCTTGAATAATAATAATAATAATAATAATTATTATTATTATTATTATTATAAGGAGAGAAGGTGCAACATCACTTTCTATCACACTGGTGTGATCAACACAATAATAATAATTATTATTATTACTATATTTTCAGTGGGCAGATACTTGGAAGCCTTAATAATAATAGTAATAATAATAATAATTATTATTAATATTATTATTGCTAATAGGATTCAATTTTTGGTAAAGTTGAAATGTAAATTAAAACAAATTGTACAACTTTACCAAAAATGGAGTTCTGTTAAAAATTATTGTTATTATTATTATTATTATTATTATTATTATTATTATTATTATTATTACTACTACATTTTCAGTGGGCAGATACTTGGAAGCCTTAAAAATAATTTATTTTTTCATCATCATATCTTATTACTTGTTAGGGTTATATGCAAAGAATGTATGATAATTACTCTAATTGGGTAGGGATGAGAAAGGAAGCCATTTAGAATTAATCTACCTGCATTTGCATGCAAGGTGAGTGGGTAAATCATTTAGGAAAAACCACCCTCAATAGACCAGACCTGAATTTGAAAACCAATCTTCCCTTCTTCAGTAGGCCAGTCTAACATGATTCCTCGAGTGATACCTTAGACCATTCGGGCACTAAAGTTGGTTTTAAAAGGAATTATTTAAAAAATCCCCATTTGAGAGAAATGTAAATATAAAATGTTCGCCTACTGCATATGACATATGAAAACACTAAGTAAAATTTAAAATTAAATGATATGATACATTAACCAAATGAGGTGCTCTAGAAGAGTAAAACCCTATATGGATTTACTAAAATAACTCGCTTGGTATATTAAACAGAGTAAATAAACAACTCCATCCACTTTATCGCACAACATGAGGTCACCCCGCTTAAATCATAAGCCAGGAAAACAGGGGCATACTTGCCCCTAATTCAAACTAAAAAGAGTATTACTAAGTTCATACAGAGGGGTTGGTTATCCCCTTAAAACCCATGCCTGGAGATATATTTTGTATTAATATTGTGGGTCTACTATTGGTTTTAAGGCACCGCGTCTTACTACCAGTTCGGGTTGTATGCATGTGTACTATTACACTAATGGGCTAGAGACTAGGAAGGCTTAATTTAGAGAAACTGCACCCGCATTTAAGTGAGGAGAAAATGTAAAACCATTTATAACAAAAAACCTTCAATACACCTGGCAGGAATCAAACCCCAATCTCCCCGTTTTCGCCAGTCTAATCCATCATGAGAGAAGCATGCTAGACCACATGGCCACCGAACCAAGTTACTATTAGTTACTTTCTCAAATTTTAGTAGCTTATGTACTATGTTAATATATCAACACAAAATAATCACCTCATACTGAGAACTATCCACAGAGCACAATTTCTTTTGGTGGAGAAAGGAGTCATCATCAATCACCAAACCATCCTCCCGCGCTTCATCATCGGAAATGTCGCTGATCTTACCGGGTGTATCCTTGTCTCTTCCAAGGTCGTTCTGTAAACCACGCAATTGAGCAACATGGCCAGAGTCCCTCTCGTCCATACTGTTCACCACACTACTTTCACTATTCAGGTTGCGCACACGAATTTTACCCGGTTCTTCCGTGTAGCCACATAAGCTGCCAACGCTTTCAGGTCTAGAGCTACCCATGAAAACATCTGAATTTACTTTGGTGAGTTTACTGACCTGGTCAAGAACCGACATCTCCGCTCTCATGCCGAGTTCTAAAGCCGGTAGTTCAGATAGACTCTCATCCGTACCAGGGTTTAATTCAGGACTCGGGGCCAACATTCCTGACCCCCTAACATCTATGATTCTTATCCCAGGCAGTTCACTGGCGGAGGAAACTAACGGAAGAGGTGATGCTGTCCTGTCGATATCTATGACTGGCACTTTATTTTGACTATCCACACTAGCGTCCTGGGTTTTTTCATTGTTTTTGTCCTCAACACCATCCACTTCATCCACACTTTCACAATCTTGATCTTTTCTTGGTTTCTTTTTGGTTTTCTTTTTTATGACCTTTACTTGGTTTGTCCCATTTACAACAGTCTCTACAATGGTTTTTAATTCTGCATCTCCTACTTGGTGATCTTGCGATAAATGCACCCTCAGAGATTTAATACAGAAAAACACATTTGGACACCCGGGGCACTTGAGTTTACGTTTTAACTCCCCTCTGCCACCAGTCATTTGGGCCAAGTGTTCTTGCCTAAGGTGTAAACATACACCCTCTTTCTTGAGACTTAGAAAGAAACAGAACTTACACTTGAACGTGCAGACCTCTTCAATAAAATTGGTAAAATCAAGTTGTTCAAGAGCATCCACCCCACGTTTACGTTTTTTGTTTTCTTTAGAACTCAAAGATTCTGACATGGTTTCTTGATCTTGAATTGACTCTTTATGTTGACACAAAATATTGCTAATATCTACACATTTATTCCCCTCAATTATTTCAGACTTATTCCTTGAATTCAGTATGGCTTCGGTGTGTTCTTCCTTGATAAAGACATACTGTCGCAATGAACGGTGCTCTTGACTTCCAAGTTCATTCATCGGAGTGTTGACGAGCCGCATGTTGGGTGGGATATCCCTGCTGACAGAGTTTGCTTTGTATATTGGTGGCAGTGGGTTTGTATTCTCCGAGTGATCGATGAGGCCTGATGAGTTGTGGAGGATATCGTGAGTGGTAGGATCAATATCGGGGGGTTTAGGTGGTAGTGCTTGCTCATGTTGGTGATTCAACATGTGCATGACATGTTGCACTATGAGGGTATCTTCGCTAGACACTGTATGCCCGAGTTCTAAGTCTTCGGCTTGAGCAAGAGAAGAAACTTTATCTGGGGAGTCCGACAGATGTATCTGGAACAAAACAAGAAGTATAAAAATATGTAATAAAGTTATCAATACTTATGTAAACCTTTTTGGCACCTAGCACCCCCTACTATCAATTGGAAACACACCTTATTATGTCTTGTTAATAAATTGTTAGCTAATCAGAGGCAATCTGCTCATAATCGACGTTTATTGCACCTGTTGACAACAGGCTGTTGCGTTCCTCCCCTTTCCTAAAACTGAAACGAAAGCTATTTATATGTTCTATTTTTAAAAATAGAAAGTAATATTTAAATGAAGTGCTAGATAGTTATGTTCACTATCATTTAGTATTAATTAACAATAAATAAATCAACATATTTTAATGAAGACATTTCCAAGGCATTGGGCAATAATTAATTTCATTAATGTAAAGATGAATATTTGTGCAAAATAGCCCTAAAACTTTGGTTTTCATTTAAAAATGGTCCTTATTGTTATAAGAAAAAAAAATTGATAAAACTTATCAAATCAACCTTGGTCTATGGTAGGTATTCTATTAATATTGGATATAACTTAACGTTATCCATTAGAAAATCGGCTCAGAGATAGCTCAAGACATAGGTTTATGTTTTCCAATCAAAATACCTGGTGTGACATGAGTTCATGATGTGCTGAGTCGCCGTCAAGATCAAGGTCATTGTCCGGCCCCAGATCTGACAAGACCGAAGACACTTGGCTGCTGCTCATAGCGGGCAAAACTCCCGCTTTGGAAAGCTGCGACAGAATCTCTGCCGGCGACTGCACAGCGAAGGAACTGGAGTCCAGTGATGTCGATGAATTTATTTCCGAAGTGGTTAGCACCGATGAAGAAGACGAAGATATGATGAGAGAATTGGATGTGATAGCGATAGTATTTGTGCCCGAAGTGATCGGTAGATCATTTGTCAGTGAGGAGGTAAGAGAATCTGAACTAGCATTGTCATGAATATTGTTACAAATTAAAGAGTGTGTTGTGGTGGGAGATATTTCAGATATTTTCTGAGCATAGCTTTGCTTGTCATTATCTGTGGTTGAAGTGATTGAATCATGAGTTTGAGTCTGCAATGAGTTGTGGTTTGATGAAAGTGTAATTTTATCTTGAGCTGAAGAGTTTGAAGTGCAAGACAGAATAGGAAACGATAATGAGTTTGATGAAACCGGTATAGAAATTGGCAAATGACTGTAGATTGTGCTAGAAGTCAGCGGGATGGTAATGATTTGATTGTTATCACTAAGTGCTGTAAGACTATCAAGTTTGGAATCAAGCATTTTACTCGAAACAGGAATATATATGCCCGAGTTTATATCCATCAACGATCTGTTGGTGCAAGGTTTAACTGTTTGGGCTGAGGGAGATGGTAAAGTTATAGTTTGCGATACATTAGATGTAATATTCGAGCTATCACAAACTTTAACAGGAATCATCCTATTATTAAGGAGAGAAGGTGCAACATCACCTTCTATCACACTGGTGTGATCAACACAAAGAACATGAGATGGCAAAGTTTGTGAGGTTTTCCTCATGCTATTGTTAGAATCTATTTGCCTATGCATAGAATTCAAATCATTTGAGCAATTTGATTTCACATCCATTATAGATGATAATAAAATCGGAGTCTGGTGAGTTTGACTAGCACATTCACCTTTTGATAACGCTGAGTAAACCACAGTGACGGCAGCTTCTCTAGGTGAAACCGAGGGCAAGAAAGGTTGTCCATTACCTGTTAGAGTTGTGGCAGGTAATATAACTTTGAGAGGAGAACCCCCGGTGGTCTGAAGGGGCGATATTATTTCCGAAAGTATAGGTGCACTACCAGGCCGACTATTAAACGGTATTGTAGTGATAATGCTGGATGTTGTGGCGACATCTGAGGGGCAAGATGAAGATGGGAGAGTTTTAGAATCAGATCGAGAAGCTGACAATAGAGTTGGCAAAATGTTCCCTGGTCGAGGAATTTCCGATACATGTGGAAGAGAATGGAGAAGGGATGTATGTCTACCATCTTGACTAAATGAATCAGACACTAGGGATATGTTTTCTAAAGATAATCCACCAGAGATAAGAGGACTTGATTTGGATAGGGTGTGTGTGCTTAAATGATTTAGCTCTGGTGCATGAGACTTCGGAGGAGAGTGAGAGAGTTTAGTATTAATGTCAAAAGACTCAGAAAACAAAGGTGTTGAAAGTTTAGAATGAATGTGGTCTGATGTCAACTTTGTTGGTATTGAATTCTTTGAAGGTTTGACTTCTTCGTGAGGGTAGTTGAAACACATGAGGGCCTGAAACAAAGTGTGAAAACCAAGTAAAAAAATTACCCACGTTTTTAATCAATTAATGTAGGTATACAAATTTTATGACAGTTAAAAAATCTATAAAAATTCAATTTTACTTAATTATTTTGAAATTTGTATAGTCATTAATAATGAATTATTTAAATTAGCTTCACTTGTCAGAGGAAAAGAATATGTGTGTGTGAGAGTGACGGATAAAGAACTGTTTTTATTAGCATTTTAGTAGTCTGAAAAGTCAAAGATTCCGTTGTATGAACAGAATACACTACTTAGGCCCTATCAAATGAAGGGATATGTTTACTATTCAATATATAATTTTAGTAAACATATAATTTTCCGATGTGGGACAATGAAAATTACACTAGCTCAACGTTTAATTACCCTAAAGGAGTATATTATTATTATTATTATTATCGTTATCCGTTCGGGTTTGGGTTATACGCACTTACGCTAATGTGTAATAGTAGGGTGCCGGTGGGATGAAATAAAGGAACTACAGTTTAACATGGGATCCGAACCACGGTGGAGGCCTGTCATTCCCCACATTCACAAGTTGTGATTAATACACGTCTTGTCAGAGGTGAAGGAAGGGTTTGGCAATCAGATAAATCTGTGCCGGGACCGAGTATTGAACACCAGACCCCCAGCAACAGAAGTCTGACACCTTACCCCTAGACTGCCAGGTCACCGATAAAGGAGTAGAGATGAGGGATCTATTGAGGGTGGTTTCTCACTTTCCTTCCGTGCAAACGCTGGTAGATTACATGCATGTTCCATTAGAGTAATTATGATACAGCCTGAACAGGTAGCCAAAAAACGAAGAAGAGAAGACTTGGTTGATCTCCACTTATCAATAAGTATATCCTCAGAACCAGAAGGGTCTGACAGTCATCACTATACTGCTATGTAGGCCAACTCGCTTATTAGGTTTTACATTTAAAGAGATAAAAATGTCCGTTGCACTGGGGCTTTATAAGGCTGATAGGCAATAAAAAACATACATTCATTCCTTGTTCAATAAGACTATTTTGATTATCTTGAAGGTACAACGGGCATTATTAAAAAGTTGCAAATGCAAGAAACATTGATTAGACCAGATAGGTAGCCCTACCTACTTGGTTACTTCATACAAAAGATAGGCCCATACTTATAAGCGTAATTAAGCTATTCTTCATTTATAATTAATTCTAATAAATAACAATAAGATGAGGAGTCTTTGAAAAAAAGTATGTTATAAGAGAATATGTCGTGATAAGTGATGTAGGGCTAAATCAAAAGGTTATCAAAATAAAGTAAGAAATGTGAGTCCCTTGCATTACTGAATGGCTTCTCTAATCATTACATGAAATCACTTGTAGTTGTAACATTCCCATTATAATTATTAACTTTATTTTACTTCCATTACTGTTTCCAGCTTGGGTCAGTTTTTTATTCAAGCCATATATTTTCCACTACCGGCTGGCTAGGCCTGTCGTAGCTTCATATGCCTTATAATCTAACTTCAGACTAGGGCAGGCAAAACATCCAGTCCCCAGCCGTTAATTTGTCAATGCGAAAGGCTATAACCGCATTTCACAAGTGATACATTTTTCGGCCATGTCGGGATTCGAACCCGAGACCCTTAGCTCAGTATGCAGACACGCGAACTACTAAACTAAAGTGTCAGATTGTGATAATTAATTACCCTATGTAATTTTATTTATCATGTAAAGGTTAGAATATATTTTAAATATTATAAGGTAGACTCTAAAGGTAGTTTAAGAAATCAAATAGCCTCTAGACCTATAGTTGTTATTTTAAATTAGCTTACTATGTGAATAGCTAAAGTTAAATGGAGGTAGAAGTTACCATGTATAAAAGAGAGTAAAGTTATATATGCCTTTTGTTTATTTTTCATTTTCAAAATTTTAACATTATATGATTTAACTTACCTTAGTAAATTAATACAGTGAACCCAAATAAAAATGTGTTTAGCCATTATGACAACAACAAAATAGTCCGCCTAATGTTGGATTCACAATCAACTTTACATTCATTTAATGTTCATGTAGTGTAATGGTTATCCTCAAGTTTTTAAATGGAAGCCAGTTCATGACACAGTTAACTTAGCATTCACTTTAAAAAAAACTTACAAGCTATTCGAGAAAGACCTTTCATGTCCTGTGAAGGGACCACATATGTTTCTGCTAGCAAATCATGTTGCAAGCCAGGTCAAGAGGGCTATTTAGTAAGTTTCATTTATTTATTTATTGAATGCATATGAATTTGTCAGTATAGTTTTTCCATGTCATGCAAACTATAAAACCTCATACTTATCCTTTTGTTACACATTATTTTGTAACTCCACTTAGCTTCCAGCCAAATCGGTCATAAATGCTTGGGTTTCATTTTACTGAACAAATTGTTTTCAAACCGGCTTCAGTGGCCACTAGGTCTAATGCGCTACTCTCGTGTTGGACTAGACTGCCGAAGATGGGGCGATAAGGATTTGATCCCGGTCGGGTGCTTTGAGGGTGGTTTTCCTAAACCTAAATGCTTTTCCATTCTCCTTAGACACAAATGTGGATGTACTTCTTCCAAATTAAGCCTTCATAATCCCTAAACCATTAGCGTAATTAGTACTTTGGTGTATAACCTGAACGGCTAGTAAGACGTGGTGCTAAAAAAAATTGTTTCGAAACAGTCCAAAATTGTCTGTGGTTTTCTCAGGTTAAGTGAATCCTGATCATAGAATAGTTTCTTTACATTAAGGAAATATTATGTCATGTTAACATTAAGTTGATCGTGATCTCATCATAAGAAACAAGATGTCGATCAGCGATGTTAGCCTACTTTAAAAAAATAGGAAGTGAATCTGAGGTAGAGAGCACATGGCAGACCTTAAACTATTATATCAAAAAGAATTATCGTTTTAACAATTAGGTCAACACAATAATCATTCACAATGACCAAATGCCATTTAATCTTTTTTAATAGCAAACTCATCTGTTGCAAATGAAACACAATTATCCTTTTATCGTGTATGAAGAAATTTGAGCAACTAGGCCTATTAATGAAAGCTACACAATGGTTGTAAAATTACGCAAGTATCCAACGAAACTAAGGCTATTACAACTGACGCATCGGTTAGATGACATCAAAAATTTATAAAAGCCCAAATTAATGTTCAAAATAAATATTATGATACAAACTTTGGGTAGATGACATTTATGATTTCTTTTGAGAAACTAAGCCTATATCTATTTTTACAAAAAAATAATAATAACTTGCAGATGGTTTCATCATTTATATAAATGACAAAAAACATCAAAATATTTTTATTGGTTGAATAATTAATTAAAATGTCTCCATCAGAATACATACGACAACTTGGCATGGCAATAACTAAGTTAGTCTCTAAATGTATTAATCCATACAACATTTTATTGTATGCCTGATTTAATTTTCAAAGAATTGGAAGGTTGGGTTAAATTTGTTGATTTTTTAAAAATCCTTCACTATTAACTCATTGAGTTTGCTATGGGAAAAAAAGCTATATGTTCAATGTGTGGTTGCATATACTTTTGTATCTTACGGTGATACCTTGTGAAATAGATGAGTCAAGCCAACATTTTCTAAATTATTAATTAAATAATCTTAGATTATAATATGGTTGACTTTTTTTTGGTCCATCTACTACCAGGCCTAATTATAAGTGTTTAGTAAAAATATATTTTATTATTTATTTAATCATAACGTGAGATATTCAAAATTATCAAACTTTCTAAATATTGGTAGTAGACGAGTCTTCTCAAGTAGCCTAGGCATATGTGATACTAAGAAGAAATACCAGTATTGTAACAAAAGAAGGAAAATATACTTTTATATGCTCTATATAATATAAGGTACCATTCCCATCCTAACATTTATCACAATCTATTTAGCATTCTTAACATACCTGTCGTAGAATTCCTTCATTCGACCAAATAACTGACGTCTCTGTTCCTACAGCATTATTAGAATTCTCTGAGAAATGTAAACTTTCAATTAATGTTCCTTCTTCACTGTCTTTTAAATGAGCACATGCCACTATTGACTGTCTGCATGTGTCTATTCTGACTTCACCTGCCAAAGACAAGCCATGCTTTTCGAGCATGCATTTGCTCACTCTATTCTTTTTATCATGAGACTTTGATTGAATTTTAATCTTGGCACTTATAGCGTCTTTTTTTGTGATTTTCATTCTTGACATCGGTATTAAAAGTAATCTAAATATTGAATGGGTGACTTACTGGAAAATGGATGTTTTATATATATATACCAAATATCAACTTTGGGTGAAGATGCTTCATTTACATATTCATCTCTTTTATAAACAAACTTACTGATCAAACATTTTACAAACCATTAGTTGTTTAGTTTTAAGAAACACTCCTAAGTGTATATGAGGAAAACGGCATACATATTTAGAGAATAATGTTACATGCATCAGCCTTTGTACCAGAGAAAATAACAAAGGTCTTGGCCATATTTTAACATTAAAATTTAATAATAATTTAATACACATTTAAACGTTTAGTTTTATCTAGGTAAATGGCTTGATTAAACACATATTCACATGAATAATACTTGTTATTTCTTTACTTTGGTTTTTTTCATTTAAAACTATTTATTTCATTGATTGCTTTATTTTTAATAAAATTGACCCTGAAATCCGACATAACGCGCTACCGTAATGTTATTCAGTCGCACCAACATTGCACCAAACCATAATAACACTTAACAAAAAGTCCCACAATTAAAATGGATCTTAAAACAGTTCCCTATTTAATCATAGCATCTGCGACTACACCCGCTATAGATACACAAATTACTGTACTTTGACGTTTGTTTATGAAAATTATATTATCGTTACAAAGTGATTTAGGTTATATGCTTGCGTTTATAAAAGCGTTCATACAATCACAGTAGGTATTAGCTACAAGCGGCAACTTAGTTTAGTAACTCAAATTTGGCTAGAGTTGTTGTTACCAATTGGGAGAAATTGAACTCACATTTGAGAGTTTGTGCTACGGCCCACCATGGGAAGAATAAGTGGAAATCCACGGCCACAAGAAAAGTTTTAATCAAGAACCCAGAATGAATCGTCACCTTGCTACCGACAGTGATTCCTAGGCTATTGAAGCGGAATGCTACGTGTTTCCAATTTTAACCTACAATGAACTCGTGATGACTTGAAAAGATTTGATTAAGAACCTAATTTATTAAATGCAGAACCTGTAGATTTAAGCTGCACACAGGAGGACATTTTGGTTACATTAATAATGATCTACTGTGTCCCAGTATTTACAGCACATAAAAATAGACTAATACTAAGGTCATGATGTGTTTTATTGATTAGAGTAGGCCGGGATTTGAAGTTCCACGGCAGTATGAATAATTACTATTTCCTTTACAATATTAGTTCAATAGAGACGTTGTTGTTAAATTGTCTTCAGTACTATAGAGTTACCTTATGTAAGAATCTCTTATTATTTTATTTCCTGTATATACCTGCATGTATTGTTTATTTTTGTAATAATGTTTATGCAACTTTTAACTTTTATTCTTATCTCAATGTATTTTCTTATCAATTATTTGCTACTATTATTATTTTTTCTCATTTTTTATATGCTTATTTTTTTTTATTTTGTGTTTAACTTACAGTTATTGATGAAAGTTACTAATAAATATTATCACACATTTTTCAAAATTTTCAAAATTATCTTATCAGTAATATTGTACTGATACTGCGGTCTTTCATTGTTTTGTGTATTCATCTAAGAATATTTTGATTTTGTTTAACTTTATTTCATGTTAAAATGTTCATAATGTCTTATTAATCTGTTAAAATTTAAACCTATGTAAAACTACAAATTCTGTAAAAACCATAATTCTAAAAGTGAGCTACTGCTCTTTGGATCATGTAAGTAATTTATTGAATTAAAAAATAAATAAATAAGAATTAACAGAGAAGCGTAGTGGCAAAGGCCGAACTACGCAATATACAAACTTGATGTATCCTTTTTTACTATGGCCTAAACACAGCGACGATTCAGCGCTTCAAACTTGTAATTTCTCAAACTACGAACAGGATTGTCGAGATCTGGGGGCGCCATTTTATCTACTCTTGCTTCATGGTTCAACATGAGTGATTATTCAGCGGTTGCTCCGCCTACGAATTTTAGTCAAAGTTCGGCGTTTGCTGCCGCACTCCAACGTGCTAGACAGGTAATATTGTTAGGAATAAATATATACTTTTGTCAATATTCAATAATTCAACTCGGCTCTCACCCTTTGCTGATTGTGCAGCCAAGCCGCCTATCACAGCCAAAGCAAGCTAGTCTTTTTTCATGCATTTTAGTTGTCTTTTACATTTTCTCGTATTAGATATTATCGATTGAATTTGTTTTCAAACTATTTGTAATATTTCCTTTACAATTAATAAATAACTTCTATAGGACTTGAATTGATATTCGACGAAATCACAATGGCCGACCTTGAAGGACTTTATTATAAAAGGCGGCATTTTCAGCAAATAACCACATTTATTATTACAGGTATCAATCGATTTCAGTGTTTGCGGATTTGACTTACACTATAAACTACTACATCAAATTAACTCAATTTGTCGTCCTATGTGCAAAGCTTGTTCTCTTTAGACAATTTTTTTTATTAAATTTCCATGAATTTTTTTCTATGACCTGTGTAAGTAAAAAAATGAATTTTGACAAAACTCGATTAATTTAAATCTAAAACTACATAGGTTAGCCCTTAATTTATTTTCTTTTAATCAATATTAATTGACTACATCACAAGAGGTAAGTAACTTAAAAAGCTATGTTTGTTTTATAATATATGCCTGCCATTATGTTAGGTGATATCTTTTTCTTATTTTATTCCAGGTTGCAATTGAGTTTTCAGGACTTTAATAATTTATTATCAATTTAATTCCACTAATAACTCATCCTTCATTATGTGGCCATATACTTCAGCAGTTCCCCCTAAATTTAGCTAACCCTAATATTTTTATTGGACATAATGGAAACTTTACCAAATTCTGGGATCACGATCAACTTAACGTTAACTTAATGATCTTAAGATCTTGTGTGTTTAAATGGAAGCGATCACGATGCATTTAATGTAAGAGGTGTCCTGGGAGGTCTTTTACATTAAGTGAACGTTAATTGAACGGTATCATGTGATATAGCCAGCCAATCAAGATGCGGGTGACGCCAACAGGGACAGGGCTATTTAGTAATTCATTTGTTGGTATTATGACCAATATTTACTCTTTAGAATAAGTTATAGTTATCAGATGTTAAAACAAAATAATTAAAACTAAAATATGAAAGCTAAATTTATCAAAAGATTTAAGTAATGGATATTTATTATATCGATTGACAATTGAAAACATTCACAGATCATCACTGTACAACTATTACAAATCACAGATCATACTCGAAAATGAAGATATTTGGCTCGAGTTATGTCAAGTTACATGATTCTTGATCACACATCTGTTTTCTTAAGTGAACGTTACGTTGAGTTAAAGTTAAGTTGAGTTGTGATCTCGGTATAAGCCCCTTAATTAACTTTTCATATAATTCACTATTTTACATAAATTAGCAAATCACTAAAACAACTCGCAGGGGATCTGAGAATGGTTTGTTTCAATAATTATATTAAAATTTATTTGGGAATGTTGCTCAAGCATCTTATCGAACTGTCTCTCAAGATAGCAAAATATTTAAAATTCAACTATGTTCGTTATACATACATGAAAACGGCAAATCAAATCGTAGCTTTTTTTTTACTAATTATTTCGACAACATTTAGACAACTTAGCCTACCAAAACCGAAGTTCAAACGTAACACACTAGATCAACACTTGGTTTGATCCTTGATCCCTTTTTAGCTATGACATTATACTATAAAAGTCAAATAGATTATTTTGTGAATAGTGATTGATATTCTAATTTGCTAGTTAATGCCAACACTAACAGTGGCATGGCTAGGTCAAGTCAGCTGAGTAATTATAATGAAGGTTAGGTTAAGTTTGGGAAAGAAACTAAAACATGTATATTATCTGGCTTAGAAATATATATTACTTTATTTAAATATATTTCTTCCGTTGGGTGTGTATTTGGTTCTTTATTAGACTATGTATATACAGGGTGTCCAGCGGCCTGGAAAACCTGGAAAACAAGGAATTGTCAGGGAAAAGTTAGGGAATTTTATTAAATTTCTGGAAATTTTACATTTCGTTTATATAAAGCCTCATATTTTGATTCACAATAGTCAAAATAACACCTTTCTTCCAGTTAATACCTAGCTGTAATCACTTTTACACCATTGTCCATGTTGATCAGACTAATATCACTTCTCAAGGTCAACAAGTAAGTTTTGTGTCTTTCCATCTTTCTGTCACGTGTCTTTAGCCAAAGTTGAGTCATGATTATTCACATGTGCAAAATTTGACTAGACCTACATTTTAAGTAGAAGGAACTAAGAATGACTCTGTCCCACAACTATTTTATATCTTTCTTGCTTGTGGCAATCTTTTAATGGCTCAAAACAATTTTACTGAAATCTATTTTTAACTTAAAATAGTCCACTTCCCCGGAGGTAGAAATTATATAATCCCTTTATTGAGTGATACAACTTCAGAATGTGTATGTATCTAGAAAAAAAACATACTATTTAATTTGTGATCTTAAAAAATTATTTTTGTAATATTGATAAATAGTGGTCTGGGAAAAAGTAAATTGGATCTGGAAAACCTGGAAAAGTCAGGGAATTTAAACATATAGTTTGGCTGGACACCCTGATATAGTAGACTATAGATAGCCAATCACAAGAAATTTGTCTGTTGTGAAAGAGAGTGAAATGTGGTCGCAGCAGATATTTGAGAATTTATTGGCTATGTAATAGCTAATAAAGCTTTGGTTGTTCAATTTCGAGTTTTTTCAACCATATTCATTCCCGCATCATTTATGAGTTTGGTTTTGAACAAAGTTTTTTAATAATCTTGAATTTAGTATCACCGGATTGATTACCTGCATTTTTGTACCGTAAGTGTAGTCCTTTCATGTCGGCATAAATTTCTAGTCATTCCATGTTAATTCACCCAATGTTATATTAAATGGTTGCTTGACCATTTGTTTACCCTCATATTTTCACATAAGGTTGCCTTAATAGGGTCTTGTTCAAAACATTTTTTTTAAATTTGTTTTTTGGATCTCCTTACTTTTCTTCAACGAGACAAGCATGAATGAGAGTTTGCAACGGTTTTGGAAAAAGGCTGCTGTGTGGTTTCTATTAAAGATAGGAAGTTCTGGTTAAAGTAGAAATCCTGGCTTTTCAGAAAATGTAGGCCTAATTAGTTCTACATTTAAGACAACTAGATGTAAAATAAGTCTTTGGTAATTGGTACTTCACTGGACCTAACATAATCATGAGCAATTTTGCCATACACTATTTTAAAAGATATTTAGAATAGTGCTCCCCTGATTTTTTTTTTTTAATCTTTCGAAAACTAGATGCCTCTAGAGCAGAGGTGGGCAAACATTTCTACCTCAGGGTTACGTGGACATCTGTAAGGTCTCTAGCGGGTTGCATGTGACAAAGATTCACTAAATAATTAACTTTATTTTCACAAAAAAACACACATTTATTAGCTATATAGCTTTATTTCACAAAGAAAGTAGCAAATAAAATCTAATGTCATAGCAAATGAATTAAAATATGTCATGACTCATGTTACTTCTTAGTCTACCTGAATGTTGTTTTGTAAATACTCAAACCAGTATCATTAGCTGGATGTGTGCAACTGTCCAAAATCCTGCGAGAGGTACAAATTAATGCCGAGGACCACTTTGCCACAGCTGCTCTAGAAGTTATTTGGAATTCTCGTCTGGGTTTTCTTGAAAAAAACTTGATGCCATTATAAGCTATTGAACGTGATCTTTCTCTACACATTTTTGAAAAGTAAATGTTTTTAGATGATGATTGGAAAGGTCCTCACTTAACCCTTTTAGTGTCATGCCTATTCCAGAATTCGTGTGCGTAATTGCTTACCTTCTCATGAATAAATATTCAGGCCTACAAATAATGGATACATTTTTCAAAAGTCCTTTTATAATGAATAATTTCACATTAAAAAATATATACATTTATAAAGTCATTACGCCTATTTACTTACATTAGTAAAGAAATTTTTTCTTTTCACAAGACATGTAACATGAAAATCCAAATAGTATATTTTTCTAAACTCAGAACAATTTAACCTGCACATTTGACAATGGTTTACAAAACTATTTTCATCAGTAAGAGTGAGCCACACTTTATGTTTTTCCATGCAGCTCGTACCTAAACTGGCACTGCACTTACCACATTGAGTAAGTGACCGTCCACCATTGTAAATGTATTAAACTCCCAGTACTAATAACTATTTATGGTTGATATTTATTGCCAGCCTTATATGGAATAAGAGAGGGAAATGTTTTCTTTCCAGTGATATTACATTACTACACTATCAGATAAAGCTAGAACTAGCTAAAATCTGGAGAGCCGACCTCATAGACTCTGCCACTTTTAGCAATAATAGGCGGAGCCGATCAAATCGGCTTGTGGCACTAAAAGGTTAAGTTAAATATTAAAACACATTATTAAATGGTTCTATAAGCTATTTGGAATGGCCCTCTTTTAGTATGTTTTAAAATAAAAATCGGATGTCTCTAGAAGGCATTTAGAGTGATATCCGCCTGGAAAAATTTTGAAAATTAAAGACGTGCTTTTCTGACAAATTTTTGAAAAGTGAATGAGTATATTTAAAAAACGCTTTTGAAAATTTTGAGAGAGGCTGCGGGCGATATGAGCCTCATTAACCCCCGTTCCCTACTACACCCATAAATGTAACTATCAGATTATGGTACTTACCAAAAATAATTAATTTAATACCTAATATCTAACCTTATTCCATTCTAGCAAAACCTAATCTGACTTTAAATTCGTAAATTTTTTATTCATCAACACATTAAAGGTTTGTTAAAGAGTTCTAATGTTAAACATATCATGTAAGTATGCTCCAAATTATATACACATTAATTTCACACTTAAATATCTCCAAATGATTTCCAACGCTTCTGATAAAAATGGAAGTCATTATCCTCTAAATTTTGCTACATTATTGAAAAACATTGATGTACAAAAAGTGCTAATAACCAAGTCAATACCAAAACAGCAGTTTTTATTTATCTATGCCTATGTGCCAATTTCAAAAGAAAAATCAAACTGAAAGGAAATGCATCACATTAAAGTTTTATTGTGACCACTGAGATCAGAGTATCGAAAATTGTTTAGAAATTTACCATAAATATCTTAGAACTAAACATAAAGCACTAAAGAATAAGCTTTTATCCTGGTTTTTATTCGTTATCGTGATAGGTTAATTTAAATTGTACAAGTGGCAGCAATAAGCCAACTACCCAGTCGAAGTTGGCTGTGTTATCTATTTCTTGTGGTATTAATAAAATCACACATTTGTAGTCGAGGATTACACATGTCCATCATGACTGCCTTAAAATATGAGTGAAAAATTACCTTGGACAAGGGAAGATCCCCGGATAGCTCAGTGATTAGAGCATTGGTGTACTAGCCAAAGGTTCCAGGTTCAATTACTGTGTCCAGGTGTCATTTTTCAATTTTGGAAAATGAATTAATCTATAACATACCATATTAGTAATTAATTAAAGGATGATTAACAAACTAAGTTTTAGGTTTATAAAAACAATAACAAATGTTATTTACAAACATTTTATGTATCTGTTGACCCAACCATAATAAATTAAAGGAATAACACGTTATATCAGCAATAATTCATAAAGGTATAACAGGTTCACTGGTTTTAAACTGTCGTGGATGTCGAGGACCAACATGCTCCTTAAGAGGCCGGTCAACACTTGTTTACATGGTAAAACTAAATAAAAGATTGTGACAAAACCGTTCTATGGATTTGAAATCG
>CABFVX010000362.1:0-30930 GCA_902151425.1 Timema shepardi
TATCCTTAGAAGTGTCCATTTCCGTTATTGGGAAGTTTTTCCACCGTTAAAGCCCGTCTTATTTTTGCCGGGGAAGTTTAGTTTATCCGTTATAAAGAAGAATCCGCTATTCTGAAGTGTCCGTTAAGTAAATTTCACTGTAGTATTTGAACTTAGTATACACCTTTTAAGATTAAAATTTGTTTCCCATGGAAGAACATATTCCTAGCGGTATTTTAAAAAGTTTGAAGATGGTGTAATGGGCACTGAAGCTAGTTAAAATTGTAAGTTTTGTGGGCTAGCGACAACTATAAAAATCAATAATAAATTGATTTCACTTTAAGTAATATTTGAATTATATTTATGGAAAACAAACCTTAAATTATTTATATTTGTCTAACTAAAAATATATATTTTATTATTTATCATCAAAAATCATTATTAGATACCTATTTTTAAATAAATCTTGAAAATAACTTTCAAAATATTTCAAATTTTCTAAAGTCTTTCATAACTAGACAACCCGTAAATTAATTTATTTTATAATAATTTAAAATGGTTCCTAAATATGTTTGTTATATGTCGCATAAAACACATATCTCTAAATCTGGCATATTAATATCAGTAAAGTAAAAATAATATGCATACTTAGCTTACATAATTCGAATCCTAGTTATTAATATTATGTTATGGGTAGATTCTAATATCTACCAAAAGTGACAGCTTCATCTCACATGACTTGATGTATCAATACGTGAAAGTACCTACTTCGGTGGCTGTATAGTCTAACGCGCTACTTTCGCAGTAAATTAAACTTCCTATGACGGGGAGATAGATTGTAGAATTTTGGTCGGGCGTACTGAGGGTGGTTTATCAAAAAATTGTTTTACTTCTCTTTATACTAGAATGTTGGCGCACTTCCTCTAAATATAACCTTATAAATCCCTAAAACTATTAGCGTAATTAGCACATAAGATTTTCTCTCGAACGGGTAGTAAGACGTGGTGCTAAAAATAAAAGTGAAAGTAAATTTAATAACTTTTTCTAGAAGACAGACAGGTCTATGTCCATTTGTAACTAAATCTGGAATTAGTTAAGCTTAGTACATAAATTACCTCACTCACACACATGATTCAGTCTTCCTACCAAAGACATGTGTGAGTATGTTAACCACCCTTACCGGATTGATGCTAAGTAACGTTATCCGAACAAACAACTTGTAAAACTCGTTCGCTGTGCCATGCAGGAAACTAAAGTACCTATGGATATATTTAATGAATACGCTTAAACGTTATAATCAATTTACATTTTTTATAAATAAATAATAGTTTACTAGAAGGTCAACTCGTCGCAAGTTCATGGTGACTGTCAAGTGCAGGTTTGTGTAGTCAGCCACATTTGTACTTAAGTCTGGTGAGTTAAAACCTACATTTCATGGAATATTACGGGCACTACTTACTATTACAGATTACTACTACATATACCTGTTATTACTACATTAGGCCTACTACCTACTACTGATTATACAACCACTACCACTACTACAGTACTAACTACTACCACTACCACAGAACCAAAACTGCCACTATCACAACTAAGTATTACTATTATTACTACTATTTTTTGGATTATTATTATTATGATATAATTTGAAATTTTTAGGGCTCCAAGCTCTCTTCTAACCCAGACTATATTGCGATGCCCTTTTTTATTTTTAGTATTTTCAATTGCAACCCTTTATTTTAATTTGCCATGTTAGTATTCATTTCCCTTCAAGGGCCTCTCGAAATTAAAAGGTATATTTATGTTTTTCGTCAGTGACTCTTTCAATTTCAGTCCTTCTGACCGTCGAGTCCGTAGCGAAAACTTTAGATTTTCCGAATTTGAGTTTCATTAAAAAAGAAGAGCTAAACTCGGAGTTTTTTTTAAAAAGAATTTCCCCATCATTAATTTGCGTAGTTTTGTATTTCTATAAAATTTTGTTTTGTTAATTTTTATTTAAATAGTGAATATTAATTTTTTCAATTACAGTACTTTACTGTATCGTCTTTAAACCTTGAGTTACTTTTTTTTAAAATCATTAGTTAGGTATGGTTTTCTTGAGTGATTATACTTACATGTTATAATAAATGTTACATTTTTAATGGTAGATGTGACCGGGAGGGAATTTTAGATCCTGGCCTGGTCGCCTTATGTTTAAACTACTAGCCCCTATGTTGTAACAGAACGTTGTCCAGGGTATACCTATGGAAATTGTCTAGACGTCGTACCCGCAATTAGATGAGGGTTATTATTGAGTTATGGAGCCGAAGTGAGTCTTAAACATAATTAACCCTAATTTACCAAACCCTGGTAACTGGTGTATTTCCTTTAAGGGAAAAATACACAAGGTACCAGCTGGGAATCGAGTCCGGTACCCCTAGGCTTGTAGCCAGGTTCACTGACCACTAAGCCATGGGGCTGGTTCATGTTTCATTGTTGACCTGTCACAGATATGGTCTTTTGACTGTTTGTCATCACTATAATAAAGGAAAGTGAAATTGAATTGAAATTTTTACCATTATTTCAAAACGTTTATCATAGACTCCCCCTTGAACTAAGAGTGAAGAATGACTTACATTAGCTCAGTGGTAGAAAATTGATACAAACTAATATAAATATAAAATAGACACAGCACCCAGTCCCCAGAACTTTTAATTGTTTATTTTTTATTTAAGGTAGTTAACGTGCACATCCCGAGCTGATTGATTATATCATTACACGAGAATTTATGTGAGCGAGAGTGAAAGGGCTTATCATTTTTCCCATGAGAGGTATTTTCACATAACGTCCAGAGTTCCTTCACATGTCACAATTGACATGAGACCGATGGCTCTACTTCCCCTCCGAAGGAAGTTGTGCTACGGTTTTTTTTATCGTTTAAGAAAAATCCGTTGAACCTGACTGCGGTTTAACCTACAGATACTGGGTCATGAGGCGAGCACTTTACCTCAAGACCACTGAGTTTGATTCCCGGAACTTAATTCATCCGATTTCTCCCAATATAGATTCTTTCTTACTGGCTAATCTAGCTCGTGCCCCTTTATTTCAATAGTTGGACGAGTTATTGACTAATATGTGGTGTAGTAAGACGTAAATACAACATAAGTTTTCACCTAATGACGTGGTGTGTCCTAGGTACAGTCTTGTTCCGCAAAACCAAGGAAGTTTAACAACGTTTAAGGGCGCGGACGTGTCCTAGCTAGGAAACAAAAGAATAGAGCGTCTTAAGTATAAAGTTAAAGGAACGTTAGAATAGAAGATTGCCTCCCCCGCCACCGGGCGACAAGGTAGTTTTGATATATGCAGAGCAGAGTATCAGCAGGTACCGTCTCAAGTCATGGAACAGAGAGAATAGGATGCGTCACTGACCTACTTGGCTTTTCTGGAAGGCTACACACTGTACAGTCTTAGAAGGGACGGGATTTCTAGGACAGATATAAAGGTTTCTCAAACAATATACATACATTCATACGTCAAGTTATTTGGTGTGCAGCTGTCGTTTTTCATATGCATAATATCGATACTTATGGAATAGTGCTAACAATAAGTTATTATCAATGTTAAACGTAAAAAAAAAGGTATTTCATTTAACTTAAAGACACTTAACCACACTTAAAAAGCTTATTTTTTTGTGGCATACTCTTTTGTTTTGGGTAACATTGATTACGCGCCTAGCCTAGCGGTTGTATATTAAACCAAAGTTAAGGAAATTATTGACTTTTTTTCTTTCCTGAAGTAACTTCATATTTTCCTAGAATAAAGTTTAAAGTTATTTTTCTGCACCCGCTCCTTAAACATTTGTAAACATTTCGTTCTCACCACTAGTAATTTGGCTAAACCATCATTTTAACTTCCCGGTAAAGCTTTTTACTTTGTTATATTTATTAAAAATATTAGTAAGTAAGAAATGCAGACGACGTGGTTGCTACTCATACCAACCTAGTTCGTGTTCTTGTTTAACAGAGATGCGTGGCGTTCTAATCTGCGGCTACACGGCACACTTAATTTTCCGTCACGGTACGCGAGTGTGCCTGCCACGGCACACCGTTTGCATAACACCGGGATATATTGCCACACTACTTAAGGTCAATTAACTATGAAAACAACTTAACTTTTTTTTGTCTATAACCTATGTGGGGGTAGGAAGCTATCTTGGAAAAGATAGCAAGTAGTAATGTATCAACCCATTCCAGCAACACCGACCAGCAGGTCTATTATGACCACGACGCCAAACGAATTTCCGACAGTTAGCAGAGAGCCACTAGACTTTTGCGTCAAAAGTTATAATGGACGACCGCTTTGCGAAAGAAAAATCCTTGCAAGCGTAAATATCTTCCTAGAAGCGACGCTAAGTTGCACAGACATTTTACTTGACCTTTGGTTTGCGTTACGAGGTTATGCATGTTTGTTAGGTTTTGTAATTTATTTGGTGTTTTGTGTTACTTGATTTAAACCTGCCATTTCATTAGCCAAATATAATAATCTCAAAACTTTTTTGTGTATGCTTCACATAATCTAACTTTAAATAGGTCTATATAATAATGTAGACCAAGATAGGGGCTAGTGCGTTTATAATGAAAGATAAAATAATATTTTCTTAGCAATATAACTCTATCAAAATGCATTATTATTAACCATCAGCATACTGATAATGGGGACATTCCAATATTAAGATTAATTCTTTGTAAGTTTTATAGTAGGCAGAGGTTAGTTAGGCTTCAACATACTTGGTATGTTAGTAGTATACTGACCCACCTCATGGGGCAACATTGACGAAGACGTTAGACTCTTTGGTTTAATTTTACAGTGGTGGGGATGTTGAGATTTAAATCTTAGCTGGGCGTGGTGAGTGTTTTTATTTTTCTAAAGGTTTTCCCACTCTCTCTACACAAATACGAATACTTTTATCTTATAACTCAACCTTTATCATCTATACTCTATTAGGGTAAAACATGGGGGTAGACCAGTTGCCTTGACAACAAAAAGGTAGGCCTAATCTGTTTAAGATGCCTCAACAAAACATTAATAATTTAATCCTATTTAAACTGAATCGTGCATGCAATAGTAATTACTATCCACATTAATGTGAGTTGTAGACCTATGCAATATTGCAGACAAAACTGTAAATAACCAAAATAATCCTTAACATAATGTTTACATGTGGTTTGGTTTAGCCCTAGGTTTTTTGTATCCCTACACCGAAAATATTTGATTTTCAAAAAACATGTGTTTATCAGCTGTCACCTCTGATGGTCAAAATTTAGGTATATACCTAAATGTTGACTTTCAGAAGTTAGCTGTGAGCTGTCAATCAGTACCAAAGAACCCATGGGGCTACTGTAGCGGTAGCAACTAACTTTGTGTCGAATGGTCATAATAGCCCTGCTGGTAAGGAAGGAGGCATCCTCTTTACCTGAATGTATAATTATTTGGAAATATCTGAACCTTGGCCTTTTCCGGGCATATTAATGGTGAGTATACATCTGATGAACCTACCCTGTATTCAACCTTCTCCAGGAATTCGACCTGTTTCACAAACATTCAGCAGTGATACACAGTTCAGTGGCGTATCCGCGAGGGTGCAAACCTTCCCACGAGGAAACGTTAGCGATGATTATGGCCAATGGTGCACATTAATTATATCAAATTTGACTAGAAGTAAAAAAGACTACGGTGGCGCACCGAGATATATAAAAAATTGGCCGGTTCGGAACTACCGTTAGATCTTAAGACCCAGCACATTTTTGAACTGCATAAAAACTTTGTCATAATGTCTCATACAGATTTTGTAACCTTGTTGAACAATATAGGACCACAAATCTCTAAAAAGGAAACACGTTTTCGATGCTCCTGTGGGTATTAATTTGCTCGGTGTTATTACAGTATCCAGTATATACAGTAATATGCTTAGAAAGAAAGTCATATTGTATTTTAGTAATAAATAATCAAGACTTCATATTATTTTACAAATAAAAACTTACCTTCTCCCCTGCTTTTTGAATTCTTCTTTTTGCTTTTCTCCTTTCTGTAGTACACTAATAAACTGACCACCCTTTTCTGGCACGCTTCTTCTGAGTAACCTACTAAAAAAGCAATTTCCTTCCACGCATATTATGTTATGTTTTTTAGTAATATTTATTGTCTTTCGTATCCCACAAAACCGTATTAGTTTTATAAATCTGAAACAACTGCAATCTAGTTTCCTCTGTCCAGATTGCCAATATTTGTGGGTACGTACCACTTTAGCTGAATTCACAAAAATACGTCCCAGGTAGAAATGATAATCCCTTTGAGTTTGTTCCAAAAACAGACTCTCAGTTGGATCGGAATGAACCTCTCATTGGGACTTTGTATGCTCATCCCAACTACACAAACCTGTTACAATACAGGGTAGGATCGTCAGATGTATACGTGGCTTTTGCAAGTCAGTGTTGTTTCTACAATTGGTTCAGTCAGAGCCAGAAATTTCCTGAAATAAATAATTATTTCTATATTTGCAAGGATCAATTAATAGATTTAACGAGTAAAGTTAGGTTTAAAAATAATTATAAATAGTGACATTGTGTTCTATAAAATCAAATATAATCAGATTATTTTGGTATAAAAAGACGGTATTTATTTATATATAATTCAAAATTATATAATTTTAACATTTTAAATTTTTTTTATAAATTAAAATATTGTTTTTCTTTGACATTATATTTCACTGTGTACACCTCATACGAATGTAAAGTTATTCTTAATTTCAATCCCATACGCTAATTACTTTACACTATAAATGATACGCAAAAATAATAAAATAACAAACTTGACCCCTTATTGTTAGTGAACTGTAATGATTCAAAATCAATGAATCACTATTTATAGCTTACTAGCAAACCCGTGCACGAATTGGGTAAAACATAAAAATAGAAAAACAAATATATGGAAGGGGGGGGGGGTAAAGAAGGGAGGAATTTCCATATATGCATCNAAAGTAGGGAGGAATTTCCATATATGCATCCAGGAGAAGGGGGATGAAGGTGTTGAGGGAATTTTTCGGCTAAGGTCTCTAAGAGGTACTCCCAACTCGAAGTTCGGCACCATAGTCCCAGTGGTTTCGGAGACCATAAAGCAAACTTAACCTAAGAACAGCAATTTTACTGCCACCCATCTAACCACAATAGAATTTGGGGGAGAGGATGGACACATATCTATAGATGTGAGACTGAAAATTATTTCATTTGAGAAAATGTTTCCTATATTTTTTCCAGAAAATTTTCAATTGTTATTTCTGTAAAATAATTTTATCTGATTAAATGGGTAATAATAATAACAGTAATAATTAGTGGTAGTGATGGTAGTAGTATTAGTAAAGAAATGAAGTTTGTCTCCCCCATATCCTCCATGCTTACTATCTACACCTCCTTCACCCCTACCCCCTCCCCACTCCTTATAACACACTAATTGTCTCCTAACACACTATAGGCTCAAAGTGTCACCTTTAAAATTTAACCCCTCAACTACAAGCCACCACTGCGGAAAATTTTCTGACTCAAAACTCCAACGGAAAATTTTCATCATCCACACACATCACGACAACCCATTGTCAGGAGTTACCAACACCTGTCAGGTACGGGAGTCGCAAGTGGTGTTGCCTTGCAATCCTTGCTCCGTGGTTGAGATCTGCGTCGGCAACCGGGTGAAGACTCTTCTTGCGCGTGCTCCCACCCACAATATTGAATGAGGGACCCCTCCCTTTCTTTTGTATTCTAATCACATCGCTGCGCAGGATATGACAACCGTGCTCATCCCCCCTTCCCCTTCTTTTATTTTAACCCCGCTACAGCATGGAATAAATAGATCACAACGTTCAAAACGGATTATTCTTGATCTTCCACTTCTTCTAGAGCACGTTTAGTACATTATTATTTTTATTTTTAAAAAGAGATCTTTTTGTTTAAGCCTGAGCACATAGATAATATCATCCCACGACTTACAAAATTTAATTGACCTATGGCAGAAAGTCCGGCTAAATAGTATTTGGATAGCAGGAATTTATATTTTAAATGAAATATATTCATAAACCTTCCTCGTATCTAACACATTAAAGTAATTAGTACATATGCATATACAAAATTAAAACTTTTTTAGGTTCTTCTAAAAAGTGACCCGCCTCGGAGGCGTAGTTATAGCTAATGCGCTGGTTTCGTGTTGAGTTTGACTGCCTAGCATTGACTGCCTAGAGATTGAGGTTCGAATCTCACTCGGGTGAACTGGGGGGGGGGGGTTGAGTGAGTTCTAAATGGTTTTCCACTCTTCCTCCACGCGAATGCGGGTTCACTTCCTCTACATTCAACCTTCCCGATTCCTAGTCCATTAGCCGAATTAGTAATTAAGCTTATAACCCGAACGTGTAATAAGACGCAGTGGTAAGTATATAAGTATTCTAAAAAGTGTTTCCATATTTTTTTATTATTATGACGCAACCCATGACCTTAACGAGTTAAAATATACAGAGCGATATTAAAAAATAATGGGAGGATTCACTGCATTGTCAATCCGAAGAATTGTGATCTGTTGCAACAAAAGAGACCAATGTAATTTCTCAGTTTATAAGGTAAAAGGAAATCGTGATATAGGAAAATGTCAAACCAATTTAAATGCTTATTGTAACATTTAGTTTTATCCATCATTGATGAAAAATCATACATCTCCACATTTTGTAATATCTTAAAGGACAGAAATAAAGTTTTAAATTCAGTCTATTTTAAGATTTAAAAACAAAACAAAAAACGCCCCATAATATTGATGGGACAAGAGTGAACTTTTCTGAATTAGGAAATGCTATCTAAATTGTCTTTCAGTATCAAATATAAATAAAGAAAATTGTATTAAAATCTCTAGAAAAATATTGAATATTATGGTTTATATTATTGATATATGAATAGTTGAAGTCTTTAGAAAATAAACTATTATATTTTATTTAATATCCCACACAGTAAAAGTTCCAAAGGTACAATTACATAAATATTGCAACCATTATCTTGTGGTACCTCCTTCAAGCTCACTCACCGTCAAGATAAGAAATATAAACACACATGACTCTTACTTAGCAGACCGTAGTTTGATCCCAAACCGAGTACAGTTTTCAATACTTCTTAAAGTTGATATTTGATAATCGGATTTTTTTCATCGCGTATTATTACCCGTACAGGATATCTGCATGTATTTATACTAATGGGGTGGGGATAGTAAAGGTAAAATTTAAAGGAAATGCACCCATATTTAAGAGGAGGCGAAAAAACACCCCAGGATTCAAAATATGACCTTCCTACCATTTATAAACAAGATTACATTAGTTTCGCGTTCATTCCAAGATGAAGGTAAAGCATATTTCAGGGTTATCAAGGAAACATCCTATAGCGTAGGAACGAAGCATATAGTTAAAATAGAAATGTATCCTCATTTGCGCGGACAGAAAGATATTTAAGAAAAGTTAAAAAAAAGAGTAGAAAATCATCCTTAGTGCAACGTGAACCCCGTCAATGTCAACGGGTGTGACGTGGCGTGTGGTGTACCCAGGGTAAGCAGAGCTAGTTAAAACTGTTCCTTAGATATGTTCTCATCACTCGGTAGAATATTCATTCGCCACGCATATAAGGATAATTATTTTGCAGAACAGAGTTTATTTGTGTGTGGTCAAATGGGGACCAAGTAGGTGAGAATTGATCACAAGTACAGTTTTAACCAGATTTACTTACCCTTAAAAAACTCCTTGTAATGATACTAAGGAGTCTCATGCCTCAGACATTTTTGCACACCCCTATTTTTTTATTAATACTGGATAATCTATTTAAAATTCACACCACTTAATATTTATTTGAATAATTTTTATTTGAAATATTTAACGTACACATTTTGAATCGACTGATCATACTATTAGAACATGACTTGTAAACTAACATACATCTTGAACAGACACTAAACTCAGTCTCCCGGACGTAAGTTTATCATATTGAAAGAGGAAACCTATATTTCACCAATGATAATTTTTTTTGGCCATTCTGGGAATTGAACTCTTGACTATTTTAATCAGTGCTTCTTACTACCTATTAGAGTTATACATATACCTGATAGTTATTCTAATGGGGTAGGGATGAGTATTCATTTAAAAGGTAGTTTACCCACATTTTCGAGGAAAGAGAGTAGGAAACCATTTAGGGGAAAGTACCCCCAGTAGACTCGACTAGGATTCGAACCCCGATCTCTCCATCATATGTGGTAAGACCCCTGAAGCTGGCGAGTGTTTGATTAAATATAAAACCTATGCACACATCCAATTCATCTTTCCTTCACTCCTTTCGGCAGCCATTTCAACAGACGGACTTGAAACACAGCCCTTGAGGAGACAGGAAGAGCGGTGGTACTTGTCCTTCACCTCTGACAGTCCTTGGTTCACGTCTCTGCTGGAGGTGCCTCTGGCGACAGAAGAGATGGGATGGTAAGAGATGAAGAGTTTGCAACTCAAAACTGTAGCATCAGCCTTACAAATAGGTGACTATAGCTTAGTTTTCCAAAACCACCAAACCTGGTCATCCACTGCTGAATCAGGCGCCAATCACAACCATGTGATATATTTTTGTTGTTTTATTACACCGCGTTTTGGCATCCGTTTTCACTTTAAGCATACATTAATCACGACATTGAATATAAAAGAGGAAGGTAGAATTTCAGATGAAAGTACCCAAATATGCGCGCAAGTAGAGTAGAAAACGATTTTTTTTAAATCCACTCATTACACCTCAATGGTACTCGAACCCCGCTCTAGCCGTAACCAACAATCCTATCTACTACGAGAGTGACGAGTTAGGTCATGTAACTACCGATGCGTTTACACCCAATTGGATATCTCACTGGTAAGGAATTGGCGTTCTAAAACAAATGCCCCAGATTTAATTCCCATGCTTACGTGCCATTTAAAACTTTAATTAATCTAATTATAAGATGACTAAAAATTAACAAAAAAAAAAAAATCAACTTCCCGCATAATTTTTACAAATGGTATATGGATGAGGAAGATAAGATTTAAAGCAAAGATATCTGCATATATGTATAATATGGGCCTATTTAAAAATATATTATAAATACATTTTTTTGTGGCGGGAGAGTTGAAATACACTTAAGAAAGAAAACCCTCATTACATTAAACCGTGACCTCATCGTCACATGCGAACCAGACCATACGAGGGTTGTCGCCTTGGTCCTTGCGACCCCCTATTCCGGTGTTTACGAAGTGAACCAACCCAGACATGTCGGTGACATAAACGTGAAAACTTTGACCTCACCATGACCAAAGTTCACACCTTAGCCCGGTGAATCAGGGGGAGGTTCCTTTGCTACTTTTTCTCTGGTCGATAAAATCTCGTATCATCCTCAGTGACCTTTCCATGGTTTTGTCATGGAATGTATAATTTCAAGATTTAACGTTCAATTTTTTTTTAAAAGAGAAAGAGCATTACACACATACCAAAAAGAAAACCGAGTCGGAACATGAAATTTCTGTATACGTCATTTAACTAAAACAATGGGACCGATTTCGCTCGAGGGGTGACTTGGAAATGTTTTTATGACCTGTATATATATATATTCTCGTTGGGAGTTCTGTCACAAGAGTTTTATATTCAACATAAAGAAAGTTGTTCTAGAGTTAGCCGAGAAGCTGGAAACGACTTGGGCGGAAGATTTTTAATATTTTTCGCCACAGGGAGTTTAGTCGAGAAAACGGAGACAGGTCAAAGAGAAAGGATGGGTTTTGAGCAGGACACAAGATTTTTTTTTGTTCTTCTCATCTCAACAAGCCCCCCCCCCCCTCCTTCACCGGGCTATTTATATTTAATCACACTTATGGTATAGGTATGAGGAAGGTAGAACTTGAGATGAAATGTACCTGGTTTTTTGGAGGCTGATTGAGAATATTGTCAAGGAAAAACCACCCTCATTATACCCAGACAGGATTAAAACCCCAATATTTCTGTCATTGGCAAACCATTCAAAGTGATTCCTCAGAGTAATGGTCAGCAACCTACGGCCCGCGGCCGCTGACTGATTTTATCTGGCCCGCAAACGATCTAGTAAACAGACAGTTGTGTTCATAAAAATATACTCACAGTTTTTTACTATACCAGGAATATTAAATTGAAATTTTTTTCTCGCTATTTTCTTAAATATGACCCACCAATTTTTTTAAAATCTAAAAGACCTACAACGTAAATAATAGTAAAGTATTTTGATGAATTCAACGATGATAAAGAAATATTGAATCACATTTTATTTACAAACTTAAAATATTTAAACTCAGTTAACTTGTTTTGAAAGTAATTATTTATATTAACATTTACCCTAACAGGTGGGCATGAACATTAAGATGCCAGTCTCGTTTGGTTTGGTTTTTGCTGGTGATGAGGAGGTCGGATGTGCTGAGGTAGATTCTCACAGATAGTTTCCTACACAGCGTTAGCGTAAATGTGACGATATTTTCTTTAAATTCTGCTTTTCTCGTTCATAAACTACTAACGAAAATATGCGAATAGCCTGGACAAGTATTAAAACTTTGAGGTTGTAACAAATAAAGTCTTAGTTACTAGAGTATACAAAATAGTATAGAAACATTAATTTATAAATCTGTAGATATTTGATATTGAATCACGTGACGGAAAAGATTTTTAATATTTCAAATGCAGGTAAACTTATCTAGCCTTAAATAAAATGCTTAGGTAAATATTTTGAGATATTATGTTAACATTTTATATCTGAAAATATATTAGGAAGTTAACTAGACTTAATTTTTTTTCATAATTCTAGGATATTTTAAAACAAAGCTGTGGTTTTGTAATCAAATACCCCATTTAAGAAGACATGTAATCAAACTTCCCAACCATCAGGCCGCAAACGTTAAGAATCTCTTGTAGAAGAGCTACACACACTCACACAAATATGCCTTACTGAAATTGTTTATCCAAATTATAAACTATAATATGTCATTAAAAATAGCAAAATTTCTCAAACTATTTTAAATTAGGCACCAAATATGTGATTACTCAAACACGAAAACTAAATAAATCATTAATTGATAACCATAAAAAAAATTCCAATGGCAAAGAGTGCTTGGAACTTCCACCATTACGAACATCTGCAAAGTATGACATTAGGAATAACAAACGTTCGTCATCATCACCTTCAGTTCCACCCGGAAATGATCACGGCTGTCCCCTTAGCAGAACATTGTTGTTTCTTCAATATGTGAATTGTTGCGGTTATTAAAGTATTATAATAGCGATTAAAGCGTTTCAAGTCGTGCTTTTCTTGACATTGGCCGGCCGGCCTCATCTTGTCGGTCGTTATGATGCCACAGCTTGGATGAAGGACGAGAGGAATCGCTAGTTGCACGCTCTTATAAACAGGATAGAATAAATGTCGGACCATTGTTCAGGACAAACGTGTCAAACTCATTTGATCATAAGCGCTATTTGTTTTAACTATTGACATTTTGGATGTTCCTGGATAGTACACATCATCAATAAAAAAAGTAGCCTGTATTACACATTTACAAAATTACAAAATATAACCTTTATTAAATAAAGAAAAGGCATTGGAACTTATAAAGAGATTGAATTCACACTCTAAATTATATTTTTCCACTTATCTGGATAGCTTACATCATCTGTTTCTCAAATCATAATTTTTCATTGAATACACAACGTTGTGCGACCAGGTGGTTAATGGTCAACCTCTTCTTCCCTCGCCTTCAGGTTTCATTCCTTGGATCATCTTCGAGATATTGACATCGGTGGTCTTGGAGTAAAGTACTTGACTTAGGACTCGATGTTGGTGGGTTCAAAGGATTTTTCTTGAGCTATAAAAGTCCGTAGCACAACTTCCTTCGGAGGGTAAGTATAAAGTAAAGCCACCGGTCCCATGTTGATTATAAAAGTACCCCCGACGTTAGGTATGGTATGCTCTTTCACTCTTGCTCATAGAAATTATTGTATGCTGATATAATCAGTAGGTTCAGAAAGTGCATGTTAAATACCTCAAATAAAAAAAAAATTGATGCACTGGTGCCCTCCATTCTTTTAACTTGCTCGCAACATCTTAATATCTGCCATTGGATCTCACCCCCTAGTTTACAGTTGTCTCAGAATGCAGAAACTAAAATATAATAAAAAATTATACAGTGCTATCATCATTTAGCTGTGATTCCAACGCCCTCCAGAAAGAAGAGCAGAGAAGAAACGCAAACACGTGACAAGCTCTAAGACAATCACAACATTTCTGTCCCATCGGCGTTGTCTGCTCAGCGTGACTTGAAATAACTTCGGCTTTACTTGCTCTGCGTGAAATCATCTAAGGGAACCCAATAAAATTGCAAAACTAACTTACTTGATCTGCACATGCACCGAAATTAACTAAATTTATAAGCACGTGCGCCTACAAAGCGATAAATTGGCAGATAAATGCATTTTTCCCCCTACGAATATCTGTCTGATTTCATCACCAAGGAATAATATATACTCAAAATCTGAAGAGAAACTAAGGGAGATATTTCAGCTTTAAATCCAAAGAGAATTGCTAAGACTGTAGTAATGCTATGAACATGACATCAATTCTTAACATGATGTACTTAGCATTTTTATAATGAAGGGAGTGTGGTCCACTGTTCAAAAACTACTAAAAATAATAATAATACAATAATAATTATTATTATTTCTTAAAATGATATCAATATTGACCACAAAAGAAGATGTTTGTATTTTATAAATGTTCTCTCCTACAAAAATCAAACCGTAACATACCACCTTCCTCGGTAGAACCAAACAGTACCCCCTGTTTTAATTCCGAGTCGGTCGGAAGCGAAACATCCTTATCTTGTTCCATGGTCTGTGCTGGTGATGCTGCTCATGCGACTCACGATCTAACTCACAGGGAGAGAAAAAAAATACATAAAAACAAAACGCTTTGCTTCACTTATGTAATGTTTCGTGACGCAATTCCTCACACAAGCTTCATAAAAAGGGGGTGGGGGTGGGGATTATTTTGACCATAATCACCGGGTGCACTGATTCAGGTCCACCCTGATGTCACTTAAGAAGGTGCTGAGTCGAGAATGAACAACCAGCCGCAAGGGATTTTCCAACTCTTTTATTAATATTATTGTTTTTACTAAGGGGAACCACCTACTTCAAAGAAAAAAAAAGTACCTTTACAGCTGTGTGATTGAAAATATTTTACTTAGCTAATAAAACTTGTGAACTATACGAAACCAATTATTTCTTGGTTCCTGTACTAACATGTTAAACGACGTCATTTAACTGAAATAAGCTTGATATTTACACTTCAGTAATTTGATCATCATTTCACTTTGAAAACATAATTTTTTGTAATTTCAATTATCAATTTCAACTTCAAATTCCTTTACTATAGCGTTGATCAACAGTAACAAAACACTCAACATGTTACCACTAAAAATTACTTAATAATTCAACAAGATGTAAGAATAATTTCATAGGAAAACAATTATAGCTAAATATTAAATTTATCAAGTAAATATAGATTATAAAATGATACAGTGAAGAACAGTACTTAAAGTAACTATTTTAAAGCTGACCTGGTAGTCTAAGGTTATGGTGCCAGATTTCTGTGCCGGAAGTCCGGGCTTCAATCCTAGGTCCCGGCACGGATTTATCTGATTAACAAACCCTTCCTTCACCTCTGACAAGACGTGTATTAATCACAATTTGCGAATCTGTGGAATGCCAGACCTTCACCGTGGTTCGGATCCCACGTTAAACTCTAGGTCCTTCATCTCATCTCACAATCACCCTACCATTACACATTCGCGTAAGTGCGTATAGCCCGAACGTGTAGTAAGACGCGGTGCTAATAATAATAATTATTATGACTATTATCTAACTCCATAACATATAGGGTATGAGCCATTTAGCATAAATTTAAGAATATATAATATTCATAAATAATAGCCCACTTTGGTGGTAGAGTGGTCTAAGGCATTATTCTCACAATGGACTTGATCGTCCGTAACGCAGAGATTAGGGTTCAAATTACAGTCGGGTCTACTGAGTATGTCATTTCTTACATGAAAGTTAATTAAAGTTGAGTTGGAGTGACAGTGCGAGTGTGTAAGACATGTCCACATATGTATGAAGGTGAGATCGCAAATCGTCATAATATCATACGGATCGGACGTGTCTTTCACCTTCGCGTAGCTGATACAACTCAACTTTCATTATTTAGTAGATGCAGACTATTGTCGTCGTTAGCTATGGATTTTTTTAGGGGGGTGGGGAGGTGGGGGGCTTGCATACAATATTTCATTGAAAACTAATTTTATTGCTACTTTGTTTTGGTACATCCTAACACTAAGATACGTCATGCACGCGAAATCAAATTGCGAAAAAGAAATTAAGTCAAAATCCACAATATAAAATAAATTATATCAAATACTGTTTGATAATAAATAGAAAAAATAAACAACAAATTAATTGACATTGTCATAAGGATGGATATGGTTCAAAAGTCCTTTTTTCTTAATTTAGAGCCACGATACAAATGTAGCAGGTTACCAAGTTTTCTTACTTCATTTGAGTCAATAACTATGTCACTAATACATTAAAAATTCAATTCAATGTCAAACAAAACAAATAAAAAAGAACACAAAATATTAACATTAGGATAAAACTGATCCACAAGTCCTTCTCTTTTATTCAGACCTGGAGACCAGTGTTGCAGTAACTTTTCTGATATAGATTGTGTTCAAGATGTCATTGTGAATATGACAGAGGGCAATGTGGTTCAGTCTGTTTTAAGTCATTGTGGAACGCAAATAGTATGTCTTCAGACATCTGAGAGTGCCGAAACTTATCTCTGCCTCACAAGACGAGCTGGGTAAAACCAGTAGCAGCCGCCGAAAAGATGCTCCACATTTGAAAACAAATTGTAGTATTTCACGGAATGTTGTAAACCCTATTATGGTTTAGTTATAGAGTTGAGTCGGTTGTGAATTGATTTTTCTCTTTTCAATGCTTAAGTCACTTATTCCATTATACAGTTCAACTAATTAAAATGTATCATGTAAACAATTATATATTATTATTTGTCACACTGTAACACTACTGATTAATTCCAGATCAAATAATTCTGTGATGATATTTAGGTTGTCTATAGCTCCGTGGTCGAGCGCTTATCATCACTGTACGGAATATATATCGTTTAACCAGCTGTTAATTGCTCCGTGGTCGAGCACTAATTAAATCGCCCTATTTAATTAAATTAAAGAAAGATAAATTTTGGTGGCTGTTTATTCACACACGGTTTATTTAAATGACATCTGTTAATTACTTATACATACTCCAATTAAATGCTCTATATCAATGCACACTTGGGATAATTACGTAAATTATTATATTCTGTGTTAGTCTCTGACTGCGTTGCTTGTGTGTGTGTGTGGATGCCTGTATTGGGCTAGTACTTGTGCGACTTGTGCGTGGGTGTCAGTGTGGCTGTCTGTGGCATACGCACAAACGGCTTATATATGACATACCCCTTGCCTCTTGGTTCCCTCGTCAACAGTGTACAAACTAACTAATAGAAAGAGTCCTGGTGACAGGTGTTGTGAAGGCTAGCTTCTTATTGGTATAGGGAATTGGCGTCTTTGCCAAATACTGCGGAGTTGTTACTTTAACAGGAAAAATGGTATAAAAATATATTTTAAAGGTGTAATCCTTTTCCCATTAT
The DNA here is from genome assembly GCA_902151425.1 of Timema shepardi. Lineage (NCBI taxonomy): Eukaryota > Metazoa > Arthropoda > Insecta > Phasmatodea > Timematidae > Timema > Timema shepardi. The sequence goes on from CABFVX010000362.1 coordinate 17,815, forward strand.
TTCTGAAATGCGTGTGTTTCTTCATGGATGAATCATTAAAGGATGCTCTACATATGTTACTTTAAAGAAAAATTACCTTCATCCATGACTTTTTACTTAATTTAGAGTGATCCAAACCAATATCATTACAACATCTCACATTCTCCAGATATACATTTTGAACAAAATCATAATAGTTACTTTTGAAATCTAGGAGTTTTCAAAAAAACTCCCATCAGTAAAAGGCCCTTCAACGAATTTTTGCCCACAAACCAATCATACAATGCTATATGTCATGTCAAACAAATACTAGATAGGCCTATGCATATTCAACAAACTCGTTAGTCACTTTCAAAATATTTTGAATAAAAAAAATTACTCATCAGTAAACTAACCTTAATTTGAAGGCTAGGGTAAAAATAAAAATACAGTATTGAGGTATGGCCCTGAAAAATCTAAATATCAAGTTTGAACACAATCCATCTAACCGTTTTAGGATCCGTGGACAGGGACAGACAAACAGATATGTGGACAGACAAAATTGTAAAAAAATTCATGTTCGATTTTTTTTCACGGTTACATTACTTTATATTGTTACGAGAAAGTAAAAAGGTTGAATACCACTGCTATAAGGTATCAATCTTTCAATAAAATATACTGCTTATAGAGGTGAGAAAGAGGTTCTAATCTTGACCGGTTTGTCAAATCGGTCCCATTTGCGGTATCTCAATCTAAATCACTCCCGCTGTTTATAGTAGACAGTCTAAATCAGTTCCGCAGTAAAGCATGAATCAGTCCCAAAATAAATCTAGGAGGGAAATATAGAATGATATAATAGTGTAGTATATTTAATCAACATATACAAAATAACAGTCAAAACAAATCACAAATTCATCGTCAAAATCACCAGATTTAAATTTCTACTACCTGATATTTTGGTTGGGAACAACTCTTTTTTTTAACTTTTTGAACGATGACCAGCAAATATATCTCACTCGGTTAACTTAAGTTAGATTTGGTTAGGTAGGATATTATTGGGTTAGGTTAGGCTAGTTTTAAACAAAGGTGAACGAAAACTGTTTCGATAACAGATATATCAAGCAGGTGGGACCGTAATAACTTGTTTACACAACTGATTGGGGCTATGAGTTATCACCTACTTCGACAGTGGGATTGATTTGACAAGCAGCCGTAATCTCGGTCAACTGTAGATGAGGTGGTTTTTCATCATCTCTCTCCACTCAAACACGGGCAACTCTCTTTAAATAGCCCTACCACCATGTTAATTTCTAGTTCATTAGTGTTAATAAAACGCGGTGCACATATATAATGAACACAAACATTTACGATATTAGAGAAGGGATAAAAAATAGTAGGATTGACAGGAAAGGTAATCACATTTTTCTTTGAGGTAGAATTTGTTCTTAGCATTGCATCTCACTACCCATTTGGGTTGGACGCATATATACTAATTACGCTAATGAGTTAAGGATGAGAAAAATTGAATTTAGAAGAAGTGTACCCGTATTTGCTTGAAGATAGAGTGAAAACTATTTTTTTAAACACTCAAAATACATCCGACGGATATTCGAATCCCGTTCTGCTTGTCATCGGCAGTCTAATCAATTGTTAGAGTGACGCCTTAGACCATGGAGCCTCCAAAGCTGGCGAGGTGGAAAGAAAAAAATAATTATAAAAATAAGAAAAAAACATTTAGTTCATCCGACAGGGATTCGAACTATACCCAATCTCCGTCACCAGCAAAAGAGACTGAACGTATATGACATTCATTCCGCGTGTTTGTTTTGTTCCGGTATAATATTTTATAACAAAAAACACATTAAGGACATTGGGTTACCTAAATCTGAATATGATTATTTCAAGCCCATTGGGCGGAAATAGATTTTTCGCAATCGCAAGAAAAAAGAATAATAAAATATCATTAAGTTAAAAAAAATGGAAATCTCATTGAAAAAAGACGTAGCTCTGTGGTTAATATATTCCGATTCCTTGAATAAATTCGATTAGAATTTATCGTCGATCTCTTTCAACATCTGTCAAGGCCACCGTAAATCCAAACGGAGAAGAGCTCACATCCTCCGCTTCCCCTCTGCCTCCAACAAGGATAAGATTGACAGGGCAGTAGTGGACAAGACATTCGTCCATATTATATGTTCAACAAACGAGCGAAGACGACCCACAAACCTTGTTCGTTTAACGTGTCTCTCCCCACTCCCCCTCTTCAACCACCTCTCACCACCTTCCTTATCCTCTACTCTTTACGATCTCGCATTCGCAATTAAGGATAGGGATAGAGGACAAACGGATCGTGATAGATCTTGAAAGCCGTGTTGATGCTTAAGTTGGATCTACTGCCAATGGTCGTTGTGTTAACTATCACTGTTTCTTCAAGGTAAATAAACTCTTCTTTTTTTAAAGTTTGTTTGTTTGCGCCACCGCATCTTAATATCCGTCCGGGCTTTCCGTACTTAATTGCACTTAACCAGTAGTTCTGCGAACAGTATATCTCGCGTTAAACACCTTAGCTCATTTGGTAGCACGTTTACCTACTAAATCAAGGATCCCGAGTTCAATTCCGATTTATTTAATAGCTTTAGTGATACTGCCAATTTTATCAAAATAATTTTAATTAACTATAATGATAAAAAGAGGACTTGTAAGAAAAAAAATAGTTTTGATTAATAAATTTGTAATTTTAATACAAAAGAATAACATAAAACAAAAAGTCACTGTCACAATAAAAGTAATACATATATGGGCCTACATTACATAGGCCTAAAATGTTTTACTATTAATAGAAAAAATATACAATACAAATACTTAATTATATTACTAAACTTAGCTATCTAATTAATGGACATTCTTGGTTTTAAGGTGGGAGTGTAGGAGACGCGAGAAAAGATAGTCTTTTTGCAGTTTTTATGGCAAAATATATTTTTTTTTTGTTAAAATTAATAAAAATTGCTCCAATAGAAACATAAGTTCTAATTTTCTTCACATGGTGATATCAACAGTTGTTGAATATCTGTCATGAGCATAGCGGCATTAGATGATAAACTTTCTAAATTAAGAGAAAAAGTTGTAATTAAATTTCAGGACATCTTTGACATACATTTAAGAATTTTTGATATCACCACGTTTAAAAAAATTAAGCTAAAGGTTTCTAATGGAGAATATATGATTTTATTTGAGTTATTCGTTAGGTCATGTAACAATTTAGTTCAAGAGATATTCTAAATTCAGTCATTGTTTGCAACATTAAGATATTGATTTACATATTTTTTTATTATTTTCTATGTGGTGAGAAGAGGGTGGAGGGCACTACCCCCACATTCCTGTACCCACCTACTGGATTTAGTCTTCCCTTTTTAAGAGTGATAAATTAACGGCTAGGCTAAATATGGTGTCTGTTCTAGATTTAAATTAGTTTATAAGTCATGTGTTGATATAATCAGGGAGTACATAAAGTGCACGTTTAATATAAATATAAGTATAGCTGGTTCCCTTAATTCAAAAAATGATAATGTAACAAAATACTTTTGCTTTGACTTTGCACGTAACTAGGATGTTGCCCACATAACCCATATCACTGTTTATGGGGGCTAAGTATCAATATATTTTTATTATATTTTTCCGGCGATGAGGGTGTTGAGGCTCGAATTGAGGGTACATTTTTATAAAGGGTTTCCGACACTCTTTCTCACTCAAATTCTGGTACATTTCCTTTGAATTACAACTTCCTTATTCTTAAAACCCTACCGGGATTAATGTTTATGCCTATAGCCCAAACGCGTGGGAAGACCCGCTTAAAAAATAATAAATATTGTTCATCCAGTAGTAATAAAGATTTATTCATACCTACTTTATTTTTATTTGATATATTTATTATGTTGATTATATCTAGATACGACCTATAAATAATTTAAATCTATACCAGACCCAACATTCAGACCCCCCGTGGTTAATTTATCACTGTGAAACGGGGAAACCCCCAGTTCTTCAATTATACATTTTGGGATATGCCAGGAATTAAACCCGGGACCCTTATTTGAGTGGGTGTTAAGGATGAAGAAGGATGATATTAAAAGATGTGATATCTAATTTGCGTGAAAGGAGAGTACTTCATTAAACCCTACAGGGACTTGAGCTTCAATTTCCAAGACATCTGGCAGCCCAGTCTTTTGTGATGGGTACCGCCTTAAGAACATACGGCCACAGAAGTGTTATTTTAATTTCAAACCTCAAACTAGTTCACTTTAACGAACTTAATAACTCTTGAGTTCCCCCTTTATGAAGCAACAACTCTCTCAGGTACGTTTGAAAGTGTTGCGCTGGAAGACTTGACGACTCCTCTTCGCCTTGAAATGGAAATCCACTTGTTGGCCTTTGCAGCTTTATGAGTCTCGGACGGCCACTTGCGAGATCATGGCCGATGCGCGCGCACGCGGATTCATAAACATCATTATTACACTGGTCGGAATACCCGCGTTCAACAGAACCATTCTCTACGGCAAGGTGTTGGCGACTGGGATCGCTTAGTCTTCGGCTTCTATGATAAAACAGCTCATTATTAGAGGCGCGCCATTGTTTCGGATAATATATATTTCATTATCGTTACCAACTGGCTTGGTAAATACAGTCTAATTTTCATAAGAAGAGCCTTTTAAAAAATATAAACAAATTAATTAGCAGTCAGCTTTTATAACATTCCACTATAAGCTTTTAATTGTGTTATTTTATAGGTATGGATAGTATCCATTAAAAGCTACAGCTGACGATCACATGACTTGATTTATGAATACATTAAAGTAATGCAATCAATTTTTAAGCTGGTAAGAGTTGAACTGTAGCTTGATATGGGTGTTTTCTTCATATTATTATTATTATTTTCAAAATATATAGCTTATGTTGGTTAAAGTTGACGAAAATATATCATATACCTACACTAAGCTATATGTTTATATATTTTAAATCTTCCTATAGAAATAGCTAAAAAAGGAATACCAAAGCAAAAACCATTATTGTGTATTTAATAGTCAAGTTATTATATTAATTGTCAGTTCCGGTTATAGCCGCATCTATATATCATATTAATTAATTTGAAAAATGACACCTGGACACGGGAATCGCTATGGTATCATTATGATTGTGATACATTTCTGTTTGATCATTCTTTTATTTTATGTTTGTTGCTTGATGACTTCTTTTAAGGCTAATATACAGATCTCAACAAATTTTACAGCCAGCATATGAATTAGATAGCCTATTTTAAAAGTTTTGCTTTCGATTTTCATTCGGATTAACCTTTTGTGAATACATTTTTTCATGAAAATATAATCTTTGAGAACTTATAGACCCTTTCAGCTACATCCCTGTAGCATTAATCCTTTAATTTAGATATAATTAAGAAACTATTATATCAAACTTTAAACAAACCAGTCGAAATAGGGAGGGAAAAAAATTGACCGAGTAATTTGAAACAAAATTATTCCCATCAGATTACAATTTAATGAAGATATGTTCCTAAGTTTTCTTTAACATAATTTCAGGTCACACGTACTGATATGTATGAAGGCATATGAAATATAAAAAGTATATTATAGCCTATACTATTTTGTGTTTAAACGTTAGAAAAAAACCTTCAAATATCCTTGTAAAAACTGTCAAGTTTCCAAAATAATAGTGACATAATAAAAATATGTAGATATTACAGCATACATCAACACATACATACACACATTGGCAGAATCATAATATTACTTAGGGGGGAGGCATAAAGTTAAAACTGTGGTAAGTGGGGAGCGCAGCCCCCTAACTTCCAAGAGCTAAGACAATCTACGAATACTAAATGCCTTTAGAAAACATTTAAAGATATATTTATGATAACTAAAAGCAAGGATTTAAAATAATGTAAATGACCTACTTTAAAATAAATCGACGCTATTATTTTTTATTTTACAATTTGGTAATATAAAATTGTAAGCCTGTTCTTAACTTTTGAGTTGTAGAATTAAAATACTGAGCACTGAAGATTTGTCGAATGTAAATAATATATTTTTAAGTTCTTATGGAAAATATTTGCTGTCTTGAGAGTGTCGAATTCTCAGCTCGGCCCCCCTCTGAGTGCGCCCCTGCTTACACATACACACACACACAAACACACGCACATAAATTAAACCTGGTATCATCTAGGCTCTAGACAATACAACCATCCAAATTAGATATAGTTATAATAATAGATATGATTATACTATTAATAAATATGATTGGTTAATAAAAACAGTACTAAATTTGTGAGATCCGTATTAGCTTCCTCTCACTGGATGACCTTAAGGGTGTGAGTAGCCTCGCGCATCCTGTTTAGTGTGTGTGAGAGAGATAGAAGCGAGGTAAGCTATTACGGCGTGTCGTGCGTGATCGACAGAGCCAGCGAGGGAGTCTCGAAGATACTAAGGCGAGGCCAGGGTACATCAAGTCGCTGCTGGGTAGTAGTGTACGGCCAAACTCGAGTAATTCACACTTTTAGTGACTCGAGTCCGGTAATAAGGTGTTAGCGAACAATAATCGACACGGTAAAGTACTACTTCACGTGCGACGTAACCGCTCGTTAGAGCGCGGCAAAGCACAAATATATTCCGTCCCGTCTGTACCGTGCGGAGAGGCCTTCCAATTGTCGGGATAGTTTCGGTTTTAAAACGAAGATCAGGTGTTTTTTTATATAAAAAAAATGTTGTTGTTTCGGATTAGATTCGTGAATTTGCACAGATAACTGTAAATCAAATTAGATATTAACTATATATCATATAGGGATGCTGACTTGCCTTAATATATCGATATATTTATCATTTGAAATATCACGAGCTATTAATCAAAATCTGTGTTATTTTGATCAAACTCTATCGATATATCCGCTGTTTCTAATATATTGGAATTGGATTGTTCTGAACAAACTAGACTGCTCTTTTTTACCCACCTCGGTGGCGTAGTTGGCTAACGCGCTAGTCGTGTTGAGCTTGACTTCTGAGGATGGGGAGATCGACGTTCGAATCTCGGTTGAGTGAACTGGGGGTGGTTTTTACTAAATGGCTTTCCACTCTCCCTCCACGTAAATGCGGGTTCACTTCCTATAATTCAACCTTCCCAATTCCTGACCCACTAGAGTAATTAGTACTTAAAGCGTATAACCCGAATGGGTAGTAAGACGCGGTACTAAATATTATTATTATTATGCTCTTTTTTCAATACATTTCTTCGCCGATTGTCACTTTTTAGTGTTTCATTCAGTTGTTGAAAATAACACCCAAGTTTAGTAAAAAAAAAGAACAAACCAAGACGTAGTTAATAAAAAAAAGAGAAAATCTTTAAATTTTAATTTTAATTTGATTCACAAGCTTTAAACATTTTCTGAAACATGACATATACCGATACATTTATCAATGTATCGGAAACTAAAACCTTGATATAAATAAATTGATGATTTCGTAAATAAATTGGTATATATTTTTTATATTGATATACTGTGACTATCTCCAGTTGCATAAAAATTCTAGTCCACTTATATTTGAATCTAAGTTGAGTTGAGTTGAGAATGACCTTGAAAAGTGTCTCGAGCTAACACAAACCTGTACAACTATGAAAATTCCACTTTCACGGATTAAACATTTCATATGTGTTGCATCTTATCCCTCCCCTCCACCCCCTATTTGGACTATCCATTATTCCTAGTTTTCAAAGTAAAATTGAACTAAATTACTTTATCAAAATGTTTGTTAATCAGATAATTTCAAATTCATATAAATACTTTTATATTATTAAGACTACGCGAGCAGCTAGTGTGAGAAAAATCATCAAATCGATCTCAACAACAAAAGTGTAGTTTGTGTTTTCAGGATGGGATTTTTAATCCTCTTTACAAATAAATTAGGATTAAATTTCTTACTAAATTTCCTTTCTAATCCTGTTTCCTCAAGTTTGTCAGTTAACAGATAATTTTTGTACTGAAATTAGTACCGTGTGTATAAACGAAAAAAATAAATCTATGACACATTCATACGTACACGTGCTTTATAGTTATCTTATATTTTGTGATACCATTTTCATAAATACATCATCAGTAAACTACCCTTAGATGGAAACACCTATTGGCATAATGGCAGAAATAAAAATGTTACTATTGTATTTGTACTTTTAGTCTGTTTAATTTAATAATGTAAAGATAAGTTATACGGTAAAGCATAGAAAGTATTATTGGAGGCTTTTGATAACTTTTTAGATTAACTTTATAATAAGACATTTTATAGAATGCCAAAGTGACTTTCAATCAATGTTGTTGGTCAAAGTGGAGTTCTTGTAAAACTCATGGTTAAGTAATGTAAACGAACTATCTTAGTTTCAAGAAATAGTTTTAGAACATATTGGTCTAAAAAAATAGACCTAAGCATATTATGTCCAGTACGCTATTAATAGATCAAACGTTTCATCTAACAGGAAATGAGGGAATGGCCTACAAAAAATAAGTAAAAGTAACAGACACAAGTTAAATCATACCAGCACACTTTTTTTATGACCTTTTCAACGGTGACTATATAGTTGCTGTGTGGGGGGCTTTGAAGGTGAAATAGTCTATCACATTTTTAAAATTTAATTACCTCACTGTAGAAAGGTATAATAAAAATAGACATTAGCTCCCCCCACAGCACTTTACAACTCTATGCAAAAAATAGTTCCTGTTATTAACTCGCGGGACAGGTGATATTTTCTTAGCGCGCGTGATAGGAATTAAACATAAGAATATCTCAGATGATGGTAAGCAAAGGCAATATCTTATTAGAATATAAAGATTCAATTACGTTTGTGCAATTTAATGCCAGTAGAGAGAGACCAATCTCCCATCAAAGACTTAAAACCTAACATTTTTTTAGAACAAGATGAACAAGTAAAGGATGCGTGTATCTGAATGGGTAGTAAGACACAATGATATAAATGGAAATAAACGAGGAAAGAGAAAAAAAAAATTAGAATCGTTATATGAAATAAACTACCCGACAAGTAATAAAATAAATAAATTATAATTTCATGTAATGTATGACCTTTGTATGGTAACCTTCTATCGATACTATTTAGGCCTACTCCACATATATTTTAAGGATACAGGGGAAAAAGAGGTAAAAGTCAAGTTTTAACTCAAATTAACCTAATGCTGCCATCTGTTAGATACTCATGAAACCCTTCCAAAGCACTATATATTGTGGTTAAAAGAGGGCCCTGCCATATTTTAATGTTTGAAAAAAATGTATCGGCTGGGATCCTTATGGGGTTAGAAATTTAAATGTTTCCATCCTGGAAAATTTGTGTAATGTGAATTTTCCTTCTTTTTTTTTACTTTGTACCATTCATCTGTTAGGATGGGTTAGAAGTGAGTCCAAGTGGGTCTCATGACTTGTGACAAACTCCCCCCGAAATACGACCCGTTTGGACCAATTAATATCTGAAGTTTGGTGCCGGAGGCATATTTGTTAATAAATGGGAAGTGTTGGACCAACCGATATGGGACGTATTGACTATAAATTAACAGAATTATTCCTCTCACTTATGCATAGCTAACCTAAAATAATCTAATATAACCTAAACTTAACTAACCTAACCACAAAGCGAATTTATTCACTTTTTGCAGATATAACCTATCATAACATAATCAAACCTAAACTAACCTAATTCTCAGTCAATTCAACAGACATTAGTTATATAAACGCGGGTCAGAAGGGAACAAATATATAAGGTAGGATTTGCAACTGGTGTTTTCCCAACTGCACCAAAAGTACTATAAATCCATGACCAACCGGGTTCGAGTGACTCATGTAATTCAGCTAGGATAGTTCCAAATTGCTCCAAACGTCCAAGCGCGCGCGGGTTAAGGACCATATTTTTACCATTTATATAGCAAAAAAATATTTCTTTTTAGCCAAAATAAATACAATATTACTTCAGTAGATACGTAGTTTAATTTTCTGAACATATTAACACATTAGTTCTTGAATATTAAACTCAGACCAGGTTGATGGATTTTTCTTGAACGATTAAAATCTGTAGCACAACTTCCTTCGGAGGGAAGTGAAGCCATTGATTGTGGCATGTAAAATAACCCTAGAAGGCATGTGAACATAATTTTACCGGTTAAATTGTTAGGTTCTTTAATTCTTGCTTATAGAAGTTCTCGTGTGCTGATATAATCAGTCGATTCAGAAAGTTCACGTTAATTACATCAAATGAATAAAATAAAAACTAAAGAAATATCTATTACGCTGTCCAGTAGCAGAAAGGATTAGAACAATATATTGATGGGGAAATTTTGAAAGTTCTTCTAATATAGATCAATTCATGATCTCCTATGTTAGAGTCAGACTAATAACAAGCCTAATGACCTGCATCGGTGGTCGTATGCTCTGACGCGTCTCTCTGGTGTTAAACTAGATTGCCGGTGAGGGGAAGTAGGTACTTGAGTCCTTGTCGGGTATATTGAGTTTGAATTTTCCTAAATTGTTTCTCACTCTTTTTCCACGCAAATGGAGGTACACTTAATAAAGATACCTTTCCTGTATTAGAGTAATCAATGTATGTCAATAGCTCTAATTGTTACTAAAACATTGGGAAGAGAATAGTAATTTAAGAAGTAACCATTTATTGTGTGAACACAAAATTAATTTAAGAAGTAGCCATGCATTTTTTTTAACACCCCTTCTTACTACCCGTTTGGTTTATATGTAGGCCCTAACTACTCCAATGATTTTAGGGATGAGGAGAGTTATATTTACAGGAAATTTACCCACATTTGCGTGGAGGAAGTGCTAATTTTTTTTTTTAGAAAAAACACCCTCATTACACCCAACCAAGATTCAAACCTCGATCTCCCCGTCATCGGCAATCTAGTATACTGTGAGAGTAGCGCGTTAGACCATGCGGCAACTGAAGCGGGTTGAACGATGTATTGTGTGAAAACAAAATTAATTTAAGAACTAACTAAACATTGTGTGAACAGAATAATAGTTTAGGAAATAACGATGTAGTGTGAAAACCTATCAGTAATTTAAGAAGAATCACTATAGTAAAACACTAGTACACAAATCTAAGTTACAATTTAAATAAAATGTCCATAACATATGCATAGGTTGTAGAACTCTGCATGGAACATGGAAATTGACACGACCGTCAAAAATAGGACAATAACCAGGATAATATATGTAATTGTATTTATAGTAGTTCAAGTTCGTGCGTTCAACATTTTGTCATTGTGAGGCCTAAAGCCAGATTCTTGTAGTAGCGAAAAAAAGTTTCTAGATCTAGAAACGTTGTAAAACCCAATGACCGAAAGAAAAAAAAAAGAGCCTGCGGATACTTTTCTATGTCAAGTGCGAGAGAAGGTCTCAAGTGGTTACCTTTTTTTTACGTTTCCAAGAGTTCTGATGTAACGTGTGGCGTGAGATTAGTATGTAGAGGCTTATACCACAACAACAACAACAAAAATACCCTTAAGGGAAGATATTATTATTACTCCTGTATTACACATAAATATACCAAGAGAACAGAAGCTGTTGTAGGAGGTGCGTTGCCTCTTTTTAAGACCTACACCCTTCTCTCTAGTTGCGTATTGAGATCATATCTCTGCTTGCAAGAGGTGGAGGAATTTAAAGAAGAAGATAAAACATAAATAAATAAAAAAAACTGCTACTCGTAGAATCGAAATATAAGAACACTTCCATTTTTATTACCATCTTGAAGTCTTCAATCAACATATAAGGAAAAATAATAATTTGACTTTCAAATTTTTTTTTTATCCACAAGCCGACGTTATCAAGCCCGGTCATCAAAATGATTCAAATGTGTTTGGGAACATGACTTCAATTTTTTTATTTATTTTTTGCTCCCTCTCCCTTCTCTTCTTCAAAGAAGTTTGAATATATGTGCCTGGAAATGACTTAAGTATGTGGTCCAATATGTATCGCAGGTAGTAATCAAAGGGTGAATTAAACATTACTTACGCTCAATCGCACCTTATGATGCCGCAAGAGAAAATGGACAAAGAAAGGAATAATAGTACCGACGGAAAAAAAATAAATAAAAAAATTGTACCGTAAAATATTTATGCACGACTTTTACAGGTGGGTAATTTGAAAATTTGAAAGAGAAGTTACTGTCCACAGTATTTTGTTTGGCATTGATTCTGACATCCCATCGATATCGGGTCTAGTCTCCACTATAATGATCAAACAGAGTCAAATTATGCCTCACACTTTGAATGTGTCATTATTTAGTACCTACTTCGGTGGCCACATGTTCTAAGCAGTGGTATTCAACCTAGGTTACACGTACCCTTAGGGGTCCCCGAAGATAACTTAAGGGGTACTTAAACATTTTAACTATATAGTATTTCATGATAAACATATAATAATTATGGTATGATTTAGGATTAATCACAAGAGGCACAAATGTAAGGACTTGCGATCTGGGAGCACTATTTATTTCTCTCATCCAGATGTAGATTATAGTATATATATATATATATATATATATATATATATATTAAGCTTTCATTATGCACCAACACATTTGGGGGTACAAAGTTGAAGATAAAGTATATCTGAAGATACGTGAACAAAAAAGTTTGAATATTACTGGTCTAAACTAGTCTAGGCTAAACTACCGATGACGAGGAATATTTTTCCCCCATCCCGGTTGAGTGAATTGAAGGTGTTTTTTTTTCCTAAATGGTTTTTCACTCGCTCTTTCCCGAAAGTACGAGTACACATAATCTAAGTTCAACCTTCCTCATTTCTAACCCATTATTGTAACTAATACATATGCGTATAACCTAAACAGATAGCCAAATGCAATAGTTAAAAAATAAAAAAAAAACTCTGACAGCTATAAAAGCTATTAGATATACTTTAACGAATTAATCCATCAGGTCATCTGAGTTGAAGCTGGGACTTTTAATATACGGGGATATTAATATTTACAAGTTAAACATTATACTGGTTATAGGAGGGGGGGGGGGTACAAAACCAGTATTTTCATGTAATGAACTTGCAATATCAATGGTCTGCGCTACGAGACGTCAAA
>CABFVX010000362.1:31408-45728 GCA_902151425.1 Timema shepardi
CTTGTGAATGTGGGGAATGCCAGGCCTCCACCGTGGTTCGGATCCCACGTTAAACTGTAGGTCCTCCATTTCATCTCACAATCACCCTACCATTACACATTAGTGCAAGTGTGTCTAAGCGAACGTGGTCACCATCGTGTGTGTAAAGGAAGGAAGTGGTGGGGATGCCTGTATTGGTTTGCGTGGCTTGCTGCAGGTGTTGCCTACCCGCCAGGTGCTTACACCACCAACTCTAGACGTCTCGTAACGTTTCCCTCAAGGTGTCGGCGACCACAAGTTCATCGCTTGGATATACTTGTCGTGTCACCCCCTATAACGTGTAGGCTATAATTTTTACCTGGATATATTAATAACTTTGTATATTATAAATAAATAACTGTATAATAATACTAGGTATAAAGCAAGTGTTAACATTGTGGACTGTAAACAATTATTTTTTTCTAACAAAAGGTTTCTTTCAATAAAAATTCTACTCTACTACAGTACAGTATCACGTGATTTACATATGTAGTTGTAGTAATGTCGTAACGTAGATGTAGCACATATAGTAATAACGGATATTTCGTATTTCTTAATCAATAACTCAAGCTCAGAGTACCGTTATTTTCTATTCTTCGCTTTAGGACTATGTGATATTGCAGAAAATCTAGGCTATTTGATCATTATTAAAAATGTCATGAAGCGAGATTTTTATGTAATCAAATGTGTCTGAAAACTTTCTATTAAATGTCAAAATCCTCAGTGGTTTGCATTTACACATAGCCATGTTTTAACTTTTTTTTTCTTTGTATAAAAGTTAGGAGCATACTCTGCTTAGTTAAGTAAAGTTTATGTTTATATTTCATTTCTTTGGCCTATCACGGGCTTGCTTTTAAAATACTGAATTTTAATTTCGACCTTTTATTTTAAAGTGTTGAACATCTATAATGTGTTTAATATTTTGATTAAGTGTAAATTTATGCTTTGTTATGGATTTGGGAAATTACTAGCTAGCTAAAATATATATTATAGACACTTTTAGTCGAGTACATAAATAAATATAATATATATAAATATGTGTTATAATTATAGACAATAAATAACTATTATATAATTATTTATCAAATACATACTATACATGTTATATATATATTTATATATATAGATGTATATATATTAAGATTCAAATAACCAAAACTATCATGTATGCTTTTAGTAAGGATTTACTCCATCTAGATATCATATTCTGAAAATTTAAAAATGCCATCTGGACACGGGAATTTAACCAGGGACCTTTGGCTGAGTATGCCAATGCTTCAGGTATCGTCCCGTGCCCAGGGTCATTATTCAGCATTAAGCCAACTACCAAGTTGGAGGTGGCTGCGTTATCTGATAGCTCGTGATTTTAATAAAATCACACATTTGTAGCCGACGATTTCCGCACGTCCATATAAGACTCTGCCTTAAAATATGAGTGAAGAATGACCCTGGGCACGGGAAAATTCCTAAATAGCTCAATTGTCAGAGCATTGGCGTACTAAGCCAAAGGTCCTGGGCTCGATTCCCGTGTACTGGTGCCATTTTTCAATCCTCTATATATACATATAAATGTTCTAAAAAATATAATATTTATAAACAGCCTCATAGATAAATTAATGTTGTATCTAGGGAGAGCAATTAGTAATTCGAATTTGGTTGTAGTACAATTAAAAATATATGATTTTATTTCTTGGGAAACTCTAGAAATCTATTTTTATCCTTCAAAATACCTTAAAACAGTGTAATCTATTATTTATCTAGGCTATCAGATAATTAAAGAATGCATGTGTCGATAATTTTTAGCTAAGCACCTTTTCATATTTTGTCAGATCCAAGCAAAAACTCAATTAACTATTATTTCCCAATCTGGGCACCTATATCTCCCAATCTGGGCACCCATATCTCTTAAATGGTTCACTTGAGAAACATAAAAATCTCAGACAGAGAACCGGTTTTGGGTTTGCCTTTGTGTGTTACAAATTCGTATCGAACTATATGGACTAGTTTGAAATTTCTAAGAAACACACATATTAACACAGGGGTGGTTATATTGGTAACCTAAATGTTTATAAATTAAATGGTATAAGATTAATATATTTCTATCCTTATGTTCATAGATTTATTTTTCACATATTGGTTACTAAATCTTACACGCCATAATATAATAATAATTACTGCTACACAAATAGCCTATAGATACAAAGTATTTCATCTTTCGTGATAAAAGATTTCAATTTTAAATTATATAACATTTATAACATAAGAATTATACTATTATAGCAAAATTTAACTATTACTTAGACAAATATAATTCACGCACATAATGACCTCGAAAACTAAATTTCAAAATAACCCAAATGCCAGAAACGCATACGTACATTGAAGCACACTTCTTACATACATTTTCATAAATGTGATTATCAAACACAGACGTCCATAAATCATACCAACACTGCACGATCTACACTTGTGAAAAGTAGCCTTCACATTATAAAATCGAATTATTCGTAATATCCCACAAGGCACCGTCAAATAACTATATTTATACTTGGCAATAGAGCCTTCGATACCTCATTTATTTATCCAATAGGAATTTGCTTTCAAAAATTGAGAATTACGTATGAAGTGTGAATCGTGGGAACTTGCTCATACTATATATATATATAGATAGATAGATACCACCTTTATTTATACAATGAGAATTTGCTTAACTCCCAACTTTTGAAAGCTAATTCCTATTGGATAAATAAAGGAAGTAGCAAAGGTTATATTACCTCGTAAAACATAGTTATTTGACAGTGCCTTCTGGGATATTACGAATAATTCGATTTTATACTATGAGGACTACTTCATATATGTATATATATGTGTGTGTACTTCAGTTGAGTTTTTTTTTCACCACATCTTACTACCCTTTCAGGTTTTACGCATATGTACTAATTATACTAAGGTGTTAAGGATGAGGAAGTTCAAACTATAAGGAAGTGTTACTGCATTTGCATGGAAAGAGAATGGAAAACTATTTAGGCCAAACCACTCTCAGTAGGGCCTACACCCAACCGGGATTTGAACCCCGATCTCCCCAGGATAGCAGCAGTCCATTTTATTGCAAAAGTGACGTCCTAAATCACTTAACCACCGAAGAAAGTGATTAAATTGTAAATATTTGAATGAGTGATCTTGGGTATTTAGGAAAAGAAAATTCAATTTTAAGTGAACTTAAGATGGACAGGTTGTATTAGATTGACGTGAAAAACGCATAGATTTGTAATATAATATATATGCACAATATTTAAAAGATATTTGTAAAATATTTGGTAATATTAATTATAAGTTATGTTACAATTTGATTGAGAAATGTGTTGAAGTTTTAACAGCCATCTAAAAATTAGGTACATTTTAAAATACTAGACATTTAAGTCATAATTAAACTTAAAACTAGGTTGTAAAATCAAAGGATGATGTGACCATGCATATATTTAATATTAATATAGTATTCTTAGAATTGATAGAACTAAACTATTAAATTTGAAAAATAAAATTTGAATTTATTTCTTAGCTGTAGTTCCCTGTTCCTTGATTTCTGGCTGCAAGAGCTGCGCAGTTATTTCGACATGTTTCAATGCATCGACGGCATCATCCTCAAGTCAGAGATTAAAACTATGTGCTTGAGTACCCTACGTCACGTTGATAAGGAAACTAAAGTCAGGAATAAAGGAACAGAGAGCTACAGTTAAGAAATAAATTCAAATTTTATTTTTTAAATTTAATGATCTAGTTCTATCAATTCTAAGAATAATATATTAATATTCAATATATGCATGGTCACATTATCCTTTGATTTTGCAAAATAGTTTTAAGTGTAATTATGACTCAAATGTCTATTATTTTAAAATGTACCTAATTTTTAGATGTTTGTTAAAACTTCAACACATTTCTCAATTAAACTGTAACATAAATTGTAATTAATATTACCAAATCTTTAACAAACAAATTTTAAATATTATGCATATATATTATATTTATATTAAATATCTATGCTTCTTTCACGTCAATCTAATACAACCTATCCCACTTCAATTCACTTAAAATTAAATTTTATTTTTCTAAATATTCTTAAACGTTCCTTACTAAGAAATTCAAATATTTTTCAAAAATGTAGTTATGATAAGTTATGTTTAGTATTAATATCATGGTTTAGATTAGTAGGAATATCCAACACAATGTCATTCTCCTGAATGATTATGGAGTAGAAATTGTTTATATAACATATTAATAAACATAAAAACACATATATAAAAAAAGGAGATTTCACTGCAAAAGGCAGTTTCTTCAGACTCAGAGAATTAATTGTGTTTCTTGGTCGGGGTGCAAGGGTGGCTTTCAACAGATAATTCTATTTTCTTGCACCATAAAGATTGTAGCACTTGGTAGGATAAATATTTTGAAAAACCAATTTGTGTTATATTATATTAGTATATATTACTATTGTGACATATAAATGATTAGAAATGTTTGGTAAGAAGAATAGGAATCCATCTAAGGTTGAGGTTAGAGTAGGCAGACCATTTATTAATAGCTTCAAACCGGGCAAAAAAACAACAACAATACAAGTATGATTTTTACATATTTCAATTTTGTTTGATTAGTTTTTAATAAATATAAATATTCATATTATTTTTTAAACAAGTTAAGTTTCAAATACAGACATTCTAATAGATTTAGAAATTCAAAAATTATTAAATAATAGAAAAATATTAAATTTTAATCATTTTCATAGAATGAATAATTTTTATAAATCATTATTAAATTCAATTTAATTTTTAAAATCTTCACAGAAATAAACCAAAATTTCATTTAATCACAATCATTGCCCATATAGCCAATAACGTGTGGCCATTTAAAAAAATGAGGAACTAAAATCTTGAAAACGAAGAAAGGTTATAAAATCTGGGATATTTACTGATACGGGACCGTTTTGGAAATGCCTTCTCATCCTTATCCTATTAATATAAATATGAGGGTAATGTGAATAGGCACTATGATAATGTTCACATAAGTACTCTTTAAATAAACAATTAGAATAAAATTAAAATTAATTAAGAATCAAATAGTCAAATCTATTATGTATGCTTTCTTAGTGAGGATTTACTCCTTTTAGGTATCATTATCTAAAAATTGAAAAATGACATCTGAATACGGGAATCGAAGCCGGGACCTTTGGCCTACTACGCCAATGCTCTGCCCACTAAGCTATCCAGAAATTTTTAAATTTTCAGAATATGATAGCTAGATGGAATAAATCGTCACTAAAAAAGCATACATAATAGCTTTGGCTATTTGATTCTTAAATATGCAATCCCTTACAATTATAATAATTGTACAAGTGGCAGCAATAAGCCAACTACCGAGTCGAAAGTGGCTGCGTTATCTGATAGATCGTGATCTTAATAAAATCACACATTTGTGGATGACGATTTCCGCACGTCCATCATAGACTCTGCCTTAAAATATGAGTGATGACTGACCCCGAGCATGGGGCGATTCCTGGATATCTCAGTGGTCAGAGCATTGGCGTACTAAGTCAAAAGTCCCTGTTTAGATTCCCGTGTCCAGATGTCATTTTTAAAGTTTCAGAATATAAAATTAATTAATTAAAATATTGTTTAGTAATTAATTAATTTTAATCAAATGTAGTTACTGATTAAAAAATATGTGTTATTAAAACCTTAATTATCATACAAAGTTGGTTATATAAATTTTAAATGATGCTTCATTGTTTTTTATTCATTAACTAAAATCATTTGAATACAATGTTGGTAAATATTCAGACACGATTATCTCATAATCAGCAATAGACTTCACTATACAAGTTATGGCTGACCACATCCAGTCTATTAATAGGCTAGCACTTAAGAAATCAAATTGACCTTAATTCCTCTTAGTAATTTCAGGATTACAACCTTCCCTAATATATTTTCTTATTACTGTAATTACACCGGGATCGCTCCAAGGGTCCCATGTAAACGATTGACGTTAATGTTGCTTGAAACCTGTCCTAGTAGCCGAGTGGTCAGGGAGGCCAACCGCATGTTTAGGTAACCCGCTATGTGTCTAAGAGTTTAAGTATTTGTCAATAAGTGTTTACTATGACGCATAAACGGTAGATTTTGAGGTAGATACTTGGTGTTAATTATGCTGTCCTTTAATTATTTTAGTTTATGATATGTGCTTGCATATTCCTGCGTTTAGAAAGTGATCATAAATGTATTAAATATAATACAGTTTGGAGAATAAAACAAGCCCGGTCAAGCAATATAACTTTTAAAATTCAACTGCAATCCATATTTATTTAAAGCGTTAATCCATTACTTTCGATAATTAATTCCGAATTTCTACCCCAACGGTTCTCATATTAAAAAAAAAAATTAAAGCTCTAAGGATGTGTCCAAAATTTTAAAAATATTCAACTTTAAAACGACAGTTTATCTTTGTCAGAAATTTCTTGAGTTTTACCAAATTGATTTTTTTAAAATAAATGTGTTAAGGGCTACTTTGAGGATCACAATATAAATCTTTATAGGTGAAAACTAACAAGGTTATATATCGCAAATATTGGCTTTAATTGTTATTAGAATAGTTTGATAACTTTTTATTGATAATAAGGTATTAATTAATAAGCAAATAATATTTATTTCATAATAGTTTGACATTAGTTAATTTCAGCCAATATTTGCTATAATGAACCTTCTGTTAACTGTCACTTTGCCATTTACTTACATTCACACCGTAGATGAGTTATACATTCTCAACTATGAAGACATAGGCGCTCTATAATTTACTTTAATAGATGAATAAATAGGTGCTATTAAGATAGATTTCCCGATATCATAAACAAGATGTTTAACGCCTCTAAAAATGCTCGTAAGTTTTATGTATTTGCACAAAAATCACAAAACTTTAGAGTTGCCGCTGTGGTTTTTCTACAAATCTAAGACTTGTACACGTAAGAAAGTTGACTTCAGTGAATTTTCACCCATCTTGTTAGTTTTTAAATATATTTTGAGTGTTATGTTCTCAAACAACTTACAAACTAACCTAAGCAAGGACCAGACTAGTGAAATTTGGTACTAGTAACGAGTGTGGCACGCTCGGTAATTTTATCTTCACGCAGTATTCAATGATTTTTAAATTCATTTTTTCCTGACTCTACAATTTCAATAAAACTATAGAATATTCGGAATTGTGTCAGACTAATTATTCTCTTATTATTATCACTAGGTCATTACTTTTTTATTTTCTGGTGTACTAATTTTAAATACTTTTCTATTTGTCATATTCAACTAGCAATTTCTAAACCTATTGATTAGTCCTATATCAGCACAGGATAGTTTCTATGAGCAATAATGAAACGGTCTACCAATTTTGCCCGCAAAGTTATTTTTACATAAGTTTTAAGGTTCTTTTAAATGCCATAATTGACATGGGAATGAACTATTTACTTTCCCTCCGAAAGAAGTTGTGTTAAGGATATTTATCACTCAAGAAAAATCCGTTGACCCTGGCTGTGTTTGAAAACACGAACATAGTGTTAGGAGGGGAGCAATTTACCCCAAAACCACAAAGGTAGACAATTATAAATAGATTGTCTTTTATAAAATATTATTTATAGCATTGCATCTAAATAGGTGTACTAAAAAATTTTCTACTATTTTATCTTCTATTTCTGTTTCTGTAAATAAAATTAAAAAACCAAAAGACAAATATTAAATTTAAATTGTATATTAGTCATAATATAAAGTAATAACTATAATATATAATAATTAATAATATTCACTAAACCCTCAACTAATCAATTTAGTTACTCGAAAATCTTACGGGTTCGTGAAAGAATTTCTCCAAACATTTACGACATATTGGGTCACCACTATACAAAAATATTAACAAACAACACAACCAGGGCTATAAACCCAGCTCTGGTGACATATATTTAAATATTTTGGTATTAGAACAAATATCTACACTCATAATACTCTTTAAAACACTTAAAAGGTAATAACCAAGCTCCATT
Organism: Timema shepardi; assembly: GCA_902151425.1. Classification (NCBI taxonomy): domain Eukaryota; kingdom Metazoa; phylum Arthropoda; class Insecta; order Phasmatodea; family Timematidae; genus Timema; species Timema shepardi. The sequence continues at coordinate 39,498 of CABFVX010000362.1, forward strand.
AAATTCTTAAAAAATAAATATCCACCTTCAAGAATGAGTCCTAAACAAACATCCAACAAACCTTTTATGAAGTACATAAATTTAATTCTCGTAACTTTAAGCCGGACAAAGAGAATATACTAAATAAATAAATGGTAATAGACCACCCTACACACTTTATATATTTCCAAAATTAGATTACCAGGAAACTTCCCTTAAATTATGTTTTCTCCTAAAAACAAATGTACTGTGTTATCCATGACTCAAAATACTTCCAGATATACATTTTGAACAAAATCTCTAAAGCAATTTTCCAGAACATTTTGGAATTTTTAAAAATTATAGGTAAAATAACTTTAATCTCATAGCTATTTATTTAAATATAAAGTTATCTTCAAAATATATAATTTTAATGAAACCCATCAAATTGTTTCGACTATAGGCCGAAGTATATACAGTCTTAATTGTAAACATGCATTTTTGAGCTCTGGGTGCTATAAAACGTAAAAACGAATAACAAAATATTGATCAAAAATTTACACTATTAAGATTACGTGAAAGTAAAACTAAAGCTACATTTATTACTTAAACATTAGGATTTATTAATGAATTAATTATTAACATTAAAGTTTGCTGATAGGATCAAGGGAAAATTAATTTTTGTAAAATTAAGAGGTAATATAAAACGAATATCTTGGTCTTTGTTTCCTTTTATAGTCAATTTTAAACGAAATCGTTTTTATACGAATAACGTCTTGAAGGAGATTGAAAACACACTGGGCACCTACTTGGAAGGGAGGCGGTCAAAAGGGAGGAATAATAGCCCACAAAAATATCGAGAACGATTCCTATGAAAACTAAAGAAAACTAAGTTAATTTTGTAATATAAAGAATAGGCAAAATTTAAACTCCACGCTTACGACTTTGTGTTAAAAAGTTAAGCCATTTCCACATTAAAAATTTGACTTAAAATTATAAACTTGATTCTTTAAAATTTATTTAAGGTATTTAACTTTTACTTTCTGAACCAAATGATTATATCAACGCACAACTTATTAATTAACTTATACAAAATGACACACACAACATTCAGTCCCCAGCCATTTATCATCACTGTGAAAGGGGAAATCCAAATTTAACCAATGAAAGATTTTTCGGCCACGACAGGAATTGAACCCAGTACCTGTATCTCAATATACAGACACGTCACCAACTGAGCTAATATGTCAGGTTTCAATTTAAATTAAAAAAGTACATACACAATTGATGGGATACATTACATATATACCGTTCCCCCCTCCTACCTAACCGAATTATAATGTTTGGTGTATCACTGGAAAATCCCACATGTAGGCTGTAAGGAATCTTTTTAGAATTGACCTGACAGGTCAAGAGTCAGGCACAATCTCCGTGTTGACCTTCCCCTCATGTTAACTAATTGCCCGCTTCAGTGGCCGCGTGGTCTAACACGCTACTCTCACAGTAGACTAGACTGCCGATGATGGAGATATCGAGATTCGAATCTCGGTTGGGGTTTAACTGAAGGTGATTTTACCAAAACAGTTTCCCACAAATGCGGATACACTTTCAATAAATATAGCCTTCTCCATCCCTAAAATCCCTAGAATAATTAGTACATAAGTGTATAGTCCGAACAGGTAGTAAGCTGCGGTGCTAATAATGGTATGCATTTGTGCAAGTATTTAAAACGTACAAAACATGAGTGTGAATATAAACTCACATCAAAGGCAACTAAATAACCGGTCCCCTATTACCTCCCCTCCCTCGCTCCCTCCCCCCCCACCTCTTTATATCATCACATCGAACATAATTTTAAAGTGGAGTTCTGGTCCACCATTTATCTGCAACCTTTGAAGGTCCGACAAACGATTCACACAGGTTAGTTTAGACAAACAACTTTCAGTTTCGTGTTATAAATATGTCACATTTATCTCCCGGCGGACTTGAACTTTTCGATACTTTGGTAGTCTGGATTCAGGGATATATACAAGTTTGAAGGAATCAAGTTGATACACAACTAATTATTTTTCTCTCTCTAAAAGAAATATTCAACATAAAATAAATGAGATTTATAATTGATTAATTTGGCACCCAAATAATTTTATTGACATACACTCTATTTACCACTGAAGGTAGCAGTTTTACCTTGACAAATTACACTATGAACCTATATTATAAGATATACCATAGTGTAATAAAGCAACGTAATCTACCTTACATGGCAGATGAAGAGTACAGCTATTACCACATACGTGATATCAAATTGAACAGTAAATACTCAACACAATTTAGTCAATTTTCCATTTGAAAATAAGTGGTCGCCCTAAAAATATTCTTTTTCACCATAATTTTAAAAAAAAATAAAATCATATCTAGAAGAATGTAGTAGTAGTTGAAAGAAAATTCCCACGATGCTCATATTAAAACAAGGACGGAAAACCCATATCACAGTGGAACCTGGATAATTCGAAATTAAAGGTAGGAGGAAGATAATTGAATTATCCAAAAATTTGAATTAAATAAGTTTCTTAAAAATAATTCCCTTTTTCACTTCCTTTATCACCGCTACTTTTTCGGCCAAAATTAATAATTTATAGGACTGTGGTTTGTACAGTGACATCACGATACACACACACACAAACACTACTGTACATTATGTACTAAACAAAACTAAACCCAAAACAAAATAAACTTGCACGTCACAAGAATACTGCTACGACCAAATCACTAAGAACAGTGGAAGTAGCCACTTGAGAGGTTCGACCTTCACTAACAGAGTACAGCACTGTATGTGTAAACAAAGACGTATGGATGAGCGGGATAGGGGGAGGGGGTGAGGGGGTGAAGAAGGGTACTGAGCACATTCCAACGTCACCTCCCCTGTTAACAAAAATAACACAAGGCACCGCAACTATAAGTATGAAAACAATACTGAACAGTACATTACAACTCACAAAAAACTCGAATTCACCAAAACAGAATTCGATCCATTCACGATTTTTTTTAACATTGTTTTATTACAAAATTCATGGGACCAAGCGAAAAATTCGAATTAAAGTTGATTTCGAATTATGAAATTTTGAAATAGTCAGGTTCCACTGTATTAAATTAATGGGGTAAGGATGAGGAAAGCAAAATATAAAGTTATAACTGTACAAATATTTGCATTAGGCAGTAGAAAAGCAATTGATCAAAATAATATAAATTAACATATCCCGGATCGTAACAACCAACTTTCTTGCTAACGGCAACTCAGACCAAACAAGGCAGAGACTTTGTCCACATGTCTACCATTGAGAGTAGTTAGAATGTATTCTCCTAGACTTCCTACTGTAGGTTAGATATAGTAGAATTTTGATAGGAAGGAACATTTAAATAATACAAGTAAATCTTATCTGTCTACATTTATTTAAAAAAAAATCACTTGTGTGTCTAACGTTGCAGCGTTGGCTGCAATCTGTCCCTCTAACATTTATCTGGAGCTTTTAATTGGATACATTTTGTCCGCCATGTTCCTCCTTGCGCAGGTAACGTGTGAAGTTAGGGGTAGGTGCAGTAGGAGAGCTGAAGGGGCAAGTGTCTGACGTCACCATATATGGCTTGGGTCCAAGTCCAAGCTTAAATAATGGTGACCTTGACGTCACGTTTTCAGCAGTGACAGCCTAGAGGAGATTATCTTAGGAAATCTAATGCAAGTTAGAGGAGAGATTTTATTTTACCCAATTTATGAGACTTTAGATATTTATAATGAGCATCTTCCCACTATCCTAAGACTTTATGAAGTCCCACACTTTCCATTGAATACTAAAATACTTACGGAACTATACAATACAATTTAGAGATTAGTTTTATTTTATAGATATTACTATATAAATAAAAAAAGTCAGCTCTATATAATATTATTTCAGTTATAAATATATAAAAAAAAGTTTTAGTTATTTTTTAAACTGTCAATCAAGTTACTTCTAGATCCACTTCGGTGGCCACGTGGTCTAACGCGCTACTCTTGTATTAGACTGAACTGCAGAAGATCGTAAGCTCGGGGCTCGATCCCAGTCGGGTGCACTGAGGATGTTGTTGTTTTTCTAAATGGTTTACCCCTCTCCTTCCACGCAAATGCTGGTGTACTCCCTCTCAATTAAACTTTCCTAATCCCTAAACCATTAGTGTAATTATTACATAGGCGTATAACCCGAACTGGTAGTAAGACACGGTGCTGAAAAAAGTTGCTTCCTATCTAAAACCGAATGTAATTTGAGCAATTATGATAGAATTAGAGATTAAAAATAAATGAGTTTATACCTTATATACATACATACATACATACATACATACATACATATATATATTTAAATATAAGATACATTAATGGGGAAAAAACTACCGAGGAGGCAAATGTACTTTGAGTAATAGTCTCCACTAGCTAATCAAATTAATTAAGAAAAATCACATTAGTTGTACTTGCACATTATATTGATTGAATGGTGACAGTTTATCAAATATTCCACACACTACTCGCTGATCACGTTTAAACCAATCAATAGCATGTTGTCGATTGTTTCTAACGTAAGCAGAGCTAGTTTAAACCTAACCTGTGAATAGTTATAAATTTTAATAACTCAGTAAGAAATTAACTGTTTAGATATCAGCAGCTATATCTACATTTCTCATGTGAGGTATGTAGAGTAGAGTAAATTAAGGACCAAGTTGGCGAGAATTTATGGCAGGTAAAGTTTTTAACAACCTCAGATAAGCCCTTGCAACACTCCACGATACGCCATTGAAACCAATGTTTTCCCACGCTATGGTGAAAGTACTCGCCAAAGGTCTAACAGTAAAAGATTTATAAAAATATCTCTCTACGTTTATCAGCCATGACACCACCTGTCAAAAGTCACATAACCTATTGAATCTGAAGTATAAGTATGAAGCAACTTCTAAGCCTTTATGATAACATTCATAAACAAATGGATAACGAATAATTTTTTGTTATTTATTGTACCAAAATACTTTTTCATTATTATATATATATATATATATATATATATATATATATATATATATATCAACATTAAATTAAGAGGTTTTGCAAGAGACAAAATAAATTAACTAGTTAATATGTTAATTTATTTTGTCTCTTACAAAATATTTTATTTTACTGTTGATATCTTATAACTATAAAGTGTAGTGGTACTATTTGTAACCTAAACTAGTTAATATGTTTAGGTTACAAATAGTACCACTACACTTTATAGTTATAAGATATCAACAGTAAAATAAAATATTTTGTAAGAGACAAAATAAAATGGGTCAACATATATTGATTTGGTGATAGAAAGGTCAAAACAGTGTTTCTAAATTATGTTGGCCTCCTGAGATATATACACTGCTAAAAATTATTTCGGAGCCCCAAAAATATTTTGTTAATGTCACCTCTACCTATCACTTTGTACCGTGCTAGAATTTAACACACACACACAAAAATCTTAATATAAATTTATTAATTTCTTTTTAATTTCTGATCATGAATAAATTTATTACATACATACAATCATTACTTTTTATACACAACATTCCTTTTTTTCGAAACAGTGGTTTAGAGATAATAGTGGACATTAAAAAAATCGAATCTGTGTGGTATCTGTTTAATTTGTTGCAATATTTTGTTTTGTTTGAAGTGAAAAGAGAAAAATCCATCTCCATAAAAATGGATTTAGGGAGCCCTAGAAGGGATTTCAGGGAACCCCATGAATTCGAGGAGCAAGTTTCGAGAAACGATGGTCTAACCCTAAGATATCACTTTCACAATAGACTGGACTGCCAATTATTGATATATCCAGGTTCGAATCTTGGTTGGATATACTAAACGTGATTTTCCCTTAATATTTGTATTATCTTTTTCTCCATAAATATGTGAGCACAATTCCTTTAAATTCAACCTTCCCCATTCCTAACAAATAAGCGTAGCTAGTAGCCTACTCACTAAGCTTCTAATGGGTATAACCCGAATGTAAAGTAAGACGTGGTTCTAAACATAAGTTTTAGCCACGTACTACACCCGTATACCTCAAATAAGATTATTATTATTATTATTATTATTATTATTAGCACCGCGTCTTACTAAACGTTCGGGTTGTACGCACTTACGCTAATGTGTAATGGTAGGGTGATTGTGAGATGAAATGGAGGACCTACAGTTTAACGTGGAATCCGAACCACGGTGGAGGCCTG
>CABFVX010000362.1:45895-127163 GCA_902151425.1 Timema shepardi
AGGTGTCAGACTTCTGTGCTGGCGGCCGGGGTTCAATCCTCGGTCCCAGCACAGATTTGTCTGATTACCAAACCCTTCCTTCACCTCTGACAAGACATCTTGTGAATGTGGGGAGTGCCAGGCCTCCACCGTGGTTCTGATTCCACGTTAAACTGTAGGTCCTCAATTTCATCTCACAATCACCCTACCATTACACATTAGCGTAAGTGCGTATAACCCGAACGGGTAGTAAGACGCGGTGCTAATAATAATAATAATAATAATGATGACAACTTTGAAATTAAGATGTCTTAAGTCAAAAAATATCTACAGTTATTATAAAACATCCTTCCTCGAATTCTCTCCTCCTTAAAACACACATCGTGAGGGTAAGTTAATAAACTCTCACAGGCTGTGCGGGTATAATAACTACCCTTTCACCCACTAGACGGCTGTGCCTATAGTTCCAAATAACACCCTTCCTCTCCCCCCCCCTCTTCCCGTTGATCCCAACCCACAGGCACAAAGAGGTTACAGTATTCGCGGTGACCTTTTCGGGGCTCATCGATAATTTGCACCTATATCGAAATAATACGGGCCTGTGAGCATTTCACGCACGTCTCCTCCGATTTGGAGACGCCGCGCCGCATAAGGAACGATACCATGCGTTGTTACACGATCGCCTGTCTCGACGATACTTAGATAGCGAGAGGGGTTTCTATTCCACGTTTGTTAGGTTTAGGGTTAGGAGGGGACCTTATTTAAAATCCACCTGGATCGTTTTAGTGACTCTATCATCCTCTCTTTATCTAAATATATATTTATGTAATTCATTCATATAATGGCAAATTTGCCACTAGAGGTTTAACAAAATGATATATATATATATATATCCATACATACATATACACATATTTTTATGGATAAATATATATCCATAATATGTGTATGTATCCATAAATATGCATATATCCATAGTATGTGTATGTAACCATAAATATATGTATGTATATATACACATATTTATAGATACATATAATTATGTTACACCCCAAAAATGAGATTGGCCATATATATATATAGCCAATTTCAATTTTGGGGTATATATATATATGGCCAATATATATGGCCAATTTCAATTTTGGGGTATATATATATATGGCCAATTTAATATTTGGGGTGTAACATAATTATATGTATCTATAAGTGTGTGTATATATACAGACATATATTTATGGATACATACACATACTATGGATATATGAATATTTATGGATACATGCACATATTATGGATATATATTTATCCATAAAAATATGTATATATATATATATATGTATGTATATTAAATTTTGAAGTGTTATTTGTAAATATGTATCACAAAAATGAAATTGTCCATTTCAGGAATTGGGAAAATGTCTAACCCATTTCGTGAAATGGTTTCTTTGCTTGTCCATTTCACGGACTGTTCAAAAACTTGTCCAGTTTATGAATTTGGTAGCGCTTGTGCTGACAATTTCATGAACCAGGCAGCTCCAATAATTTCCTGTTTCATAAACTGGACGAGTCTTTTCCCGATCCGTGAAATGTACAAAAGAAGAAAAAGTTTGTTATTTAAGTTAATTTAGTTTTATTCGTTTTAGAATGGAAGGTTTGGTTTTGTCAGGTTGGGTTCATTTAATGTAATATCTTTAAACGAGTTTCAATTAAGCTTGTAGCACATAATACAATAAGTTCCAGTTTTTAAAATGGGAAAGAGTTAATTCACACCTGCTTCGGTAGACGCATGGTTTAAGGCGTCACTCTCGCAATAGACTAGGCTGCCGATGGCAGGGATATTGGTGTTTTGAGTCCCAGTCAGGTGTATTGAAGGTGTTTTTTTTAATTTTTCCAAAATGGTTCATTAGTAATTTGTGATCATTATTTTAATATCAAAACCGCTATAACCATTGGTATGTAACGTTAAAGTACCTGGCGCCTGAACATAATATCTCACAATTTGGCACCAATTTGCTATTATTATTATTATTATTATTATTATTATTATTATTAGCACCGCGTCTTACCACCCGTTTGGGTTGTACGCACTTACACTAATGTGTAATAGTAGGGTGATTGTGAGATGAAATGGAGGACCTACAGTTTAAAGTGGAATCCGAACCACGGTGGAGGCCTGGCATTCCCCACATTCAACAAGATGTCTTGTCAGAGGTGAAGGAAGGGTTTGGTAATCAGATGAATATGTGCCGGGACGATTTGTTACCAATGCACGAAAATCACGGGCAATCGGTTTGTATACTAAAGCAGTCAGGATTCGAACCAGGGAGGTCAGAGGGAGTCTGCTTTGTTCAGATGAATGAAATAGAAATGTAATCCGTGGTAGGAAGTAAATATACAAAGATTGTCAGGTAATTCAAACATAAAAACCAACCACCCTTAATCAGACAGAAAATTGAATATATATAACAAAATTAGCACTGGGTTGTACTGCCTGTTTAGGTTATACGCATATGTACTGATTAAGATGATGAACTAGGGATGAGGAAGGTCGAGTATTTAAGAAGTTTACCCGTATTTTCGTGGAGGAAGAGTGGAAAACTCTTTTGGAAAACTACATTCAGTACACCCGACCGGAATTTGAACCCCTATCTCCCTGTCATTGGCAGTACAGTTTAACACGAACGTTAGCCCTAGACCATGTGGCTACCGAAGCAGATTTAATTATAATGGTTATTGTGTTTTATTTTTATCCAAGCTTGAACATAAAAGTGTTAGTCAGTAACGACCCAGGACGGCTTGGTTCAACTTTTAGAGGCTATAATAATATTTATTTGTTCAAGAGGAGGCGGATAGCACTATTGTAACTGTACCAGGAAAGAAAGATATTTAATAAAACGTGTTTGGGCTGAATGGGAATATTGAAATGACACGCTTTAAGATTTTGGTGCAAATACTTGGATTAAATATATGTAGAAATAATATTCACAATTTATTCTGCTAAAATGAAACCGGTTGGCACTTAAGTCTTGGTGAGAAAATTTGACGAGGTGTTATGGGCCAGTTTCATAGTCAGACTTAGTACGCCTCAAATTCGTTGCTATACTAAATTCAAGAAGATACCTACATAGAGTAGACCAGAATGTAATGAGTCTGTTTCATATGCGAAACTGGGCCATTACATTCGAGTTTAGTTATGAGTAGTCTTGTATTTAGTATAACGCCGTACTTTAATTGTACTCAGTCTGACTATGAAACTGGCCCATAGTTACCACAATAATTCCTAAATTGCACTCCCCCCTTTATGTCAATTAACAGTTATATTAAAGAATAACTTATACAAGTAATCACCAGTGTAATATAATTTAATAGGAAGGGTCTTTTATAAGATTAAAAAATATTTGTTTATGCCAATATTGATATCATTTTACTATGTTATTAGGTTTTTTCTAAGCGCCGCGTCTTATTACCCTTTCGAGTTATACGCTTATGTACTAATTATTATCATAACTTTAGGGATTAGGAAGTTTATATATTTACAGGAATTGTACCCACGTTTATGTGGAGGGAGAGTGTAAAAACATTTTTGAAAAACCATACTTGACGCAATTAACGCCTTAGCCTTCATGTTTTGATGCTAATACAGTTGTATTTTCTCTAAGATGTACTCTCTATCCTTATTCCATAGTTATAAGTTCTAGGATGGGCACTCCAAGGCAACAAAGTACTCTCGGGGATTCAAACCAAAATCAAATATGAACAAAACAAATCAAATGGGGCAAATAACACAACAACGTCCTCTTAACAAAATTAAAATGTGACGAAAAATAAGGAAACCAAATTGGGGCTAATGGTTGGAACTACATCTACGGTTAGTAACCTAAGGATAGTGTCAAAATGAAGGTAGTCTGTAAATGGAGGTAGGGAAGGGATAGCCCCTGAGGTTTATAATACTGTCTCGCTTCAAGGTGGAATCATGGTCAATCTACCCATTGGAGCTAAGCTCACTAATACAAAAATTCGCATGCTACAATACAATTTTTACTACCGATAAACAAGGTGAAGGGACCTGAAAGCGGATACTATATAGACAAAGATGTCAGTCTCGTCTATCTTGTCCCGTGGGGGGAGGTTTTGGCCTCGAATACAGACCGGGTCTACTGAAGTGACTTACTACCCATTCGGGCTTTACTCCCATGTACTAATTACTCTAATGTGTTAGGGATGAGAATAAATTATTATAGAATAATTAACAAGTACTCAAAATACACAATGAGGGCAATACAGTAATTTATATTATTAAAGACATAATTATATACATTCAAAGAGCCCTTGTGAGGTTACAAACACATTAAAACATGATACACAGAATTAGGGTCTTATTAAATTGAATGTGTTATTCCAAAAAGGAAAATCCTATCAAAAAGCTTTATTAAAATTAATTATTTTAACTTTTATATGATTAACTTCTCCCAATTTCATTGAGTTATGTTTTATTAAAGAATTACATAGTATATTATTTTTTATAAACTGTCTCCTTTTTTTGATGTTGTGTATGTAAAAAAAAAGCGTCTACCAAAAATCGCACTTTATTTGGCGTCCCATTATTATATTTAACTTCTCAATTAGGCCCGTCAACTAAAAAAAAAAATTGTCCAGGTCTACCTAATAGCTTTCTCACCCTTACCTAATTACTGTAACTAGTGGTTAGCCCGGTTGTTATTAAGAAACAATGTGCAAAAAAAAAACCAAATCAAATTAGTAAAGTATTTGTGCTCGTGATGATACTCCTGTTGTCTTCTGACGGGGGCGGAAAAGGCTGATTGGAGAGAAAGGGAGGTAAGGAGGGGGAGGCGATGGTAGTTATGATCCGAGCAACAATTTGGGTCATGCTCCCAAGGTTCGTTACATCGCACCATGATTTGTTAACATCAAGGACAGTGGTGAGATCAATCCACACTCGAGTCAGGTAATGATATGTACCTTAGCATTTCTTCACGCGCCCAAGGTACAGTAAATAACACGGTCTATATTTACTCTAGAACCATGATCCTATCTTTTGAAAGTAATAGGAGTCCTTACTTTTGAAAGATATCTAATTTAACTTTGGGGGGGGAATTGGTTGGGTATCCATTGTTCCTGAATAACATTTCTAAGAAATAACTTCAAATAGAGATTATTTGGTTTGTTACGTACATTTTATAAGAAATTTGAAAGTTTTATGATAGTATAATATATAGATAAAGTGACCATATACCAATGGTCTCAAACTTAAATTATTCGAAAGGCTAGTTTCACAAATTTGGAGCGAGTGAACCGGGCCACAGCCTATGTAATAGNGATTTTTTTTTTACCAGTGTGCCACTTATGGATGAACTGAATTTGAAAATTGTCTAATGTGCCACCTCTTATCTAAGTTTTTAAGGAGGATCTAAAGATACAAAGTTGATGAATATTATAAAATGTAATGAATTACTCAAATCAAATTGTAAACATTTTAATAATGCCTACATAATCAAGATATTTGTGTTAGGCTCATGGATTGTTTGTCTTCAATAGCACACAGGCTGCAGGCAAGACGATTTATAGCCGTTGACTTCACAAAGCTCGTTATACTACTATAAAGCCACACGGCTGACTCACTCACTGATATTAATGTTTACCCACTTCCAGATGAGCTAAAAACTTGGAACTTGCCAAACTTATAGCTGCTAGCCTGTAACTGACGGGAACATTCCAAAAAGTTGAAATTTAATTTTGAATCCCTGAAAAAAACTCAAAATGGCGGAGCAACTTTAAAGTCGGTGTGGACCTTTCTTTGGAGGTCGATAAACATTTACAGGTAGTTTCCACTAACTTTGCTTACCCTATCCACACGCCACGATTAGGTTTCATAATCAGACTTGGTACTCCTCAAGTGTGGCGCTACACTAAATACAAGACGACACCTACCTAAACTCGAATGGAATGGGCTGTTCTCGCATAGGAAACTGGCCCATTCCATTCGAGTTTAGGTAGGTGTCATCATGTAATTAGTGTTGCGCCGCACTTGAGTACTAAATTTGACTATGAAACTGGCTTATTACATGCTTACGTCCTGTATTTAGTATAGCGCCACACTTGAGTACTAAGCCTGACTATGAAACTGGCGCTAAGTCTTGTTTTGGCTTAAGTGCGTGTTTTACTAATTTTTGTTATCCATAGCTAACACTAAATGTCACTACATACATGATAGGTTATAGAGACCCACTCCGGTAATCTCATGGTTTCTCACTCTCGCAATAGATTAGATTAGACTTTCGATTATGGGAATATCGGGATTAAAATCCTTGTCGGATGTACTGAGGGTGATTTTTTGTAAATGGTTTTCCATTCTCCCTCTTTATAAATGCGGCTACACCTCCTCTAAATTCAACCTCCCTCGTCTCAAACACATTATAGTAATTTGTAAATTTATCCGTAATGCGTATAGCCCAAACGAGTAGCAAGACGCAGTGCCAAAAACGAGTTGTATAATTTTTTTTAAAGGCGTAGGCTAGATGTCATCTGCGACCATAGTCATATAACACATTGAATTACTTGTATAATCATTTAGAATTAAGAGTTTTCAACCTGACCGAGACATTGATCAATCGCGTATTCATTGGTGCCAACATGAATTTATAGTTAATAGCTGGACGTAAAATGAAAACTAAAATGCTTAAGTAGCCATACAATTATTTATTCCCTGAAAACAGGATGGGGAAAAAAGAAATTAAAGATTGTCCTCAGTGCCCCTACTGGAATTGAACCATAATGTCTTGGATAATAATTCTCTATATTATCTATATTGACTACCAGTGATTGAAAAATTAAATGCACGGTAACATTATTACGTACCATACTTACTTTATGGCATTACGAAAGTTAATTGCCGTACTTACAAAAGTTCATTGCCGTACTTACAAAAGTACGCCACCTATCCTTATTTAGAGCTTGTTATATTCAGTCCACCTCATTACATCCTATCTCTATCTTGGGTTAGTTCTTTCCAGTCCACCTCATTACACAATATCCCTATCTTGAGGTAGTTATATCCAGTCCACCCCATTACCCAATATCAATAACTTGAGCTAGTTATGTCCAGTCCACCCCATAACACAATATCAATATCTTGAGCTAGTTATGTCCAGTCCACCCCATTACACAATATCCATATCTTGAGCTTGTTATATCCAGTCCCCCTCATTACACCCCAACTCTTTCAGATCAATTCTAATGTTATCTTACGATCTGCCTTTATGTCTTCTCAATGGTCTCTTCCCATTGAGTTTACCAGTCAGTTCCCTGAACCCGGGTCTAGTTTCTTTCATTCTTGCTGCATGTCCTCCTCACCTTAATTTGTGAAATTTGATTAACCTAACTGTATATTGTGATTAATAGTCCTACAATATATGTACCTCATCATTATATAACCTCTTACACTCCTCAGTCTCATTATTCCTTTTTAATACCAAGTAACTTCATAAGCACCTTGTTTTCGAACACCTTAAGTTCCTTTTCGTAAAGTAAAGTAAGAGACTCTGTTTCACAACCCGTAGTTAGAGGAGAAAAAAAGTGGAGAAAATTAAAGAGTATAGTAATCTTGTTCAGTAATAGAACCACGGCCTTCCAAATCATTGTACAATCCGTCCGTGTGCAAGTGATTTGAACTGTTGCAATGATTTACATGAATGAATACCAACTTATTGTTTGTTCGTGTTTATGTTGGCGGACATGCGTGGGGAAGACAAGAGATGGCCTGCGGAACTGGTACATATTATCTTTCATACCGCCCTCACACACCATCATGGAATACATCTGCCATCTGGGTGCATTCGGGTATGGTGGTGACTCTCAGACTCACTTCAATTGTTATATTTGTACTACAAAGAGAACCCAGGTGTGTGCATGTTATTATAGTGGTGACTGTCAAACATACTACAATTATTGTTGGATTATATTTGTATTACTACGACAACTCAGGTATATGCACTGTTAATATAGTGGCTACTCTCAAACACACTACAATTGTTAGACCGTATTTGTATTACATAGAACCAGCTTCGGTGACTGCGTGGTCTAACGCGCTAATCTCGTGTTCAACTAGACTGCCTAAGACGGGGGGATCGGGGTTTGATCCCAGTCGGGTGCACTGAGGATTTTTTCTAAAAGTGTGTTCCACTTTCCCTCCATGCAAATGAGGGTGAATTTCCTCTAAATTAAGCCTTCCTTCGCAATCACAGACTTATTAGTGTAATTAGCGCATATACGTTTATCCTGAACGTGTAATATTAGTCTACGTGGTGCTAAAAAAAATACTACATCAATAACAGAGATGCATACAATATTATTATCGTGGTTACTCTTAAAATCATTACAATTAAATATATATTTGTATTTAAAAAGATAGCTCAACTACAATTAACATTTTATCGTGGTTATTCTCAAACTCATTATTCTTGGTATAGTTGTATTACCATTATAACTAAGGTATGTATTATGTATACAGTGATTATATCAAACTCCTAACAGTTAGAATATTTGTGTCAGTGGTCAAAGTGCATACATGATTATATTATGTTTATTCTCAAACCTACCATAATTAATATATTTTTAATGAACTACACTGACTCCTCAGTTGTATGTAGAGCTGCTATCGAACTTATTTCTTTATCTGGATTATGCCGATTTCTATATTTCATACGCAATTCTATTGTGATTACTTTCAAACTTAGAATAATTAATATCTCATTGTTTATATTACACTGATTTCTCATATGTATATAGGATTATAAAGTGGATATTATCAAAATAAACAGTTAATATCTCACTGGCTTGATTACTCCCTTTTCTCAGGCGCTTACAGGATTGTATAGCGGTTTCTCACAAACTTACAATATTAAATATCTCTTTGTCTGGATTACACCGATTTCTAAGGTTCTTGCAGAATGTTTATAGAGGTGACTCTTAAAGCTGACCACAAACAACATCTCTTTTCCTGAATTAACCGACTGCTAACGTAAAATGTTAATTTTTTTTTTAAACTCGTGGATCTCAAAGATATTATATTTTATAGCTCTTCGTTTAGACTCATCAGCCGTCCATTCCGTCCGTTTTATAGTTGTATCTATCTAACGGATAACCTCTCGTAACTTTTGTAATGATTGCACTAGTCACTCAGATGGATGTATACTTATTTTATAGCGAGAAATCTCCAACAAGTAATATTTATCAGCTCCTTTCAGAATTACATTGACCACTCGAATGAATATAAGGTTAATTTATAGGCCTGTCATGCTACTCTTTGAGCACGATCATTAAGGCGCCACGTCTCAAAGTACTACCCAATCTCCATCTGAGATAGTTGTTTGGTTTGCAATTTGTGGAAAACCATCTTTCAGGCCGATTTTTGAATCACGGTAGTTAGCGTGCTGAGGTACTGTAGGTCTACTTTACCCTATCATTTTTAAAACTGCGTCACGCCATACGCTAACTTAAGGTGGGAGCTTAGGGAACACAAAATAAGAGCGATATTTTTTTCTAGTTTTTATAGCCAAATATTTGTGGTTTAAAATAAATAAAATATTGCTCCAGTAGAAATGTAGAGTTTAATTTTCTTTATATACTGATATAAACAGTTCTAGAATATCGGTCAAGATGTCCTAGGATCGAATCACGACTTTTTTTTTATCTACATTTAAAAATTCGTCATTTAACGCTGCTCTACTCATGCCAAATCCTTCAGAACTGTTGACGTCACCGTGCGAATAAAATTAAACTCCATGGAGAAATAATTCATTTATTTCAACCATAAACATATCTTTCTATAAAAACAGGAAAAAAACCCAGCCCTTTTCTCGCGCCCCCTATATTTTCACCTTAATGTTAAAGAATTATGACAAGCTCAAGATATTTATTTTTAAAATATGTACCTTTACGTGTGAGAATTTATGTATTATTTGTACTCGTATCTTGGTTTTAAAACTCATTTTTGCTCATTGCTACTTATTACCTACCTGGAATAATTTTAATATTTAATAGTTTAGAGAAGAATCAAGAACCCCGTTCAAGGTACTGACTGGTAAACCTAGTGGGAAGAGACCAGTGGGAAGACCTAGACGCAGATGGGAGACTAAGATTAGATTGGATCTTAAACAAATAACGTTTAATGATATGTACTTGATAAATTTAGCTCAATATAGGGATAGGGTGTAATGAGGTTGACTGGATAAAACTATCTCAAGATATAGATAAGGTGTAATGAGGTTGACTGGATAGAACTAGCACAGGATAGGAATAAGTGTCGTTAAGTGTGGCAATGAACTTTCGAGTTTCTAGTGTCATGGAGTGAGTATGTTAGCAATAAGGAGGAATAATAAAGGCATAATATAGAGGAAGTATACGCGTGTTTGCGTGCAGAGACGAGTAATAAAACATTTGAGTAAAATAAAACCTTTAATTATACCTCCCCCTAGACGGTTCAGACAAGACAAACACCTACTTTACGTAAGGCCACCGGTCCTATCAATATAAGTTGGAATTGAAGTTAGCTAGATTTAAGTTCAATATTTTCGTAGCTTTAGTTTCAATTTCTTTTTTTTTTTACCTAAATAAATAAAATATTGCCTCGGTAGATATTTTTAGTTTGATTTTCTACACCCAGTATTCTTAACAGATCTTGAATATCTGTTATGAGCATAGTGACATTTAACTAGAACTATTTTTAATTTAAATAAATCCTCATCAAATTTCGTTATTATCATTATATTATTATCAACACGTCTTGCTACCCGTTCCGGCTACACGCCGCACATACGATTGTTACTCAATTGGGGTAAGGATGAGGAAGTATTTTAGGGGTAATCTACCTGAATTTGTTTGAAAGGAGAGTGGGAAACAATCTAGGAAAAACCACTCTAAGTAGAACTGGTTGGGATTTGAACCCTGATCTCCCTGTCTTCAGCAGGCCATTCTAGCACGAGAGTGACGTCTCAGACCATTCGGCCACTGAAGTGGGTAGCTCCGTTATTCTCATGACCAATATTCAAAAAACTGTTGTGATTATTTTGGGTATCAAAATAATATTAATGCATTTACCGGATAAATATTTAATTTATCTTATTACAAAAAAGTGCAAAAAGGCTGACTTTTAGCTCATGTTACCTTCCACCCCACCTTAACAAATCCTAGTAAAAGTGAATTTAAAGTTGTGATGACCCAAACTCGACCCACATTACTTATCATTAAGGAAAGTGAAACCATGTAACGGTCAACCTAAATGTCAAATACTGAAAGTCACCTTATCCTCCACCACCGTACTTTCCAAAAAGTTGTCCATCCTGAAAAAAAACAACAGTAAACCATATGATCGTGGGGTTTTGGAGCTATTCGGGGAGGTGGGGGGAGGGAGGGGCTGTAGGGCATGAAAAGGCTGTTATTTCCACTATCACCTGCCCTCTTCTCCCCTACAAATACTTCATACCTCCACCCCCCCGGGCGCTTATACTGATGGACAACACGCGTTTTATTCGCTCCTTATCTCAACCATTACATAGAGCTCCACTCCTATTGGAAAAAAAATAAAGTTTTGATAAGAGGAGAATCCGAGTATCGCGAAAATGTCGTGTCCTAGCGAGAGAAAGTGGATTCTTTCTTTATCTTCTAGAAGTGCTTGTTTCTTTGTGAAATAATAGGTACTCCCATTATAACCACCACCGATCCTCTAATGAGTGTGCTGATACTTTCAGAAGTGAACACATTTAAACATGAACGGATAATATAAGTCACAAAATGTTTTAACCACACCTCTAAGTAGCGGGTTTGTCATATTTAATGGAAAAATTTTCTATAAACAAATAAACGGATCACGCCAGTATCGTGTTTGGACTGGATTGATGGTTTCTAAGAGATTGGGGTTAAAATCTTGGTTGGGTGTATTTAAGGTATTCGCCTCACCCCCCCCCCCCCCCCCCCCCCNCTTTCCTACCCACCTCGGTGGCGTAGTTGGTTAACGCGCTAGTCGTGTTGAGCTCGACTGCTGAGGACGGGGAGATCGAGGTTCGAATCTCGGTCGGGTGAACTGGGGGTGGTTTTTCCTAAATGGTTTTCCACTCTCCCTCTAAGTAAATGCGGTTTCACGTCCTCTAAATGCCCAAAAATGACAAAAAATGAGCCTTAAAATATACATATACAACCAGGAGATCACTAAGAGAGTTTATGTAGACCTACTTATAAGCTTTGTATGGAATGAAAAAAAAACACATAAAAATCCGGCGTCTGGTTATTATTAATCAAGGCCTGTACTCAATTCCGGTCTTTTATACTGTGTTTTAAACCCGGCTAACAAAGTATTGTCATTTACGAGGTCGATCATATTATTGGGTGACTATTGCCTTCCTGGTTTCAATTGTGAGCGACTTTGGTTCATTAATATAAGTAACGTGGTTTGACACACATTAGTGTGATAGAATCGACCACCGGTGACGGCAAGATCGGAGATCAGGGCAATTTTTTACTAATCAGTTCACCCCTCTTCCTCTGAGTAAATGTGGTTTAATTTTGTCTCAATTTTACCTACCTCATCATTACGCCATTAGTATAAAAATTACACTAATGGCTTAGGGATGAGGTAGGCACGCAAATATCCCAAACAGTTGGTCACATGGTGCAAAATAAAATATAGATTAACGTTCTGGAGTTGTTTTTCGCGGTAATCAGGTCGTCAGTATGGTCTTTCTCCACTAAATATACTTTCATATGTTCATACATCAAACTATTTGTTGTATAGCTTCCACTTTGAAATAAGGTTTCTTTTTGGAGACCTACAAAAAAAAATTAGTAGCCCTTGTCAATACAGTAGGTCCTGAACCTGTACGGATTCAAATGACGCAAATTCGTAAATATGCGTTTGCAGTATTTCTACTTACAACTAGCAACGCCATCTATCACGCTCTTTACTAAACATAATAGATGGCGTTCTTAGTATTCTAACGCACATCTGATAACGTCATCACCATTTTGTTTATTTATAGCATAATTGTTTTAAGACTTAATTGTCGTTTAAAACGAACGTACATGTCCAAATTACATCGTCTATAGGAACCATTCGACTTACACGGTTTTTTATCTTACGGGGGAAGGTTCGGGATGAATTAACAACGTAGTTAAAGTAATTACTGTATTGAATATTCTATATTAAATCGACTGCCACGGTCAGCGAGAAACTATCAATTGCTGTCAGGCCACAAGGCTTAAGATACAGCGGTATGTGTTATTTTATGGAACTACTTCTCTATTCTGTCCAAGCTAATACACCCTTTGCCCCTCACATGCAACTGCCCTTTGTTTTATCAACAAGAAATAAGGGAAATAAAACTACATAACTTTTTTATCTCAAGGTAATGAAGAAAGCTCGCTGTTAGGTCTCAAGTGTCCTAATTTTTTTTTTATCCTAGCAAAAAACTACTGTATCTGTTAGAGGATGGTTGAATCTAGGCTCCTTTTTCATCAAGCTTAGTCTGATATAGCTCCACAAATATGTTTAAAAAGTTTTAAATTAATGTTATATTAACCAAACTCCAAATATAAGCTTTTTAAGGAAAAATAGCTTTGTTAGGTGTAATATTTCAACTTTACTTCGGCGTGAAACATATTTTAAAATACTGCATTGTATAATTAAATATTTCTTTCGAGCCGAACGTCTGAATACAGTAAAAATTATTTCTCTATTACCTTAAAACCTAGATATTAAAAAAAAAGGTTCCTCTCGGTGTCAATCCAACCGTTGAAAAGTTTATTGGTGATGAAATAAAAACTTGTTCATCAGAGTGTACGTGTGGTACGTTGGAAACTTCGTGTTTCATGTGTGTGTTCCAGTTATTCTAGTTTATGAAACTGCCAATTTTATAGACAAGGAACGTTCCCAAGTATAAGTGTGTGTGTGTGTGTGGTACTATTTTACTTTTTATTTAAAGAAGTCCGCAAATAGGTGATAATTTGATATAAATACACACTTATGTTATTACAAGTCTATTTCTCATAGAAAGGTAAGCTAGGAACGATTACGTCAAAGGTTATATTAACGTGAAATTCGATACACGCATCCATAAGTAGCTTGCGGTTTATTGTGTACAATTATTTTATGATGTAATGTAACCTTCTTACGCCTACAAATATATGATCTAGGTAATAATTTATTTAGACGCTGAGCTAGGGGTACATATTAGAAGTTTTAATTTACAAATAGATAAAATAAATTAGATTGGGGAGTTACCAAGCAGAGGTAGTTGAAACCGTAACTGTGAGTTAGTACTCACCAATCAGTAACACACATAAATGCCAGGCCTCCACAGTGGTTCGGATTCCACGTTAAACTGTAGGTCCTCCATTTCATCTCACAATCACCCTACCATTACGCATTAGCGTAAGTGCGTATAACCCGAACGGGTAGTAAGACGTGGTGCTAATAATAATAATAATAATAGTAACACACATATTGGTGAGATATCGACGGGAATGTATTTTCTAATGATAGGACTGGTGAGAAGTTCCTATTTGTAATTATTATTTTTATTATTATTATTGTTTAGCACCATGTCTTACTACCTGTTCGGGTTATACGCTTTAAGTATTAATTACGCTAATTTATTAGGAATTGGGGAGGTTGAATTAGAGGAAGTGAACCCGCATTTGCGTGGAGGGAGAGTGGAAAACCATTTAGGAAAAACCACCACCCAGTTCACCCGACCAAGATTCGAACCTTGATCTCCCCGGTCCTCAACAGTTGAGCTAAACACGACTAGCACGTTAGCCAACTATGCCACCGAGGCGGGTTCCCATCAGTAATAGCCTGATAACTAACCTGTTCAGGTAATACGCATTTATTTGATAACTACTTTAATGGGGTAGGGACGATGAAGGCAGCAGTTCAGAGTTAATCTAGTCCGCATTTGCATGGAAGAAGATTGGTAAACAATTTAGGAAAAACCACCCCCAGCATACCCGACAGAGACTCTAACCCCGATCTCTCCATCATCAGCAGACCAGTATAGCACGAGAGTGACGCCTTAGATCGTTCGACCACTGAAGGGGGTTGAAATAAAATGTAATACGAAACAACTATCGATCTGCAAACGGCTAAAACGCATTTTTATTTTGAATGTGTCTTGATTTATTTTCTCCTCATGCGCCCTTATAGTTGGTCGAAACGTGTTTTCATTTCAACTGCGATGCTCATTTAATTTGCCCGTACCCATACAACGGCTGTCCCATTGGTGTGTATTATACTACGTGTCGGGTCAATAGCATGGCTGTTTTAAAAAGAGACCTTTTGACCGACATACCTCTTAGGTTTGTATCCTCTGCAACAAGATGATGCGATCATGAAAAAAACAAAAAAAACAAAGAAGAGAAGAAGAATGCCGAGATGACCATATCTGTGGGTCCTATCTGTATAATCGTAGTCACATAATGTACTGTACATAAACATGGCGAGTCCTGGCCATCGTGGATGGTTTGCAGCCCAGTTCCCAAGAAAAGACATCGTGAGTTGTCCCCCTTGTCTCCGATAACGAGTTTACGAGAGGGCTAAGCATACCTAGATTTTCTTACAAATGGGCACTTAGAACACCTTTTAAAATGTATAAACACGTGTTTAAGGGTCAACTTCGATATATTTTTTTTCTATATTATTAGTGTTTTTTTTATACGTGTTGATAATGTCTATCAAACGTGACAGTTATAAATCACATGAATTGACCTATATTATTATTATAATTAGCACCGTTTCTTACTACACATTTGGGTTATACGCACTAAAGCTAATGTGTAATGGTAGGGTGATTGTGAGATGAAATGGAGGACCTACAGTTTAACGTGGGATCCGAACCACGATGGAGGCCTGGTATTCCCCACATTCACAGGCTGTGATTAATACACGTCTTGTCAGAGGTGAAGTAAGATTGTCCTATAAATACGTTTAAAGTAGATCTAATATCTTTTCTTACTGTAAGATATGTATATTCGTAAGAAGTTTGGGGCATTCAAAGAAGTGTTCCAATTATTTTTTTTAATGTTAAAGAGAGCACGATTTTTTATCTCTTCAAATGAATTTGCCATTTAGAGTAGGATGGAGGGGAACGCACACTTAAGGCAGAATTTTGCAGATTTTATATAAAAAAATTGACATGAGCATTCTGGAATTTAATGATGACTTAATCTTTAATTAAAAAGTTTATGTTTGGATGCCACCTTAAATAAGTCAATATCATGTCTGTCTATTGAGTTAAGGGTCCCAGATTTGATTCAAGGCATGGCCGAAAAATTAATAATTGCTGAAATGTGGGATTACCCTTTCACAGTGATGAATTAATGGCCGGGGACTGGATGTTGTGCCTATCCCAGGCTTAAGTTATATTATAAGGCATATGAAGGAAGGAAGCTACGACAGGCCTAGCAAGTCTGTGCTGGAAACTTTATGGTTTGAATAAAAAAAGTACCCAGATCATAGGCTGGAAGGGGTAATGGATGAAAAAAGAGTTTGGATACCAGATGCTAGATCAGTGAATACTCTTGAACAAATAACGACCATGGCATCACACTGCACAGTAAAATATGGATAGCATATCCAAACATTATAAGATATATAAATATACCTCTAACGTTTCAGTGTTCACTTATCATTTTCAATATCTCTTGAAATATATAGTATAGAACTCCACACCGACTTTCTCACACCATCATTTAAAAATTGAGAATTCTACTCAAAACTCGTAATATATGTGAAACGATATAATATACACTAGCAAACCCGAACACAAATTACGTTGTACTTACTTAAAACATTTTTTGACTCCCGGCTTTAAATTTCATGATTTTATTTTTAAAGAATTATAAGTCCTCATTTGTATGTTTGGATCAATAAAAAAAAGGTCGCTATTGGGCCCACAAGGGTCACAACTTCGTATTGAAACTTCGATTTCCAGTTAAAATTTTTGACATTTTATTAGGTGTTGCACTTTTTCAGTTCATCACATTACTATTAAATTTCTCATTTATAAATTTAAACCCATTAAAAAGGTAAATATTGACTATTGAGTCTAAACTGATAGAGATAGATCATTGGTGTACAAACATTTCTCCTAAGAGGTTAAGAGAAAAAGAATATCAACTTTGTGAGGGACCTACTAATATTTAATTACTCTATGGCATTAGAGAATTATTAAGTAGTATATATGTACAACTAAAGCTTACAAAATTGTATTGCTATATTTGCCAATATCTTAGAAACTATTGGTTTTATAAAAATATATTTCAAATAAAAGTCTTTATTTTTAATAGTAATACAATTTTGCAGAAATATGGAAATTTACGCTTCTGTAACGTACTCTAAAAGTCATTTTATTTATAATGTTAATCAACGCCAAGATAAGAATTTTAATCAAAATTGATAGATCTGATGTGTAGAATATTGAATTTTTCTCTTTTCATCTTTTAATAAGCTACCCTTAATATTTGGGTTAGACAGACACACAAACAAACAACAATGCAAAAACAAATTTTTAGGGTTCAGGGGGCTATGAAACGTCAACATCCATCATCATCTTGGGGGAGATTTTTTCGACGGTAGCAATACTTTACCTTTAGTGTTCGAAAAGTTAAAACAGAAAAGTAAAAAAATATATATTTCCGTGCATCTTGATAAATTTTGGTTTTATAAATATATATTTCAAATGAAAGATTGTTATTATAATTAGAACTACATAATTGCAATGATAAGGATAATTTCATATCTAAAATACTTACGGAGATATAATTATAAATTAGAATTTACGCATCAGCACGGAACCCTTAAAATCATTTTTACGAAAGATTAAGGGTATCAATTTTTTTTAAAATATTTATCAAAGTTTAGAAATAAAATTTAATCAAAATCATTATAGCGGATTTGAATAAAATCGATTATTTCTTGTTTCGCCTTTAATGAAACTACCCATAATTTAGGGTTAGATATCCAATTCCAAAAACCCCTTGGGGCAGCCCTATGAAAACCTTAGATACCAATTTGTATCCCAATCGGTAAGAGAGTTTAAGCTCTAGCCCAAGGTACAGAGAGAAGTACAGGTAGACGGCATTGTGAAAACCACTTTCTCGAATTCGGGGGATCATAGGATCATTCATCAAAATATCGAGTTCAATTCTTTTGACGATCACAATACTTTCTCTAACTATAGGGTAGCGATAAAGTAAAAATCTGTTATTTATAATAATATATTATTTTTAGCACCTCCTCTCACTACCTGTTTGATTATACGTTACGCTAATGTTTTACTGGATATATTAAGAGGGTATATTAAGAGGAAGTGTACAGGTATTTGAGTGAAGGCAGTGTGGAAAACCCTTTTGGCAAACCACCCTCTGTACACCCAATTTAGATTAAAAACTTTATCTCCCGGTCAGCGGAAGTCTATTTCATTGCAAGGATGACACCTTAGACCGTGCGGTCACCTAAGTTACAGGAAATATACACGTTGACCTAATTTTAGAGTTTATTTGGTTCGTTTGAACTATTCGCATTAAGTAGTAAAAAGTGCTTTTTGGCAAATGTATTTTTTGACGTTTGACCAAAAGTAATATCTGATGAATTTGTGATATGTTTTTAAATGATTGTGGTTATACTTATTATTTTGTATGAATTCAGGCCACACCCCATTACATCTAGAAATAGGGTGCACCTAACTGATATTTCGAGATTTAGAACCCAACTGATATTTCGAAATTTTATATCACAGCTATCCTTTGTCCATACATTGAAGAAGATGCCAAAATAAATTAGGAAGTATTGGTTATTTTAGAATAATATACCCATTATGCTATCAGAGTGGACTAAGTTGACTCTGAGGGTGAGTGGGAAAAAGACAACCATCCAGAAGAGTTTTTAAACAGGTTGACACTCTCAGGAATTCCACCTCATCAATTAAACTTAAAAATTGGAAGTTTAATAACGATCTTCTGTAACGTAATACTGTACTAAACAAGGCCTATGCAATGGAATCAACCTTTCAGCGACACAATTGGATGAATATATAATACGCGCAACAATTTTAACGGTTTCTTCTCAAGGAAATGTGTGTTTCATACCAAAAAGTTGAATTGGCCCCTGTTGACGCTAACATTCATTTTTATTTTGAGACAGATAGTAAAAAGTCTGTTCAGCGTAGGAATTATATTCTGAAAGGCCTTTTCCCCCACCAGAAATCTCTTATATAGTAGGATATTGGTAGGAAAAAAGACCTTTCAGAGAGTTATTATTATTATTATTATTTAGCACCGCAACTTACTACCCGTTCGGGTTATACGCTTTAAGTACTAATTACGCTAATGTTTTAGGGATTGGGATGGTTGAACAAGAGGAAGTGAACCCGCATTTGCGTGGAGGGAGAGTGGAAAAACATTGAGGAAAAACCACCCCTAGTTCACCCGACCGAGACTCGAACCTCGATCTACCCGTCCTCAGCAGTCGAGCAGCTCAACACGACTGGCGCGTTAGCCAACTACACCACCGAGGCGGGTAAATAGTAATTACTACCGTGAATGGTACACTAGCGTTTTTAATCACTATTACTTAGTAACAATGTCAAACGTTGGATGGGATTGGTATTTGTCTGCCCAAGCGAATGTTCAGCCATGGCAAATTCTAAGTGGCTTTTTACAAAGTGCGAATCTAAATGTACGTAAGGGTTAAAATCGGTTAAGGATAAAATCAGAAGTAACTGATACTGGAAAATTTTACAGCACTCGGGTGACCTGGCGGTCTAGGGGTAAGGTGTCAGACTTCTGCGCTGGTGGCTAGGGTTCAATCCTCGGTCCCGGCACATATTTAGATTTATCTGATTACCAAACCCTTCCTTCACCTCTGACAAGACATCTTGTGAATGTGGGGAATGCCAGGCCTCCACCGTGGTTCGGATTCCACGTTAAACTGTAGGTCCTCCATTTCATCTCACAATCACCCTACAATTACACATTAGCGTAAGTGCGTACAACCCGAACGGGTAGTAAGACGCGGTGTTAATAATAATAATAATAATAATTTACAGCCCTCACAAAAAGTAAAATATTTATTTATCAAAAATAGAATAAATATAGTTAATTTTCGCTTAATAGGCAAGCACAACCTAACAAAGCCTAACATTTCATGAATCTACTACAAATTAAAGGTTCGGTATGTTACGGTGGGCATTATTGACATCAGCTGGTAATAGGCAAGCTTAAAATCTAGTATTTTATAGTTTTAAGGATGGGAGTGATTTAATTCAACATCATATTATGAACAGTTTATTTAAGCACCAAATCTTACTATCTGGTAAAGCTATATGCATCTGTACTAATCACGAGAATTATCTAATGATGGGGAAGGTTAAATTTAGAGTAAGTGTGCACACATTCACTTAGATAAAGAGATATAGAGTGGAAAACTATTTTAGAAAAACCACCCTCAGTCCATCTGAATGGAAATTGAACCCCAATATCCCTGTCATCGGAAGTATCAGTATGTTATACTAATTTATAAAATAGATTTCAAATGATTATTTAACTACACTACTCTTATGCTGAAGCCTGCACTAAAGTACGGAGATATCCATAAGCCATATCTCTCCCCTGTCACGTGTGCATATATATTTTTAAAATAACCAAACTCATAAAATTTAACAATATATGGCCTTTAAAAGCAAACGGCTTATTATAATATTCAAATGAGAGCAAAAAAAAAATCCTAAACTGTTCGCTTGTGGTCTGCAAGAAAGTTTATAGTACATTTCATAATCTCTTCGTACCTGTGAGGGATGGGAGGGGTTCACGTCTAGGGACATTAACTTTCCTTGCTCACGGATGACTCAATTAATGCTTCTACTCCCACGTCCCCTGGTAAGATTGCGCCTGATAAAGCCGCCAGGGTCGCAATTAATGTCAGGCTAGTCGGTTGGCCAAGGAAGACGGTAGAAATGGCTCTACATTGTGGTTGAGCAAACATAATGCTACAGAACTAATACATATGTTACATGATTGTATTATTTAAGGGTAAAAAGAACCCTGTAGGAAGATTTAAAATATTTACCGTCACTTTTACAAAACTGATAAAACAACATAACGCATTTAATTCAAAATTATGGCCTATAAAGGTAGCAAACTGAATAATTTAGAAATCAGTTTTCAGTTATTTATAAAGTATTACGGCTATTCGCATAGGTTACCCTAGTTTCTAAATTGGTATGTGTATTTTACTGTAGAATGAAGTTTAGTGAAGCTTTGGGGGTTAAGAATAGCATACTCATCTTACCTTTAAAGGCAGAAGTCTCACTTTTATCGATTACACAATGGCTCTATTGTATGATCTACATCATAGTGGAACCGGGGTGAATGAAGGACACGTATTTAAATTATTAATGAAACACCTACTGTAAACAACTAATTCTATTCCATAATCACAGTAATAGGTTTCTTAGTCTACAATTGTTTTGTATTCAAGCGCAGTGGTTTGAGTTCCTATGTTCTAGCAATCTTTTGATTGAGTGAGTCAAGATTTGTATTTCATTGCAAGTGTCCTTAATACATATTACAGAAGTTATAGTTCATTCATTAGCTTATTTTTTTTATTGAAAGGTAGAAAGTTGGATTCAATCTTTTGATCAAAAGGACAGTTAAGAAAAAATTCATCAGTGGTTGATCAAAATGAGAATAGGAAAAACTCATGGGACATATAGAATGAGAATATTGGCTAGTGTACATTAGCCTCGTGGCTTCTTTGGTGCTGACTGACAGTTGCTAAACAAATGTTCTTGCAGATCATATAGTATGGTGTAGGGATACATAATTTGCTCTGGTAACTTTTCAAAGCCGTCAGTTGTCAGCATCAAAGAAGCCATGGGGCTACTGTACATACTCTTTCTGGATTCGAACTAAGTACAATAGTAATATATCAGGTTGTATCAATGAGTGTGATATTTCTGGCCCCGAATAGCTCTTACCTCACTTATTAATTAAATTAAGACTAAATTGCTTTGGCCTTACTATTATTATTATTATTAGCACCGCGTCTTACTATCCGTTCGGGTTTTACGCACTTACGCTAATGTGTAATGGTAAGTTGATTGTGAGATGAAATGGAGGAACTACTGTTTAACGTGGAATCCGAACCACGGTGGAGAACTGGCGTTCCTCACATTCACAAGATGTCTTGTCAGAGGTGAAGGAAGGGTTTGGTAATCAGATAAATCTTTGCCGGGACGGAGGATTGAACCCCGGCCGCCAGCATAGAAGTCTGACACCTTACCCCTAGACCACCAGGTCACCCTTTGGCCTTACTAGAGCTCGAACCAAATTATTTTTTTATAGAGTTGGTTGGGCTACTCATTAAGGTCTGATGGACGAGATAGTTAAATACTTATTTATAGCAAAACTAAGTATTATAAAAAAAATGTACCCAGTTTATTTTGACTTTATGTAAACCGTATTGTAATCTCAGCACTTCACGAATATTTATCATGGGCATTGAGGTATTTTACCATAACTTTTTCTCCTTATTTAAAATCCGCCTCGGTGGCGTAGTTGCTAAAGCGCTTGTCGTGTTGAGCTCGACTGCTGAGGACGGGGAGATCGAGGTTCGAATCTCGGTTGGGTGAACTAGGGTGGTTTTCCCTAAATGGTTTTCCACTCTCCCTCCACGCAAATACGGTTCACTTCCTATAATTCAACCTTCCCGATTCCTAATCCATTAGCGTAATTAGTACTTAAAGCGTATAACCCAAACGAGTAGTAAGAGGCGGTGCTAAATATTATTATTATCCTAATTTAAAACGTTTCCACTCAAAATTTCATCATACCCATGACAAATATTCAAGAAATATTGAAATTAATATAGGTCTATGTAGATAAATATACAAAATAGATACACTGGGTCAATATTGTATTTATTTTGGCCAAAAGAGGGTTTGTTTTAAAAACTTAAAAAAAACCTCCTCACAGACACATACGAACCTACGTGCACGCACGCACCCGCTTGAACCTACAGTAGATCATTTGATCAGTGAGGTATTCTTAAAGTTATGTTTTTGGAAGAGGATCCTCCATCATTTTTTGTTGAATATTCGTATTTTAAACTTTTCATTGAATCTCAAGGCATCTTTAATATAAACCCACATACATGGACCTGTGAACTAAGGCGTTCACATGTGATGGGAAGTCTAAAGTAAGAAACCTTGTTGAGTAATTTTTCTTTAATGGTTTTACACTCTCTTGCGTGCAAATTTGGATGCATTTCACATAAGACTATAGTTTGTTTACTATTCATCCAACTTGTAAAAATATGCGAATATGTAAAAACGGTGCACAGACATACATGCAAAATATAAAACAACCTCACAAGGCTATTTTGTCAAAAATTGCTCTGAAATTGCTGTAAACATTTGAATTATATAACGAAATTATTACTTATAGCAGCGTTTATCACCTTCTGAGCCATGGCGACGGGTCGGGAGGTGCACCATGGTAGTTGGGGCGGAAGGGGGGGGGNGAAAAGTTTTGAGGAAACAAATAAATCTTTTTAATTATATGAACAACATTAATTTTAAAAATAACACAATTATTAGAATGTTAGTTATTGAAACTTTAAACACAATTTTAATTCTCGTTTTTAAATTATAAAATCTAACCTTAAAAACTAATGGTGTGCCTTGACAATAATAGCTCCTTGTTCAGTGTGCCGTGAGTTGGAAAATGTTGAGAATCGCTGATCCATTCTAATTGTATAATTTTTGGAAGACGGTACATGAAAGGGTGATAAAACCTATAAAATAAACGAACACAATCTAGCCTCCACAGTAAAAAGATGAACACCGTTCACACTTTACACTATTATCAATGGACAGAGAGATAATGGCCACCTCTAGAGGAAAATTGATCTTTACCACCCGATCCCCCGACCAAGGTTTCATTCTATCGGAATCATGATATATAGTATTAGTATAAAAGTTCAAACTATCATAACATAACAATATCACGTTTATTTTTAAATGTGTGAAAATGCACATTTCTCCGACTAATAGGTATTTGTACCAATTTCTAAAAAAAATCTAATGTTATAACGGTTTTTATATTAAAAACTACCCAATTAATATTATAGATAAGCGTATAGCCCAAATGCGTAATAAGACATGATGCAAAAAGAAATGCATGGACATCAAAATAACAAATGCAAAATGATAGAGTTGAAAAAAATGATTGAATATACATATTCTACATTTAAGAGGTTATATTTTATCCTAAAGTATTGTGTCTTACAAGACTTAAATTTAATTAATCAAACAAATGGTGACTGTAAACATATATTGTTCATTTTCATGCATACACTAGTTGCTTAAAATGAATATATATATATATATATATATATATACTTATTCTTTATTTTTAGGGACTATTCAATATTACTATTGGAAATAGAAGTAAATTATATAAATATATAAGCCACAGTCAAGCCATGTGCACTACATAATTGCACCATTCAATGATTTATGAGCTACATTTACTCATTTATTATAGCCCTTTGTATAAAGTATTTATAAAGTTTTATGAATCTAATTCTTGCTCAAAGCTATTTGATGTTTTTAGCATATGGTAAATATGTTCTTACATTTTATCACCTGATAAGATTTGCATTTCTGTTAAACAGACACCGTTTGAACATGCACTGTTTTATTATATTCCATATACTTAACATTACTACAGTAACTCATATGAATGGGAATACTTTATTAATAACATATAAAGTAGTTTGACATGTGAGAACAGAATATACATTTTCCCTCCAACAAGTTTTATTTATAACCATTTCTTTTTCATAATAAATAATTAAATGTCTACAGTATTATAACTTTCTTTTTGTGTTTGTTTGCAGTCTATTTTGTATTGGTTTTTAGAAATAATGGAGTTTAGTATAAAATACAAAAAAAAAATTATAAAGATCCTTAGCGTTTATTTTTCAGGTTATTGGGTAGTCATTCTAGCAACAGGTGTATCTAGATTTTTTTTAAAATAATATAACTAATAGAAATTCCCTAGAGTGACCTGGTGGTCTAAAGGTAAGGTGTCAGACTTATGTGCTGGCGTCCGGGGTTCAATCCTCAGTCCCAGCAAAGATTTATCTGATTACCAAACCCTTCCTTCCCCTCTGATAAGACTTCTATTGATCACAATTTGTGAATGTGAGAAATGCGAGGCCTCCACCATGGTTCGGATCCCACTTTAAACTGTAGGTCCTCCATTTCAACTCAAAATCTTCCTACCATTACACATTAGCGTAAGTTCGTACAGACCGAATGGGTAGTAAGACACGGTGTTAATAATAATAATAAAAATAATAATAATAATAATAAAAATAATAATAATAATAATAGAAACTCTTTGTTTCATATATATTTTTTGTCGAGAGTAGGCCCTAATGCTCAGATTAATTTAATTAAATGCATAAATAATATCGAAGGCCCCTATATGAAATTTCAGTTGAATTTTTAAAGCTTTTAGTTGATTTGGATATACTTTTCTTATACAAATTTTTTATAATACGTTCAATATAATGCCTAAATAGCTTTGATCTACGAGTATATAAACATTATTTTGAGGGGTGTAACTTAGTGATGACTTAGTTTTAAATTTAAATTATAATTTAAACCATACTTTAAAAAAAAGTATTACTATTCCTGACACTGCAATGGTGGTTCTGAGAGAGATATAACTGTGTCAACCATTAATATTTCCTTGTGCATCTATCACTATAAATAGTCAAATATTTTATTTTTAAGGTTTAAAAATACAAATATCAATAATTTAAACTTGCTGGGATTAGAATCCAAGACTTTTCAGGTGAGTGAGGAGATCTAGGTTAGCATGCTAGCACTAAGATTGTTCTTCCAGATTATTTTCACGTGTCTAAAGGTCTATATCTGTAAATATTATTTACATATAATCCTATCATTCTTTAACAAAAATATACGTGATTTTAATTTAAATAGTATTTATAAACTTCATTTAAAGTTTGTTTCAATTCCAGCAAATTTTTATTTCAACCTTTTTTTTTAAATATAAAATCATTTTCATTTATTCAAAACCAAGCTGGTTCTTGAAAACAGTCTGAAGGAAAACAACTATGCAATAATTATGCAAATAAATTTAAATACAATCTAGTGTTTAAGACCATAAAATGAATGTGTACAGAATCAGAAAATATTAAATCCACATATTTGTCATAAATAAATATAGAAAGGTGTCTCACTAAATTTTTCATTCAAGTTACATGTTTTATGTCAATTTGACTCAAACTACTTTACAGAAAAGAAGACGATTGTTATCACGGAATGGAATGCAAATGGTTTGTTGTTTTGAAAATATAGATGTCCTACAGAGAAGAACATTCATATAGGACCTTATCTTAACGACAAACACCATAAATAGATAGTGACACAAGATAATTCTTAAGAGGGGTATAGTAAATCTATTAAATGATACATCTCTACCAATTTATCGCTATCAAGGTTATTGAAATAAAAAAAACGTGGTTTATAAATTTCACCATTTCAAAGAAGATGGTAAAGTTGAATGTTATATTATGTGGAAGATCATTTTAGATTTTGGAAAGATATACGAAATAAAATCTTAATCGATTGCAGCAATAATAATATTTATTAGGATTCAGTTTTGTTAGTTTATTTATATTAGTAGTCAATTTTTTTTTAGAAAATATGGTTAATATTTAAATTTGGTATGTCTTTTGTTTGATATTTATTACAAATTCTTATCACAATGTTTGTGATGTGATTATCTATACATAATTTACAAAAACTATCAAACTAATCAAACTGTGCCACAAAAATAAATGGTGCAATTAAATCGTACAAACTTTCTCATATTGTTTATTATGTCATTAAATATATAATTTAAAAAAATACGTTTTAAGTAAACTACCCTTGAGTATGTTTTCCTTATAAAAATAAAAACAAATATCATCTTGTCAATCGCAACAATTACTTTTGATATATATATATATATATTAAACTAAAGAAGAGACTGATAATTTTGTTCTTAAGGCTACTGGTGCTCTTATCTCTCCACCAGAGACAAACTAGACAAGAAACTATCAAGAAGAGGGTGCTGGTTCTTTTGTTCGCATGCCCAATATTGCAGAATAGATAAAACACCTTCCCTCTACTAACTAGAAATGTTTTACCTTGTTATTTCTCAATAAAACACTTTGAGTTAGTCATACAACAGATCATGTAGAATCAACTGAAATAAGTTCTAGTGTGAATGCAAATAGAAACACGTATTAAATAATAAAAAATAAACAATTGATGAAGCCAAGAGCAACGACAATAGACCTTTGGGTCTCTGGAAAGGAATCACGAATTGTTGCACAAACCGATGCACGATTATCACATAATAAACATTGTAAAATATTTGTTTTACTACTGCTAGAAACTAGAATTGTGTGGATTGCAATTAGTCTATCATAGATATAGTAGGAGTTTTATTGCTAGAAACATTTTAGAAAATACATATACATTTTTTGTATCCAACATTGTTAGCATTTTATATAATATTTGTGTTATTTTATAGGTATTTATAATATCTATCTAAAGTGACATATTAACTGACGTAAGAATACGTGAAAGTAGATGTAGTAGCTTTTCTAAATGTCATATGAGGGCGAATGAAGATGTAGTGGCTTTTATAACTGTAAGATAAGGGTAAAAGAAGATGTAGTAGCTTTTATAACTGTCAGATGATGGTGATAGTAGATGTAGTAGCTTTTATAACTGTCAGATAAGGATGAAAGAAGATAGTAGTAGCTTTTATAACTGTCAGATAAGGATGAAAGAAGCTGTAGTAGCTTTTATAACTGTCAGATAAGGGTGATAGTAGATGTAGTAGCTTTTATAACTGTCAGATAAGGATGAAAGAAGATGTAGTAGCTTTTATAACTGTCAGATGATGGTGATAGTAGATGTAGTAGCTTTTATAACTGTCAGATAAGGGTGATAGTAGATGTAGTAGCTTTTATAACTGTCAGATAAGGATGAAAGAAGCTGTAGTAGCTTTTATAACTGTCAGATGATGGTGATAGTAGATGTAGTAGCTTTTATAACTGTCAGATGAGGGTAATAGTAGATATAGTAGCTTTTATAACTGTCAGATAAGGTTCTTTTTTATTTTTAGCACCGCATATTACTACCCATTCTGGTTATACACTTATGTACTAATTACACTAATGGTTAGGGATGAGTAAGGCTGAAAAAGTGAATCCCCATTTACGTGGAGGAAGTGGGAAAACCTTTATGGAAAACCACCCTCAATATACCTGACCGGGATTCGAATCTAGATCTCCCCATCATTGGTGTTCTAGTATAATACGAGAATAGCGCGTTAGACCATGCGGCCACCAAAGCAAGTGATACCGAATGTAATTTATGGTTAAGACACAATGCTCCAGCCAATGTGGTATGACATGTAAAATTATTGAAGGTTCATAAATTATAATGTTAAAAAAATAATAATTAATTCACATAATATTTACCAGAAATTGAAACTATGTGCTTGAGTATCCTATGTCGTGTTATTAAGAGAACTAATAGGATAATTACATTTAACGTGTATACATAAAATGAAATAAGAACAATCTGGAAAAATGTAATATGAAGTCAAAGATATTAAAAATATAAGAAGGTGTTTTGTATTGTGATATTTTGGAACTGAGATATTAGATATATATATTTTGAATTTATTTATTCATGATAATTTAATTTAAATAAAATAGATTATATGGGATTGAAGATAGAATGACAATACAGGAAATGAAAAAACGTTCAAGTTTTCTCGACACTGTCCCTAACAAGTCATTAACTACTATGGAAGGATAGGTGGGTAAACTTGATATGTTGAGGGTGTTTTCTTAAGCTATTGATGAGTATTTGATTTTAAAATGCTTTATTCATTTAATACATTTTCATTGTTTAATAAGGCGGTTTGAATAAATATATTTTCGGCTGTGTTCATTGTTGTATCTTTTGAGGTATTGTAAATTAGTTTAATGCTTTATGTATATATTTGTTTTATCTTGTACACTGATGGTAACATTATCATTTATAGGGGCGAGCATTAAAGTGTTATAGTAAGATTCAGATAGAAAGAAAAGTAGTTATCAATTAATAATACATAGCATCGCGTCTTAATACCCATTCTGGTTATATGCTTAAGTACTAATTACGCTAATGGGCTAGGAGTTGGGAAGGTTGAATTTAGAGGTAGTAAACCAGCATTTGTTTTATGGAGGGAGAGTGGAAACTATTTAGAAAAAAACACCCCAGTTCACCCAAGCAATATTCGAACCTCGATCTCCCAGTCTTCAGCAGTCTAGATTAACACAAACTATTCGTGTTAGCTAACTACGCCACCGCGGTCGGTATAAAGGTTATTAAAACTACTTTCATATATCCAAGTGTCAACTAATTTTACCTGCAGCTGTCACTTTTGATGGGTAACACAAATACCTATATATTAACACTAATAATATATAAAAATGCATCAATGTTGAATGTTGACATCAACAATAAATATTACTATTTTATAAATTCTTCTTTCTATCAAAATTCTATAGTTATAAATTAATTATAAATTATATATTCACACTTATAATATATTAAAATGCATCAATATTTTATGTTGACATCAAAAATAAATATTACTATTTTATAAATTCTTATTTCTATCAAAATGCTATAGTTATAAATTAATTATAAAATATAACTATATTAATTATAAATTACATATTAACACTAATAATATATAAAAATGTATCAATGTTGTATGTTGACAGCAAAAATAAATATCACTATTTTATAAACTCTTCTTTCCATCAAAATTCTCCCGGTGATGGGATGTCCGAGGTTAGCTGTGAGTCGTGTATTCCTTGAAACTTTTGTTTAGAAAGTACAAGATATTCCCTTATTATTAGTATTATCATGATTATTACTTCAACGAATATAAATAAATACTACATAATCAGTGAAGCACGCAAAAAGAGTGAAGGTATATACATATATATATTATTTTTTTCCCACCATGCAAATGCCACGAAAGACATAACTTTTTTTTTCTGGTCAAGCGAAAAAAAAGAAAAATTAAAGGGAAAGGGTTTTAAGGAATGAAATCTGTTCTTGTAATCTCAGGCGGTGACCTTGTTAGAAATCGTGGTCGAAAGGGAGGTACTTCTCAAGACACGAAGTTTTGTCAAAGCTTCTCTTCTACCTGGTTCTTCCCCCTCGATCCCCCCCTATTTCTGATAATTGTAACACAAATAATTACTTTATGTTTCATAAATTCATGCAAAAAAAATGAAGAATCCTTCCTTGAGAGTTTGTAAGTTTGACGATTTCGTGAGCCGAGATCATGGTTAAACTCAACAGACATTCACCTTCAAGTGCGAAGGACGAACGTGATATTGAGGCACGTGTCTTCAAAACCCTGGATTGCAACAATATTCTTCAAATATTGACATTTTTTATCTCATTCATTGAAACTATCATCATGGTCACGCCATAAGATTTCTTTGTATCATTTTATAAATAGAGCGTAATTAAAGAAGGGATGTTAACCTAAAAAAAAGCAGGGCTCGGATTTTTATAACATGTCAAATTGTTTTGTGTATCATAGACAATGTTCATGTCCAAATAAATTCATTTTCATGATCCCCTGACTGTGTACATATTTTTATAGGTCATTATTGATTATTTTAGAGTTTTTGTATGCGTAATTTTTGGCAATTTTTAGTCATATTCAGGTATTTTTTCGTCACATTTAAACATTTGTCCTGAATAGGTACATATTTAAACACTATCAAAATTTTATAAATGCATAAATACTCAAACATTTTCTTTTAAACACATAGTTGTCTGAATGAGAATCTAACGAAGTTTGTATTCCCGTTATAAGTTTGTAGAAAGCACACTCACTTTTGGTTAAACACTGTAATTTATCTGGAAAGGGTTGCGTTGGGAAGAGGTGGAAGCAGGTATTTGTAAATCAATATTATATTCAGCATTATGCGAAAGTTTGGATGGTAAAGTGTTTTCATTGCATTAAAATATACGTTCCAATTTCCATTTGTAAAGTGCGTGTTTGATTAAGTCATTCTTATTTATTACGAGCTCTTTTTTAATATCTCTCTGCCATTTTTGATAAATTCAAAGTATAAGTTTTTTTTGTAGATAATCTAGAATGTATTTTTTGATATATTTTAGGTCTTAAAGTTACGACCCTGCTAATAAAGGACTCTCTGACTCAGTAGTCCCGCGGTCTATTTCTTTTTCAACGCCGCGTCTTACTAACCGCTTGGGCTATATGAATATTTACTAACTTCACAAATGTATAAAGGATGAGGAAGATTGAATTTAGAGGCCGTGTACCAAAACTAGATTAGAGGGAAAGGTGAAAGCTAATTAGAAACCAGAACACACGCCACACCCGACTTGGATTCGAGCCCCGATCTCCCGAGCATTAGCAGTCGAGTCTATTTTTCAAAAGTGACTAACCATACCATTTGACCACCGGAATGGCTATATTCATGGATGTAGTGTCAAGCTCATTTAGTCTTTGATGGGGAGGTCCGGGTCACAATCTATACCGGGTGTACTGTGTAGACATTTTTATACATACTTTTATATTCTCCCTCGATGCAAATGCGGGCTTATTTCTTTGACAACCATTATCTTTCTAGTTCCTGCCCCATAAACATAGCTAAATGTGGATAGCCAAGATATATATATATATACATATCGGGTGCCCAGGACAATAACAACATGGTTCCAAAACAGCCGATTTTGAATCACACACATTGTTAGAACTAAGAGACCTAATTTACCCAAATCTCATAGATTACGGCGGTCAGGACAGGCAGCGTGAATGGGAGAATCTAGAACCTTGTTTGGGCTACTGACTAACACACTCATTGGGTAGAGACATTTGGGAAGACCTAAATGCTGTTAGAAGGATAAAATTAGAATGGAAGTAGAATAAATAGGGTGTAATGAAGGGGACATAGCTAGCTCGAGATAGGAATAGGGTGTAATGAAGGGGACATAGATAGCTCAGTATAGGAATAGGGTGTAATGAAGGGGACATAGCTAGCTCGAAATAGGAATAGGGTGTAATGAAGGGGACATAGTTAGCTCGAAATAGGAATAGGGTGTAATGAAGAGGACATAGTTAGCTCGAAATAGGAATAGAGTGTAATGAAGGGGACATAGCAAGCTCGAAATAGGAATAGGGTGTAATGAAGGGGACATAGCTAGCTCGAAATAGGAATAGGGTGTAATGAAGAGGACAATGCTAGCTCGAGATAAGAATAGGGTGTAATGAAGGGGGTATAGCTAGCTCAAGATAAGAATAGGGTGTAATGAAGGGGACATAGTTAGCTTGAGATAGGAATAGGGTGTAATGAAGGGGATATAGCTAGCTCAAGATAAGAATAGGGTGTAATGAAGGGGACATAGCTAGCTCAAGATATGAATAGGGTGTAATGAAGGGGACATAGATAGCTCGAAATAGGAATAGGGTGTAATGAAGAGGACATATCTTGCTCGAGATAAGAATAGGGTGTAATGAAGGGGACATAGCTAGCTCAAGATAGGAATAGAGTGTAATGAAGGGGACATAGCTAGCTCGAAATAGGAATAGGGTGTAATGAAGGGGACATAGCTAGCTCGAAATAGGAATAGGGTGTAATGAAGGGGACATAGCTAGCTCGAAATAGGAATAGGGTGTAATGAAGGGGACATAGCTAGCTCGAAATAGGAATAGGGTGTAATGAAGGGGACATAGCTAGCTCGAAATAGGAATAGGGTGTAATGAAGGGGACATAGCTAGCTCGAAATAGGAATAGGGTGTAATGAAGGGGACATAGCTAGCTCGAAATAGGAATAGGGTGTAATGAAGGGGACATAGCTA
This sequence comes from Timema shepardi, assembly GCA_902151425.1. NCBI lineage: Eukaryota > Metazoa > Arthropoda > Insecta > Phasmatodea > Timematidae > Timema > Timema shepardi. The sequence goes on from CABFVX010000362.1 coordinate 78,941, forward strand.
GCTCGAAATAGGAATAGGGTGTAATGAAGGGGACATAGCTAGCTCGAAATAGGAATAGGGTGTAATGAAGGGGACATAGCTAGCTCGAAATAGGAATAGGGTGTAATGAAGGGGACATAGCTAGCTCGAAATAGGAATAGGGTGTAATGAAGGGGACATAGCTAGCTCGAAATAGGAATAGGGTGTAATGAAGGGGACATAGCTAGCTCGAAATAGGAATAGGGTGTAATGAAGGGGACATAGCTAGCTCGAAATAGGAATAGGGTGTAATGAAGGGGACATAGCTAGCTCGAAATAGGAATAGGGTGTAATGAAGGGGACATAGCTAGCTCGAAATAGGAATAGGGTGTAATGAAGGGGACATAGCTAGCTCGAAATAGGAATAGGGTGTAATGAAGGGGACATAGCAAGCTCGAAATAGGAATAGGGTGTAATGAAGGGGACATAGCTAGCTCAATATAGGAATATGGTGTAATGAAGGGGACATAGTTAGCTCGAGATAGGAATACGGTGTAATGAAGTGGACATAGCTAGCTCAATATAGGAATAGGGTGTAATGAAGGGGACATAGCTAGCTCAAGATAAGAATAGGGTGTAATGAAGGGGACATAGTTTGCTCGAAATAGGAATAGGGTGTAATGAAGAGGACATAGTTAGCTCGAAATAGGAATAGGGTGTAATGAAGGGGACATAGCAAGCTCGAAATAGGAATAGGGTGTAATGAAGGGGACATAGCTAGCTCAATATAGGAATACGGTGTAATGAAGTGGACATAGCTAGCTCAATATAGGAATACGGTGTAATGAAGTGGACATAGCTAGCTCAATATAGGAATAGAGTGTAATGAAGAGGACATAGCTAGCTCGAAATAGGAATAGGGTGTAATGAAGGGGACATAGTTAGCTCAAGATAGGAATAGGGTGTAATAAAGTGGACATAGCTAGCTCAATATAGGAATAGGGTGTAATGAAGGGGGCATAGCTAGCTCAAGAGAAGGATAGGGTGTTATAAGGTAAACTGGATAGAACTAGCTCAAGATAGGGGTAAGGTGTAATGAGGTGGACTTGATAGAAATAACTCAATAAAGGGATTGGTGGGGTACTTTTGTAAGTGCGGTAATGAACTTTTGAGATTAATTATTTTTAAGTTGTTTATCTCATCAGCCACTATGATTAACGCCAAAGTAACATATTGAAGGTATGGGACTACCCAACTAGAATATATTATTCATCCTCTAGAGATAAACTAACACATTTACCTCTTCAGGCTTAACCTTTTTATATTATTAAAATTTCAAACCCTGCGAGAAACATATGTAGCAAAACTTACTTCGGAGGGCAAGTAAAGCCGTCGGTCCTGTGTCGATTGTGACATGTAATAATAACCCAGGCAGGTATGTGAAAATACCTTTCCTGGCAAAATTTGTTAGGTTCCTTGGCTTTTTATCATTGAATTTCTCGTGTGTGATATAATCAGTAAGATCAGAAAGTGTTCTTTAAATACCTAAAAAAAATTAATGAGTTAATACATTTTTCCCGTCACAGCAAAACTTTCAATTTCCATTATTTATAATCTCCACTTTTGAGGTTATGTTGGTATCTTATTAGGGGTGCGATATATATCTATACTAAAAACAGTATATATACTGATTTGGTATCTTTTGAGTTATGTTATAAATACATATAAGTCTTTTATAAATATTAATACATAACAAGTATATACTGTATATATTTATGTGTCAAAACTAGAGTTTTGTGGCTGTATATTACAATTTTTATTGTATTTTTCTTCCTTGAGAATAACAGAGTCTGCTCGTAATAGAGAACAGATTAGTTGTAAATTAGACATTGCAAACTATAATGGTAAAAGCTTACACTGCTTGAACAACACACACACATTCCAAAGTGAACAACTTACTGATGCTGAATATCAAGTAGAACTACTCAGTTCTGACACTGTTTAGAAGAGAATAAAATGACTCTGGTTCAGTAATCAAAAGGTACATCGTGTTATAGACGTTGCTGGTATGGTCAGCGGTAGCCTTTGATGTTCAACCACAAGTAAAGTGTCTCATTATTGTGTGTGCTTCATGGTTAACTTGCTGTTCTATCAGTAGAAATAAAAAAGTGTATATTCGAATTGAATTTATGTATACCTTTTTGGCGAGGTTACGATTGTTACACAATGTTATTACAGTCAGGGTAATGAAATGTTGATGGACTGAAGGTCAGAATATGAACTCTTGACCTTTTTCAGGCTGATATGAGTCCAGTCCCTCTCTGTGCGTGGCCATTATTTATTTTTTATCTCTCTAGAGCCCAAAATTTGTAGGCCAAAGTTTTCTAAAGTAAATAACTAATAGATACATATTAAATCTCAACGAGTTTGGAAGAAATTTGGCACCCATATACTTACAATAACAGATCCTATGTTATTCCAAAAATAGCTTCATCTAGCTTACATTAATTTAAATCATATTTAGCTCAATATGATTATTTTTTAAGACATACTCGATATAGACTTGTCTATAAACCCTACTTAAAATCAGAATATATCCTAGAGTATATTATCAATATGTTTAAATAGTTTTAGCAATATTTTTGTGTACTACATGTCTACGATATAAATTTGCTTTCACAAAACTTATAAAATGAATTAAAACAGCCATAAGGTTCTAAATATAAATAAGGACGGGCAGACAGAAACACATAATGTACATAACTAATAAATTGTATTGTTTGTGATTCGATTGAGTTTGATATTGTCAAATGGCGTAAATTTGTACTATCTTTATGACCTCCTGGGTACAGATATAGAGATCCCGGGCTCGATCCCCGGCGCTTCCATATTTATCTGTGAAACAGTGGGTCTGTAACGGGGTCAAACTCAGCCTCGAGGGGCCAAATAAGGAGCTACTTGAATAAAGAAATAGCAGCTTCAGTTTAGAAAACTGAGATTAACGTTTATAGGACTTGTTCTGACCACATGACACCCTCTATCCACAAATGTTGGCACTTTCATCGCTAACGGGGGTGGCCTTTCGGTTGGTTGAGGACTTAAGGACGCTTGAGGACTCTAACCTTTGAGTTTTCATCTCTAACTAGAATAGAGCCCTATTTTTACTCCTTTATTGCCATATCAGTAATTTTATTGAAAAAGTCTATCATAAATGTTTGATGATTTTACCTTAAAGAGTATTTTTTTAAAATTTTATGTGATCACTTTATTTCAGAAATATGATCAGTTTATGTTTTTAAGTTTTTCTTAAATTAGCTTTCACAATAAGTTATGGTAATATATGATTATCAAATGTAAAATCCTTTTCATAGAATTTGATGTCGACAGTAATTTTTAGGTTATTTTTTTCTTGTAATTTTTTTTTCAAATAAAGTTAAAAAAAATTGGGATCAATTTAGAAACTAAATTAAAATATATTGCCATCAAAATAATGTTATATAAAAATAAAGCTATTCTATGAAAGAAAGTGTTGTCTAAATCTTGGGTCTCTTTATAAACATGTATGCATACACTTTAAGAGCTAAAATCAATGCCACTTCTTATGAAGTAGGGTGACCTGGTAGTTTCGGGGTAAGGTGTCGGACTTCTGTGCTGGGGTCTGGGGTTCAATCCTCGGTCCCGGCACAGATTTTTCAGATTACCAAACCCTTCCTTCACCTCTGATAAGACGTGTATTAATCACAACTTGTGAATGTGTGGAATGTCAGGCCTCCACCGTGGTTCGGATTCCACGTTAAACTGTAGGTCCTCCATTTCATCTCACAATCACACATTAGCGTATGTGCGTATAACCCAAACGGTTAGTAAGACGTGGTGCTAATAATAATAATTATAATAATTATAATAATAATAATATGAATTATATCGATTTCTGGGTTCATAGATATACAACATAGTCTCCAAATAAATCTTAAGATTGAGTGGAAGGTAATCTGAGCTTAGGCTGATATTTATGTGGGTTTTACAGCAACAAAAAAAGAGCCAATATAGATTAAATATGATTTTTTTAGCTATTTTAGTTCAAACATACATTATATAAGTTTAGTTTTAAGTGTATATATTGTATATAATATATTATATATAATATTGTATATAATATATATACATATAGTGGTGAGGGGCAATGAGTAGACTCCTTCACAGAAAATAATCAATAATATAATAAAGATGTAAAGAATGTCTGAATCTAACATCTCCTTTGCCCTATCTCCTACATAACCTAACCAATAACTCTTTAAATCTAGCTCTAGTATGTTAGTTTTCAACTATTACTTCCCAGTAATTAGATCATTACGTTTATTATGATAAAAAAAATATTTGTATGAAAAATAAAAAAGTTTTTATATTAATAGCAAAATATTTAAGGCCTTTGAAAAGTACATATTTATTTTATTTTGACAGTGAATTTTTGGTTTAACTTTTTGTTTTTATTAAAATTACAAATTTTTAATCAAAATTGTGTTTTTTTTCTTACGAGTTCTCTTTTTATTATTATAATTAATTAAAATTATTTTTATAAACTAAATAAATATTATCATTACTACTAAAATTACTATAAATCAAAATCTTTATTGATTAAAAAGCATTAATTTATATTTGAAGGAACCTTATGAAAACCAATTATCTTACCCCTCTATCCCCCCTCCTCCCCTACTAGAGGGTCTGGATCCGCCCTTTTACTACATATTTAGTAATATCGACAGTTATTTAATACTCATATAATGATGACTCATTAAAGTATTTAAACTGTTGGCTGTGTGATACCGGTATATATGGCTCAGCCGTCATAAGGTACGTGGTGAAGTGAGGTAGTGGAGCAATCTGTCAGAACAATGTCAGATCAGGTCGAGTTTCTTACGGACGTTATCTTGCGTAGCGGTAGCTTAGTCCAGTCAACTGGTCGAGAGTGACATGACGTATGTTCCGCACGAGTGACTCTGGGGTTAGTCTATACTCGCGACACGCGCGCACACGCATCGCTACCCTCCCGCAAGCATCACCCGACAAAACAATTTTGTAATACGACCTTAAACGCAGGATGATGTTTCATTATAGTTTTGGCCTTGGATTTATATTTCACGAGTATTTAAAATAAAAGTTTTGTAAGAGTTTATTATTTATAGGCCTATTATATATAAGAAGTGTTTTAACCCTGAAAATTTTTGAAATTGTAAAATTATGGTTTTATTCATACCTTCAATTAATATCTAATACATTTAACACGCTTTGATATTCATAATTATTCTATACTATTTATTTGAGATATTTAACGAACATATTCTGAAACGACTGATTATATCAACACACGAGAATTTTTTTGAACGAAAGTGAAAGGGCCTGCTAATTTTTTTCCCAGTAAAGGTATTTTCCCACAACTTCCAGGGTTCTATTTCACATGCCACAATCAACATTGGAACAACGGCTTTACTTACCCTCCGAAGGAAGTTGTGCTATGTATTTTTATCGCTCAAGAAAACTATGTCACCCCCGGCTAGGTTTGAACCCCCGAACATAGGATCCTGAGGCGAGAACTTCACCCCAAGATCACTGGCATCGAAAAATTCTAACATAATTGAATATTCTTTCGGCTGTAGGATTGCAAAGTATTTAACCATTCGTCCATCCTTATCTTTCCCAGACAGGACGAAGTCACCTTTGTAAATATACGAGGGTTTGGGATGGAAAAGGCTGTAATTCGTTGTAGAAAGTTTTATAAGGTAGAAATATTATAACATATGTTATATACCGTAACTCACCCCATCATCTGTCGGGAGTTTGTGCTGTTTACACGCTTACTCCACTTTGGGCGTAATGATTTGGTTTTTATTAATTCAACTAATCATAATAATTCAGAGAGCCCATATCGATATATATTATGTATGATATCGGACAGTGACCCAAGAATTTATATTAACTAAGGGATTTTAATATAATGGTCAAACAAAGGAATAATTAATATATTTTAAACTTATTTTAATGATATGGCTAGTAAGTCTCATCCAGCTCCGAAACTTTAACGCCATGAATTGGGATATTAATACGTGGTTCCACTACTCGGGGAAGGGTTACAAGATACGTCTTACGAAAATTAATATATCGGTCGTTATGTCTGTCTGTATCCGGGTCTTAAGTCAAAACGGTTTGATGTATTTCATTCAAACGTTTTATTTAAATATTATTTAGTGACCTCTAGGTCAAATATTTATTTTTATTATAGCTCTTTCTAGTCCAACACCTTTCCTCAATCGTTAAGGGCCTCCTTATGGTGGTCCTCCATCACAAAAACTTTGATAACACTCACTTTTCTTAAACCGTTCAAAAAACGTAACGGGTTTCTTAAATGTTGAGATAGGCTACTGTTGAGTGGAAAGGGATGGACAGATTTAAAGCATATTTATTTTTATACTTGACTATTACAAATGTGAATTAAATTTTTATGTTCACCTCTCTAAAGACAATGCTCTACATAAAGTATGGGTGTTCTATATGAAGCGCAGTAGATTTCTAGCGCGGTGAAAGGTCGAACCGGTAGGGAATATTACTTTTAATGTATAATTTTATGAGGAAAGGTATAGTGAATAAGACTAACCACAGTTACTGTTTGTATTGTCTGCAAATACAAGCTTTCACACCCTGAGTGAATTTTACGAGACCTTTTATAACCACGGAACTAGTTTAATAATAACAGAGTAAAAGGTATTGATGGATGTTTGCGCTTGAATGGAATTTTTTTAATACTGGCTAATACTAGTCCTTGATTTTACCGTGAAACTGAGCAATTTTATTGGACTCAAAGTGCTACAGAAACTGGAAGGTGAATTATTATGAAGAAAATAAACTTTTTATTTATAATTTTTAATGTGGTCATCTAATATACTTTTTATTTTATAATACATTTGGAAGATACTTTGTTAAATGTCCCAAATACAATATCACAATATAATATACTTAGTTACTCAATGAAATTAGGATCTCGAAAGTTCATTGTCGCACTTACAAAAGTATGCCACCTATTCTTATCTTGAGCTAGTTCTATCCATTCCATCTCATTACACCCTATCCCTATCTTGAGCTAGATCTGTCTAGTTCATCTCATTACACCAGATCCCTATTTTAAGATAGTTATAGCCAGTCCCCCTCATTACACCCTATATCTATCTGGATCTAGTTTTATCCAGTCCACCTCATTACACCCTATATCTATCTTGATCTAGTTTTATCCAGTCCACCTCATTACACCCCTATATCTATCAGGTCCATTCTAATGTTATCCTACCATCTTGTCTAGGTCATCCCAATGGTCTCTTTCCAGTATAATACACTAGAATATTATAATTAAAAATATTAGTTGCTAGTGTGTAAAAATAAATAATGTACCAAACGTCTTACTAACAGTTCAATTTTCATAAGAAGACCCTTTCTTATCTGACAGCTAGAAAATTTATTACATCTACTTTCACATATTCATACGTCAGGTCATGTGATCTTCAACTGTCACTTTTGTTATAAATTATAAAAAAAACTAATATAGATGAAAATAATTTATTAAATATGGTTGGAATTTTTTTTTTCTAAAAGGCGTTTTATATGAAAATTTGACCTAATGTTTCAGTTTTGCCGAGCGTTTCTGATTGATGTAGTGATTAAGAATAGCAATGTTTAAATGTTTAAGTATAAATTTTATATTAAAATAATAGGAATGTTAAATTGTTCAGAGTAAAACAAAAATTACTAGCATAACCAAGCAAAATAATAGAGTAATGTTTAATATAAGTTTTTTTTCGTCTAACTGTTTGTAATTTATTTTTTATTCACCACACCATCGATATATCTGTATTGCTTTCACTATCAGTTTTCCTTGAGCATTTATGATGGTTAACTACTATTTATTATTTTAATGCTGAATCACATAAATTAAGATGTGTTAACATTATTAAATCTGTAACGTTTTTCCATATATTATTATTAATATTATTAGCACCACGTCTTACTACCCGTTCGGGTTGTACACACTTATGCTAGTGTGTAATGGTTGGGTGATTGTGAGATGAAATGGAGGACCTACAGTTTACCGTGGAATCCGAACCACTATGGAGGCCTACCATTCCCCACATTTACAAGTTTTCCATATTTGATATATCAAGCGTCTTGTGGTTTTTGACATTGTTCAACCATTAATGCAGCGTGCCTTCTATGTTCATTTATTTTCTATTTAAATGTTTACACATTTTATAACATATGACATTTTGAGGCCTTAAAAGTAGTTGATCTTTTTTTGAAATTTCAAGTGTTGTTCTTTGAAGTTTTTAAATTTTTGAATATTTGAAGATCTGTGATATTTGATATTTTTTGGAGTTTTAAAACTTTTTTTGTTGTCTACTTACTATGGGCGATCCTGAATGTCACCTGTAGTTTTTAGCAACACAAAAAGCCCCCTTCTTTCCAAGTGTTGAGATCTTTCTTTTATTCACCCTCTAAATTTTGCGACCTTCTCGTTTTGTGACGTTTTATTGTGTCATTTGACGATTTATATTATATTGTTATTAACTTAGGCAAAAGTGAAATTTTCTCCTATATTTAATGCATTGTCCTATAATAGTTATTATCCCTCTCAATAAGATACTCAAAATAAATATATCTTAAATCAGATGGCAATGGCTTCGTCATTTGTTAATACACATATTAAATTAAATTAGGTTACCTTTTACATGATATTTATCAATGCTGAGATTAATATTCAAACTAAAAAAATAGCTTATTATATCTAGGTAAATACGTTGATATGCTACAATTTTATAGGAAAACCATTGTATGGCAGCAGATCTACTCTCAAGTATTTATACGTCAGGTCCTGTGATCTGATTCTGTCACCTTTGATGGATATCTACACTAATATTATAAAGAGGAAATATTTGATTTTTTATTTATTTTTATTTGTAATGGATAAACTCAAAAACTACTGGACCAATTTTAAAAATTCTTCCACCAGTATAAAACTAAATTATCAGCAAGTAGCATAGGCTATATTTTATTGTGAAAATTTAATTTATTCCTCATAAAAATGTCGATAGTCACTGATATTTTATGGTAGAGTCTATGATGATTCTTCAATACGTGTATTGAAAATAATAATGCATAGTTATTAATACCTATCAAATGGCACAGTTAAAATAGTATATTTGTATCATAATTTTTCTAGAAAAAAGTGTTTATAGTATCCAAAAGCCATATATATGAAAATTAGATTATAAATAATATCAAGTCACACTAGAAAATAATTTTGCAACAAGTTTATGAATAATACTTAGAGAGATGTAATTCTAAAGCGTCGGGATATTAAACAAAGAATCTCATCTTTCGTTGAAATAACTTACATTATATTTTCATAACAGACTTAAGTCATCATTCAACCATAAAATGTGATAGTGAAGAAATAATTACATCAAGACAGCGGCTTATTTGGTTTGGATATTAATTTCATGAAGGCTGAGACTTGCACTTAATGACCAAAAATACTTTGAAATAAAATCGTACCTACAGCGGGTGTGAGCAGATCTCCAGGTTTTAGTGTGGGTTTATACTCGTTAGTAACGCGTTATTATAAAGAATAGTGCATGGTTTATGTTGCTGATATTATAGTAATAAATGGTAAAAACTTTATCTCTCTTTAATCATAAAAATAGAGACACATACTAAAAGCTTGTAAGATTTGTGAAACAAAATAATATATACTGTTGCAAAAACACCCCAATAAAGAGCATCAATGTAATAATATACAATTCTAAAAAACATTTAGTAAAAAAAAGGGAGCATCTATGACCATCGAAGAGCATAACAATTAATTTTATATTCACCCGCTTTGGTACCCGCGTGGTTTAAGGAACTACTCTTGCAATATATTAGATTACCGAAGGCGGGGAGATCGTGGTTCAATCCTGGTCAGGTGGTTTTTCATAAATAGTTTTCCACTCACCCTCTACACAACTGTAGGCGCACTTCCTATAAAGTCAACCTCCTTAATCCCAAACATATTAGTGTGAATTAGTACATAGGCGTACAACCCGAACGGTTAGTAAGACGTGGGGATAAAAACAATTTTATTTCTAAATACTCCATAGAACAATCAGAAGCTGTGATGTACGACAAAAATATTCAGTCTCCGTACCCACAGTAGGTCTTAAAATCACCCCAACCGGCATTTGGGTCAAATGTTTATTATTATTAATAATAATAATAATAATTAGCACCGCGTCTTACTACCCGTTCGGGTTATACGCTTTAAGTACTAATTACGCTAATGGATTAAGAATTGGGTAGGTTAAATTGGAGGAAGTGAACCCGCATTTGCGTGGAGGGAGAGTGGAAAACCATATAGGAAAACCCACCCCCAGTTCACCCGTCTGAGATTCGAACCTCGATATCCCCGTCCTCAGCAGTCGAGCGGCTCAACACGACAAGCGCGTTAGCCAACTACGCCACCGAGGCGGGTAAGTGTTTATTATAATATGATTACCTCTCAAATGGGACGAGACAGTTTTATGACTTGGAAATTGCTCGAGTTTGAAATGGTTGCATGAGAAGAAGGTGATGTTTAAAGCTACCTGGTTTTAATATAGTTTTGTGTTAGTACTCAACCTGATATTCCACTAATAGGGATTATTCCCTTCTTTGGGGAAGTCTAAACGCTATATTAAACTATTAACGAGTTGTGTTAGAGTCACATTGATGAATTACTGCTAATAAATTATTTTACAGCCTCGCTATACGCTATTTAACTGTCAGAACCTGTTAGGGCGTAATTTAAATATTTTTCCCTAAATGGTTTTCCATCCTCTCTCTACGCAAAAAATCTACATTCACTCTAAATTCTACCGTCCTGATTCCTACCACATTACCTTAATTAATATGTATGAGTGTAGCATGGGTGGATAGAGAAAATCGGTGAGAATTTTTTTTTTTAAATATTCTTACCAGTAGGCATGCGGCTGAATGCTTTAGAATCATCTTGTCTGGTTTGTTGGTGACTATGTCTGGTTAGGATTTCAGCCACATGGACTGATGTGGCTATTCCTAAATAGTTTCCCACTATACTTCCATACAAATGTGGGGACAGATATTCTAAATTAAACTTTCCTCGTCCCTATATCAATATTCTAAATATTTGCATAGCCCGGATACTTATTAAGAGGAGGTATATATAAAATTAAACTAGTTTTTAAAGAAACAGATTTGGTAAACATTATAGACGTGGGTTTACTTTCTATTGACACCTCGGAGAGAAATGATTGTGATCGAAAAAAAAAATGGAATTGAAATTTTGGTCGTGTTGACGTTTCATGACCCCATGAAACCAAAGAGGTGGTTCTTGCAATACCGTCTGTACGTCGGGATAGAGCCTAAACTATTTTACCGATTGCGCTAAAACTTGGTATCTATGGTTTTAATAAGGTCCTACTTTGGGTTTCTTGGATTTAGATAACCAACCCTAAAATTAAGGGTAGTTTGTTGAAGTGCAAAGACGGAATAAATAGATTTTCTCAAAATTTGCTCTAAAGGTTTTGATTAAATTTTATATCGGGAGGTTTTTTTAATCATAATAAACAACATTGAAATTATTATTTTCTCATGAAAATGACTTGGAGGCACCTTACATGGAGAACTTTTCCAATTTTCATAATTTCTCCGCAATTATTTGGGTACGAAATAATTCATTATTGTAAAGTTGTAATATTATTTAAGACACAAATCTTTTATTTTGAATATATTTTTATAAAAACAATAGTCTCTGAGCTATAATGAAATATATATATATATATATATTTTTTAATCCAGGACTTTGAAAATGAATTTGATTCTTTGGCTTTTTGGTGGACAAATAAGATTTTTTCTCAATTCTGTTTCTTAATAGTGCTCCTAGTTCCTAATGCCATAAAGTATATAAGTAACAGTGTATGCTATTTAATTTATGATCTTTTGTGTAGTGTTTTTGTAACAATGTATAGACCTATTATTTCATTTCACAAATATTACGAGTTTTTAGTAAATGTCTATTTTAAACGGAATAAAGCGGGAGAAAGTCTGTGCGCTGCACCGTTCCATTTATTTTCTTAAATAGTGTTGATTTTATACACAAGCGTTCTTGGTTTCACAAAATAATTTGTTAAAAACATTATGAAGTCCTTAAGAGGGATGGAAGGGAACACGATATAAGATCCATATTTCCACAGTTTTTATATAAAAAAACTAAATATATAGCAGAAATAAAGCAATAACTGCTTTAGTAGCTACATTTATTTTAATGGTATATGCATAGCAATCTGAACAAATCTTTTATATTTGTCATGAATGGGCAAAGTGGCATTTGAGATGAAATTTTTTAACTAGAGTTAAAAAGTCTTATTTAAATCATGTGATATCCATGACAAATATAAAAATAATTGTTGATATATTACTTTATGAATATGAAAAGGTAAAATATCTTGAGGCAGTACTTGATTTTTTTTGCACAAAAGAAAAAAAAATCGCTATAAAAACTGTAAAAGTATGTAGTTTAAATATCGTACCCACTTTAAATGATTAATCCACCAGTAAGTGTCAAAATCAACCAATTGAATGCTCTATTTTAAAGGTAACCTGGTGGTCTAGGATTAAGGTGTCAGACTTCTGTGCTGGGGGTCCGGGGTTCAATCCTTGGTCCCGGCACAGATTTATCTTATTGCCAAACCATTTCTTCACCTCTGACAAAACGCATATTAATCACAACTTGTGAATGTGTGGAAATCCAGGCCTCCAACGTGGTTAGGATCCCACGTTAAACTGTAGGTCCTCCATTTCATCTCACAATCACCCTACCATTACACATTAGCGTAAGTGCGTATAACCCAAACGGGTAGTAAGATGCGGTGATAATAATAATAATAATAATAATAATAATGATAATAATAATCCTCCATACATTAATCTTTACCATTAAATATGGCAATGGAAATGTTCTAATCCACGTCCAACGTTTCCAGCAGTGGGCGATTAAAACCACACAAGGCCATTAAAACTTGTATGGATATTTGCAACCGTCTAAATAGGTCTATAGGCCTAATCTAGCCTATAGTATCAGTGACGAGGAACAAAATTAAATAGAAAGAGAAGGAGGGATGGAGTATTCGTAAACCTCGCGTGTGTTATGAAATATAATTATAGCTCAGATGAAACTTAGACTGGGATGCGTTTAATTCACACGCAAGCGATTAAGAATAGAAATACGCGGCGAGCAAAATGAAAGAGATGAAAACAGAGTATAAATGAGCTATTATAGATTATAAATGTTTATAATTAAATAGTTATTATATGTAGATATTCTACATAGCTGATTGTTTAGAGAATCACTCCAGATATAGTAGATACAAAGTAAATAAATAATACACCTAACTTTTATTTAAATATAATAATAATTTCCCACACCCAGTTCGGTGGCCACATAGTATCGCTAACGCGATACTTTCGCAGTATAATAATAATATTTAGCACCGCGTCTTACTACCCGTTCGGGTTATACGCTTTAAGTACTAATTACTCTAATGGATTAGGAATTAGGAAGGTTGGATTATAAGAAGTGAACCCGCATATGCGTGGAGGAACAGTGGAAAACCATTTAGGGAAAACCATCCCCAGTTCATCCGACCGAGATTCGAACCTCGATCTCCCCGTCCTCAGCAGTCGAGCTCAACACAACAAGCGCGTTAGCCGACTACGCCACCGAGGCGGGTCTTTTGCAGTAGACTATAGTGCCGATAACGGGGAGGCCCAGGTTCAAATCTCGGTCAGTTGTACTGAGGGTAGTTTTTACAAAATGGTTTTCTAATATATCTCCACGTAGATAAATATAAACTTCCTAATCCCTAAAACCATTAGCGTAATTAGTACATAAGCGTATAACCTGAACGCTTAGTAAGACGTGATGCTAAAACATTTGTTTTTAATCCTCACACATCCATACATATAATAAATCTGTAAATTTGTCCGTACGTTCGATTCCGTCTGTTTCTAGTAAACTCAAAAAGTACTCATTGGCTCAAGATAGGACTTCTGTCATCCTCCTTATCTTTAAGAATAAAGGGTAAGCTATTTACCCATCACGCTATCTCATCAGTGAGCGAGGCAGTGCTGAAAAAACTGTTAATGTGCCTACATTTGCTTTTTAAATTTGTAAAAATTCAAATATATTAACTGTTTAATGTATAAATCTTTTTTGTAAGTCTCCTTGAAACGAGAGGTTTGGAAATATCAACAAACCATGAATGTAATATTTATTTATTTTCTGTCTTACTTTATCGATAAATCAACTGTCATTCAAAGAGTAATAACAAGATACATTTTAGTATTAAATACTAAGAGAAACTACGTTTTTATTCACGTTAATAGGCGAATCGCGATCGTTTAACAAATAAAACTAACACATAGCTAATGTTCAACATCTTTATGTGATTTGTTCTTACATTTACATGGATACATATTCGCACGACTAGATTAGTTCTCCCATATTAAATGTTAGAATATATTAATTAAAATAGTGTACATCAAGCAACAGCACATAGCTGACTATTTAGATGTTAAAATATATATTTCAATGAATGTATTTTAATTATTTGGATATTTTGTTTTGTTTATCCCTACCCATCTCGCTACTAAATGGAAACATATTTCGGTTTCAGTGAACATAAGATATTGTGTATAGTGGACAAGTGAAGTTGACTATTATATTGGGATCTTTATAACATCCACCGTGTTTAATTCCAAACCCAAGAGAAAAAAAAAGTACCACTTCTCAAGTCTACTTAGTGGAAACCCATGGTGTGTAACTTGGGTGTATTTTCAAAGCTCAAACATGTCGAGCCTAATGCCTTAGACTTCGTGTCAACTGAGAAGTGCATCTTTAAATGCAAATTAACCAAACGATTTTTAACTCTAAATAATTAGTTAGGAAAATATGTAGGATGTGCTCTTAAGCCTCTTATCTTACATACATAGTGTTATTAATATTATCACTGTGTCTTACTACCCGTTCAAGTTATACGCACCTACGCTAATGTGTAATGGTAGGGTGATTGTGAGATAAAATGAAGGACCTACAGTTTAACGTGGAATCTGAACCACGGTGGAGGCCTGGGTATTTCACACATCCACAAGTTGTGATTAATACACGTCTTGTCAGAGGTGAAGGAAGGGTGTGGTAATCAGATAAATATGTGCCGAGACCGAGGATTGAACCCCGGACCACCAGCACAGAAGTAAGACATCTTACCCCTAGACAACCAGTCACCCTATTGGATGTACTGAGGGGGTTACGACTTTATTTTTTTCCACTGCTTTCACGCAAATGCTTATATATTTTTTATAAATTGGGCTATAGCTTCCTCATTCCTATTTATGTAACCTAAATAAGAGGATAGTCCTAGTATAGTCATATTAAAATAATCACATTGACACTCGTCAAGTATTAAATTATTTATTTGTGGTTTCAATCGTTCACTTTCTGAACCAATTTATTATCTCTCTTTATGACTTATGGACTAATTTAATTCTAGTACAAACATAGCACAAAATCCTCTGGCCATCAATTCATCACTGAACAAGAAAACTTCAATTTTACGCACGATTTTTTCCCCTGCCATGCCAGTAATAGAACCCGGGACCCTTATTTTAATATACAGACGTAATAAATAAACAAGGTATAGGTGGAATAATAATATAATAAATACTATCAATTATTAGGAATATAATTAGTAAAGCCATCCGAATGTATCATTGGTAATAAGACACATTCTCACTCTAGCACAAACACACAGACTAAGCGTCAAACTCGTATAGTCTGGTTTTCCAGTGATGGGGAGGCTTATGTTCGAATCCTGGTTGAGTGTAAGCTATTGAGGCTGGCTTTTCCTAACCCTTTTCTCACTCTCACCTTACGAAAATTTGAGTGCATTTCCCCTATATTTTACCTTCCTTATCTATATCCAACTTGTGTGGTTAAATACAGCTTAACCAGATGACAAGTGAGACAAGGAGCCAAAAATTAAATAGAAAGTACACGGATTCATCACTATTTTCTTGTCGATTATAAATCGCACTTTCTTCACCAAGAATATTATCTTTACGCAAAAATACCAACTAACGTTTTTTTGAAACTTGGGTTATATAAAAATAGCCAAAAGTGGTGTACTAGAGCTTAGTTATAAAAAAATAGCATACCAGTCATACTAGCGACCATTCATTTACAACTTTATTAAAGTTACAAACACTGCATTGAAGAGGTACTAGATCGAACCTTCGATACATTTTCTTTTATTTTTTTAAATTCGTTGGCAATAAAATACTTTATTTAATATATACCATAATAATGTATAGATCTAATTATGGACTAAACTGAGTAAATACTAAGAAGCCTATTGCAGTGAAAAAAATATTTAAAAACCCTTCACAACCTTGTGTTCGTCATCAAATTTAAATATAATGTTGGTTTGAACTTTACTCTGTGTAACCATTGAACAATATCCCAAACACGCCAGTTAATAATTTACAAATATTAAGTATTATTGATGTGGTTTATAAGAAACAATTAATAATCCATCGAAATATATTTATATAACGGTTAGCATGTACCAAATTATTCCAATTACTTACTGAATTCGCATTTATATTCCAAATAAATAACCAATATAATAATGTGAAATTTATTTTATATTATGGTTATTAATTACTAACATACTGGCGTAAGTGCGTACAACCAAAACGGGTAGTAATACGTGGTTCTAATAATAATAATAATAATAATAATAATAATAATAATAATAATAATAATACATCCAATAGAGTTACTAGTTTCTACAGCACCAGTCCAGACGACGGTGACGCCTTAAACCACGTGCCCGCCAATGCGGGTATGTGTGTGTGTGTGTGTGTGATCTAATAAGCTTGGCCAGTTGTTAATAAATGCATTGGGTCTCGTGTGGTGATAAATCATATGTGTCTGAATCACTTGCTTCGAACACCCGAGAATAAATCAAAATAATTGTATTCTACTTGATTGCGTATAATTCATTCTTTCTTTACTATGCAACACGGCCGTCACAATATTTGTCCGCACCGCTTTGTGCTTTGGGCTTTGACCAAAGTATCACACGATTCTTGTTAGGATTTTAGATTTAAAAAAAAACACCTTTGCGTGGGAGCTTTTACTTCGTGAAAAAGGAAAAAGTGACCCAATACATTTTAAATTATTGTAATTGCTTCAAAGCTGTAAATCTTTATTTTTAAGTATTAAGGCACAGTGAGCTAAATATTGTTGTAGGTGTGCTTTTAAAGTTGAAATATTTTTATTATTATTATTATTATTATTATTATTATTATTATTATTATTAGAAGCGTGTCTTACTAACCGTTCGGGTTATACACACTTACGCTAATGTGTAATGGTAGGGTGATTGTAAGATTAAATGGAGGACCTACAGTTTAAAGTGGGATCCGAACCATGGTGGAGGCCTGGAATCCCACACATTCACAAGTTGTGATTAATATACGTCTTGTTAGAGGTGAAGAAAGGGTTTGGTAGTCAAATAAATGTGTACCGCGACCGAGGATTGAACCCCAGATCCCAGAACAAAAGTCCGACACCTTACCTCTAGACCACCAGGTCACCTAGTAAAGTTGAGAGACAAACGGAGACTGAATAAACACATATAATATTGAAACAATAATTAAGATACCATATCATTGTTGTTGTTTTTTATAATATTCAATGTATCATTATTTTATTCTAAAAAGTAGAAATCCTTGCTTTATTCTACTATGGTTTAGCTCATAAACTAGTGCTGTATGTAATTTAAGGTACGACTGCTATAATCTTATAGGAAGCCCGTTATTTGAAAACTGGAATCTCATTTTGTCACAATGGAGGAAATAAAAATATTACAATTGTATTTTCATTCTCGGTCAAGTGGTCAGAGAAGATAATTACAGATTCGGAGGTCCCAGCTCAATCCCCGGTGCTTCCAGATTCTCTGTGAAGCAGTGGGTCTGAAACAGGACCAACTCAGCCTCGTGAGGTCAAACGAGGAGCTACTCGAATGGAAAGGTAGCGGCTCCAGTCTAAAAAAATTGAGATTTAGGTGGGAATGAAGGGGACGCGATAAAAGGTAAATACTTTTTGCAGGTTTTATAGAAAAAGTTTTTTTCTATAAAACCTGGTGATATCAACAGGAATTTATTATGTCTCATAAACTTATTAGCATTAGATGATAAACATTTAAGAATTATTGGAGAGAAAACGCACTTGATAAGTTATATATATGTGTATTTATATATAACCCAAAATAAAAGTACATAAATATACAATATTATATAGGAAGTTAAATATTCCCTAGATTTACATACATTACTGTTTCCATCCTGTAGCCTGGGTCAGTTTTATTTTTATTCCAACTATATATGGTTTATAATATAACTTAAGACCAAGACATACACAAAATCCAGTCCCCGGGTGTTAATTTATCAATATAAAAGGGTAAACCCACATTTCACCAATGATACATTTTTCGGCCATGCCAGGAATTGAATCCGGGACCCTTATCTCAGTAAACAGACATGTTACCGACTAAGCTTGGAAGTCGGATGAATAATCTTTAGATAACAATTTTAAACAAAATCCTTACACCTATCTTCGAAACATTTGTAATTGAAAAAAATCACTTATAAGTAAAGACCCTTAATTTGAGGGTTAGGGTCAAAATCTAAAGTATGTGCCTAGGTATTGCTGTGCTATGGTCCTACCATATATAAATATCAAGTTTGAACAAAATCCATCAAACTTTATCAGATCTGTGGACAGATTCAAACAGGCAGAAGAGTAAAATCTTCTTTTTTATGTGTTCCGACACAGATACAACGTAAGGATACATCATAATCTCTAGGTCAAATATTTTCAAGATTAAAACACTTTCTCTTGACATGAGAAAGTAAAATACCTAATGAATTGAATGTGTTATATATTCTTAATTTACCTTTAAATTTATCTAGCTTACTTTACATGACTACACTATGTCTCAACTTTTACTATAAGACCAGAGTGTAATCTGTCCTTTCAGGATAAAGAGAGTGTACCATACAATTAGAAGACACGTTATCCGGTTTTCACCAGAGATTTTAAGGTGACTGTCTACAGAAAAGCCGGGGAATAAACGGCCACTTTATCTTAAAAGTTTTGATGGGTTGGTCGTCTCACGCCAAGGTTCCTCGAAGGCGTTAATCACCACCGGGGGGAGAGGGGGAACCATTTTATCGGACGAGAGTGTACCGGGCTGCTCGTGCCTTGGTGTATTGTTATGTATACAGGGCGTGATGGGAACTAATGAATGTAACAAGAGTTTGTAGTTGTAACTGTTCTGCTCTGCTTGGGCTTTACGCCGCGCCGGTTCGGGTCGAGGGAGGAAGGAAAAGTGAAATAGTTGACGAAATGTCGGCCAAGGCCGTCCCGGTTGGAATCATCAACACTGAGCAATGCTCAAACAAACACCGTTTTGATAGGTTTGATAAAGGGGGCAGGGGGTAGAGGTGTTGGTATAGTCTTAAGAACAATTATTTTTTATTGTTACAATTAAATTATACATAATATATATAATTTGATAATCCCATTTCCGGTAGTTTAAATTACGAGAAAATTATTTAAACCAATTTTGACAAACAGCTACTCGAATTTCGGCAAAAATAGATGCTTCATAAGAAAACCAGATTTTTTTAGATTTTTTTAAGTGAGTTCTCATTCTTTCCACTGTGTGTACATTGGATCACCTATACAATCATTCTTTATTTACATTACCATGAAAACCCTGATTCATATATGATTATATATCTGTAAATAAATATGTATCTTTTGTTAAAAGTGTGAATCAAAAGGAAGGGGTAAGCCAGTTAGGTAGTGGCTAAATGTTGTGAACGAATTTGTGAAAAAGAAGACGTTAAGAGTTTCAAGAATAATCTAGCATGCATGACTAGGTGCATGGATGTTGTTGAAGCGAAGGGAGTATGCTAGGCTGGGGAAGTTTGGAGTTAGTGAGGATGGATTAAGTACAGAGTGGTTTTTTGTGCTATAGACACAGTTTCTTGCCTTCCCCGTAAGGGAATGGCATGATTAAATATGCTTGTATGTTTGTATGTTAAAATAATACCACTCATTTCTTACTCAAGGGTTATGGCGCAAGAGATAGATAGTTAGTTGGGAGAGGAGTGGATTTGAAGCTCTCGTCGTCGTGGGAAGGAGAAAAATATACGCTTCGCTTAAAATTAAACACCGAAAGCTCCAAATATATGGAAAGTTTAGAGTCTTTGATGAGTAAACCTTTAACTAGAAAGTCAAGAGAGGCTTCCTAATATATAATTTTTTCCTATAAAGTATTTTAATAAATCTTCCGTCATCTGCCTCTGTGGTTGGGTGGTCTAACGCGCTACTCTCACATTAGACTAGACTGCCAATGACGGGAAGATCAAGGTTTGAATCTCACTAGGGTGTACTGAGGATGTTTTTTTTTTTTTTCAAAATAGTTTTCCATTATAATTTCACAGAAATGCTTCTCGGTACTTTCTCTAAACACAACCTTCCTAATCCCTTAAGCTATGAGCGTAATTAGTACATAAGCGTATATTCCGATCGGGTGGTAAGTAATACGCGGTGCATACAAAAATGGAACCCTCCCGCCATTCCCACCAATTTCCCTGATAGCACCGGGTATTCTTAGTCAACTTATAGCATTTATATTAACAATTTTTAATAATTCCTATAAGGGGGTGCTAATTTATTTCCCAAAAATTCACACCCCACTTTTTGTATTCAGATTAATAAACGCTGTTACACTAAACCCAAACGGGACTAAGTAAAATGAACACCTATTAATTTAAATAATTAAGAGTGACTTATAAAAAATATTTCTTCAATTATTAAATTAAAAGATAAATGTATTTAAAAGTTACATTTTATTGTTTACACAAGATAATCGTTTGAAAAATAATAACTTACAACACCAGCTGCCTATTGGTCCAAGGGTCATCTACATTTATAATATTATAAAGAGTAAAGATTTGATTTTTTGTTTTTTTGTTTGTAATGGATAAACTCAAAAACTACTGGACCTATTTAAAAAATTATTTCACCAATATAAAGCTACATCATCAGCGAGTAGCATAGGCTATATTTTATTTTGAAAACAATGCGGGGGGTGAGGGGGAAGGGTCTAGTCTCATAATAAACGGGACTGTTGGTGACAAAGAGGTTGGTTGAGGTTCGAATCCTTAATGGGCACACTATGGGTTTCCTACACGTGTATGTAGATGCACATTCTCATATTCCCCCTCCTCACACGTATTCTTTATATTGAGCTGTTAATTAACTCACAAATTAAAACTTAATATATTTTGTACTTTTATTGTCTTATTAGCACGTGGTCCAAATGAATTTCTCATTTAGTCTGGTTCGTCAATGAGGATAGGTTGGGGTTTTTGAATCCCGGCCCAAGGAGATAGTTATTACTAAGTGTTTCTATTTCCTCTCCCGCTACGCAAATGAGACTATAGTTTTTTTATCTACCACTTAATATTCCTCTTCTCTACCACAGTAGCGTAAATAACAAATCTGGTACCCACATCGGTGGTCGCAATAGTCTAAGGTGTCACCCTCAGGTCACACAATAGATTAGACAGGTCAATCCATAGCCTGAATTATCACTGATGGAAATATTGGGGTTCAAATCCTGGGTGTGTGTGTTTCGAGGGTGGTTTTTTTTTTACTAATTAGTATACCGCTATCATTCCACGCCCATGTGGGTGAATTGTCTTTAAAGTTATACCTTCCTTATTCCTTCCATAATTAATAGACTACACACGCGTATAATTCTAGACCAGGGGTCGGCAAACTTTTAGTGGCGTCGCAAAATCACTCAGTGTTCCAACTAACCTAGACCCACCCAAAATCGTTTATATTTTTATATTAGTTAGTTAGTACAACTATTAAAACAAATTTAAATTGATCTTGATAAATGTAAATGTAGCAACATGTTGTTAAATCAAATACATTAAATAACTACTGTTCCTTGAATATTCACTGTATTGATAGAAATAAAATAAATCAGAATAAATACAAATGTTATAAATGTGTTTTTGCAAAATTTAGGTTCTGAAGACATGATTTTGAAATTTTGAAACAAAACATTTGAATTATTGAAACATAAAACAGGTTGTAATTAAAATTATCACTCGCATCAATTTAAATTAAAAATAAAGTTTTTTATATGATTTTTATTCAAATCACTCAGTGTTTCATTGAAAATCGTTTCGCCTTCCACTCTTGGCACGCCTGTTCTAGAGGATAATAATAATAATAATAATAATAATGCCGTGTCTAGGATACATCATTATGTGGCTCAATGTGCGGAAAGATTAGCCAGTACTAATGTACCGTTGCCCAGGGGGATACTTGAATGTACTAATAAAATCGTACATCCTTTTCCTGAAGGTTCTTTTTATGTCCCGATGAGATAAGGTGATGGTGATGGTGATGGTGATAGTTAATATGAGTGACCATGGGAATTATCCCACTTTCAAGAAAAATTCTCCTGTACTGGCCGGGAATCGAGCACTGGACCTCTAGGCCTGCATCCAGGGACTCTGCTCACTACACCAAGAGTTAGGCTTAGAGCGTCGTAAGACATGGCGAGATAAATTCAATTTATTGATTCTTTGTTGCTTTGCTTTGAATATTAAAAAAACAAACATATTGGTTGCATTTGATTTCCTTGAAAAAGGAGAATGTATGTGGTGAAATACCTGACACTATCACGAATTATAGAATACAGTACCTGGTTTTATGATGGGAGGAATTGAATGCGGATTTGGTGTTGGAGAAGGGTTGGACGAGAACATATAAATTAAAATAATGAAGTGGCTGCTCTTTGGAACGGACACTTGAGTGATTAATTTCAACCTGACTCAAGAGAACAGTTAAGAAGAAGAAGGAAAAAAAAAGATAAACACAAGCACTAAAAAAAAGAAGGGGAAAAAAACAATAAAACATTTTGTGTGAGAAAGAAATTGCAAGCAAGGTCATCTCGACGTAAACAAAAACAGGTTAGACGTTCCGGTCCACTCGATTGTTGACCAATACTGACTCAACAAGGACTCGTTCACACAATAGTTGTTACAATGAGCTTGCGTCGCTCGATAGATAGATAGATGTGATTTTAAAATATAAATGTGGGTGATGCTGTGATGTCAATTATATTTAATATTTCAATCAAACATAAAAACTCAGTGGTATTTAAACTTAATTACTAAGGCGTTGAAAAGAAAGAGTTCGAACCAAAATATTGATCGGCTTTATTTCTGATTCCGGTTTGAGAGAGAAAAAAAATTAGGTTCTTTTTGGTTCTTAAATAGTTTCAGGTTTCTGTTTCAAATCCCTTGATGTTTTATTTAATATACATACTGTACTACCATTATAAAATTCGTAAATAGAAGATTACATTAAAATATAGTTTACAACAAATTAAAAGTTATCTACATAAAAAAGAGGGGAATACATCAACTTTGACCAAAAAAAAACTGAGAAAAGAAAAAATGGAGTATTTCAAATAAGATAAGGGTAAAGAATAAAGAACATAAAATGCAATTATAAAAATAATTTAAGAACCGATATAAACTTTTATGGACCAAAATATAATATATTGATTCCCATTCCTGCTCTGGTTTTTGGGCAATTTTTATTTTAAAGGTTTTTGTTCCATAAAAATAATTGTTAAATTCGGTTATCGGTTCTAATTCTGGTTCGACTTCATGTTTAAAAGGTGACATAAATCTGCTCTTGTGTGACCTGGCCGTATATGATTACATTTAATATAAATTATGTTTCAAAACTTGACAATTAAAAAAAAATCTGAATGTTTACAAAAACTACCCTCAGTACACCCGACCGGGAGTCAAACCCCGATATCATAGTCTTAGGCAAGCTAATCTATTGCTAGAGTGACGCCTTAGATTATTAGTTCTCAAACTGAGATCCGCGGCGGCGTGCTTGGTGGTCCGCAAACAGGATCACAGAGTGGGGGGAAAAATCAATATTCTGTGAAATAACTAAAGGGTACAAGATTTACAGGCCAAGTACACTAATTCAACAACACTTTGTACCACAATTGCATGTGAAATATGCATAAGACACAAAGTCTAATGAAAATTCTTTATTTACTGCTGGATAAACACGTATATTAATATAACTTTCAGCTTAAGAAAAAAGTCAGTTAAGTGGTATTTAAGGTAAATGGTCTACATAGGCATCGAACGCTTATAAAGTAGTCCACTAATAGGAAAAGTTTGTGATACACTGCCTTAGTCCATGCGACCACCGAAACCAGTCACTAAATTTAAAACTAGAGGAAATTTAACCATATTTAGAAATATTTTTAAGCTAGTTCTAAGTAATATTCATAAACTATAATAAATAATCCTTACATTAAAAAAACTTACCAAATTAATTTTTAAAATGCTCTAAAATATTAATACTATTAGCTAGGGCTTCTTTTTTTTAATATTGACACTGAGACATTTCACGTAAGACTACTTAATATTACTAAAACTGTTGATTCAGTTTTTCAAATTATTAAGTATTGATTAAAAATAAGCTAACTTTCTCTGACGTGTACCAAAATTGGAAATAGCAGACCACTTCTTAAATAACTTCTAATCCAGGGGCCTTCAAACTTTTTATGTCCAAGGGCCATAGTTTCTGTATCATGCTGGCTCGTGGGTCGCAATACTGTACAGACAATATTAGGATTGAGTAAATATTAAAATATTCGTATTAGCTCATTATTATACACCTATAATGATACTAAAGATTAGGCTGTATCCATCCGGTTAAATCTCATATTCTCGTAAAGTTTGTTCTTTTGTTGTTTTTTATTTATTTCTCAAAGTAGAAGGCAGTGGGTTTTTCTTGTCCACCATAATTAACATTTGCTGTTTTAAAGTACATTTGTATACAAAAAAATTATACTTTTCTTAACGCAAAAAGCAGAAATTGTTGGTAAAATACGTAAATAAAATACGTATTTATTTTATTAGTTGATTATGTAAAATATGCATATCTGTATTTGTTATCTTTTTCTCTTGAAATAATCGTATATTGTTCATAAGCCAGGTGGGCCGCAAAATAATGCTATCGTGGGCCGCGAGCTGAAGACCCCTGATCGAAGCGGTCCGGTAGAGAGTCTCTCTGTATGTTTTCTTAGATATAATCCATCAACCACTGATCATAACTTAATAATTACTATTATCACCCAACTGTCCATTTTGACAGATAACTATGTATAATAATTTATAAACTGTATTTCCTGATACTGATTTAAATATTTCTTTTAACTAAAAAAGATGTTTGCCCAAGTAATACTGTAAGTGAATAAAGGATTGATTAATATTTACACGCAACTTACAAGCGTCCCTATATGAAAGCAAAAATTAAAAGCCCATCTTAGCCCAGACCTTATGAGTCCATCGCAACTCACGGAAAACACCTAATTAAGGTAGCTAGTTACCACAGCACCGACCAGACATCACAGCGTACTACGTCTACGTACTGTTTTTTGTATTTTAAATTAGAAAAGTGGAATTGATGTCAGTAAAAAAAAACTTACATTATATTTGAATACACAAAAAACATTGAAAAATAAATCTTAATTTGTTATGAAGAAATTTCATACTAACCTTAATTTCTTTGTTGTCAAACGAAGAATGCAAAAAATTGCACTTTGATAATTTTTTCTGGTTTTAGCATCATCTTGTATTTATTATCCCAGTTAATCGGCTGTGAGATCAGTTCTCAAGTTGAACTTATAAAATCTTTATATAAACTGGGGCGATGGCGGTCAAAGTATAAATGAACGGAGTAAAAGGCGACCAGACTGTATAAGTAAATTATGGAATATTCCCTTTATAATTTGTATAAACTAAAACCATAACCGGTGGACACAGAGACAAAAACGTCCGTCTCATCTCGTCTAATTTTTTTGGAGACGAGGAGGAAGGGGTTTTGAATCAAAGCTGAGTGTGTGGAGTTTTTTTTATAAAGATGGTTTCCCACTTTTCCTTCACGCAAATGTGGATGCACTTACTATAATATATCCCTCATCTCTAACCCATTAATGTTAATAGGTGGGTAGTATGGTTGTTGATAACACGTTAAGCATAGGCAAATAATAACAAACTTGTTAAAAGTCACCCACTTCGGTGGTCGAATGGTCTAGGCATCACTTTAACAATAGACTTAACTGTTAATTACGGGAAGCTCGGGTAAAATAACGTGGTGGCAAAACATAAATAAATGGAAAATCATCAATTTCTACAATTCTTAGGGTCATCGGTCCCTTAACTTCTCACTGCGCGCGCTTTACGTGCGTGGCTACACTTGGAGGACATGAGCCATAGAGAAGCCTTGCAACAGGTATCTTTTCTTCAGACACTGGATACAGCACCCAAAACGGCAAGTAGATACCTGCTATGAAAAGTCTCTGACCTATATAAGGTGGTTGTCTAGTGACGTAGCGGCGTTCCTTGTCCTGAAGACAAGAAAATTCAAATTCTTTTAAACTAAGTTATAAGCTTTGAAGAAACTGAGGTTTTTGTAAACGTTGTTATTCGCATATCTATGGTGTTTTTTTTTTTGTATTTGCAGCACGTATTTGTAGACCTAATATGTTAATAATTTAATATTATAATAAAAGCCTTTACGAATACATTATATTTTTATTGGGATTAAAATAAACTTAAATTGTTTGTACCCTAACATTTTCTGGATGAAATTGTCGAAGATTTTTCATCCCTAATAACCAAGTACGATGGCTAGAAAAATATTTTAGAGACTATACAAATATATTTCTAACTATACAACATTGAAAAAGTTTTATAAATGCACATTTATTTAATAACTGCCTAAATTGGTATCATTAAAGCAACCGGGAAGTATAAATAAATACGAATAGATCTAGTAAATGTTTGGGTCTGTCATAAAAGAGTTATCCCCTTGATGGCTCGACTCCCCCCACGAGTCGTGAAGTTAGTTCCCTCAGACTCTGTTGACCAGTGTATTACGGAGCGTGAACCGTTAAAGAGTTGGTTCGCGTGCCACGTGTTAACTAACAGGTGTTATTGTACGATGATCCCGCAACGTACTTCACCTCTTGTCATCACAACTGCGCATTGGTCCGCAGATCACCACCGAAGACCGTAAAGCTTGATTCACAACTTCACCGAAAATATAGAGCAGAATATTCTTGAATGGTTCAGCAATTCGTACGCTAACGAAAATGTATGCTTGCCCATAAACAGCTGAATTTAGACAAATTTTAATTTATAGTTGACCAACAAATCGCTACTTACAAACTCCTTGAAGGTCTGGACAATTACAAAGAGAGACTATCGAGAATTCAGGTGGTGGAAATTAAATCTCTACAAAGTATTTAAGGAAAGACAAAAACAGACAGAGTGAGAAATGAAGAATTAAAGAAAGAAATTGGGGTAGAAATACTGAATGATAAAATGGATAGGTACAAACTGAGATTGTATGGACATGCTAAGAAGATGGAAGATGAAAGAGACCAAAGCAAGCAATGGAAATTATAATGAATGGAAAGTGACCCAGGGAAAGGCCAAGACTTAGATTGTTGGAGTCGATTAAGAATAGTGTGAGCAGAATAAATATGGACTGGAATTGGATAATAGAGGAGGAGTGATGAAGAGATAAGAGGAGGTGGAGATATACAATTCAATCCTCAACCTGGCAGAAACCGCATACGGGGAAATAAAGATGATGATTGTATGTCAATATGAATTTAAATCCAAATGATAATATTAAATGAAAGATTATATATATTTTTTGCATTAAAACTTAATTATCAATCTATATTAATAAAATAAAGATTGAGTTTGTCTGTCATTGAGCATTGCAGGATATCTACCGCACGAAGAGGGCCTAAATTTAAAAATATGCAACCCCTGCGCAAAAACGTGTGCACTCTAAAAAGGAATTTTAAAATTTTTAATAGATTTCTTAAAATGTATTAAATATTGGGTCGGATAAAGAGAAGAGATTATTATTTTTTCTTTCTGTTTGAATAAAAGAAAAGCATTTACAGGGTTAATGACACAATGCATTACGGGTGCACCCTGGGCAAAGCCAGATAGATACTTCTACTAGTGTTTATGTATTGTGTTGTATTATTGTATCAGATATTGCAAACTATTTTGTTCAACACATCTTCATTACCGGTCCCGGATATTTACACTAACTGGGTGAAAATTATCAGTGTAGTATATTATAAGAAATTTGCGCATGTTTGCGTGAATAAAAAGTGAAAAACCATTTAAGTAAATTAAAAAAACTCGGCTTGTATTCTAAACCCAGCCTCGCTATCAGCGGTAAATCCGAACAAGGTAACTTTGACGCCATAGAACACGTGACCACCGATGCGGGTCATACTTTTTTTTATTGGTTATATTGATCGATGTGTAAAAACAAAAGTGAAATTGCTACTCTATTACATTTGAAACATTTTCTTAGCTAGCTCGATGACTAATGTTTCCAAATCATTTAATCACCGTCTGCTAGGATCTGCGGTCTTTGCGGCTCAATCGCTTTCGAGTTCTACTCCAGTAACTTTTAGTGGTCTCCAGTGAACCTGTGTTTGCGGTTGTGAAACAAAAGAATGACGAGGAATATCTCCCATAAATCATTGTACTCGAGTGATAGGGTATTCGGTCCACTTGGTGGTGGTATTGGGGGTAAATTTCTCAAATCAGGACTCAAGGTTCTTAGGATCAAACCAAGCCGGTGTTGAAAATACCTTTTCTGGCAAAATTAGTAGGCCCTTTCGGTATCGTTCATAGAAATGCTCGTGTACTGATAAAATCAGTCATTTCAGAAAATGAATGTTAAATACCTCAAATAAATAAGAAAAAAATAAATACATATGTGTATAGCCCTAACGCGTAGTATGGCACGGTTTTAAAAAAGAAGAACCTTTTAAAAATATACTCTTTTTTTTTGCGGACAACATTATATAGTGTTATTTTGTATATGTATTGATGACTATATCTATCGAAAGTGATAGCTGCAAATTACATGACTTGACGTGTAAATACGTGACAGTTACCCGCTTCGGTGACCACATGGTCTAACGTGCTTCTCTCGCAGAAGTCTAGAATGCCAATAACGGGGAGATTGAGGTTCGAATCTCAGTCAGGTGTACTGAGAGTAGTTTTCCAAAAACTATTTCTCCCTCTGCGCATATTTGGGTACAATTCCTATCAATGTAAACGCCCTGATCCATAAAACCATTAGCGTAATAATAGGATATAAGCGTATACAGCTAAACGGTAATAAAACGTGGTTCTAAAAAAATACATGACACTAGATCTAGTACATTTTCTAGCTGTCGGATAAGGCCCTTTTCTGTGCAGATTGGACTGTAATCTTTAAACGATATCAACTTCGCATAGTAGTTTTAATTTTTGCTTGAAGGTTGAAATCGTACTTCGAAACTACTCTCATAAATAAAAATGACTCTATAAAGGACGTTCACTTTTATATTCTCAATGAATATAATTATACTAACATATTACGTTAGAGATAGATAGCTATATTTTACTGTTAGCCCATTTTCGTGTTGTCCTCGTGTTTCATTGGGAATAGCCCCCAAAGCGAAGCGAAGGGCCACTGGTTCCTTTCAAGGTAGTGTCTAAAATTAATCACTAATAATGTTTTTAGATTGTTCTTTCGGACAGGCGATAAATAATTTACTTTACCGCTGGGAGTATCGTTCACTTTCATTCATAATGTGTGTGTGTGTGTGTGTGGTGAAACTATTTGTGAAGAAAGCTGTCTGAGTGCCCTTAATATTTTTATTTGCTCTTCATTATTGACATTTATACTCCTATTGGTAAGGGCTGGCCACAAGGACAGCGTGCCAGACTTGCA
This sequence comes from Timema shepardi, assembly GCA_902151425.1. Taxonomy (NCBI): domain Eukaryota; kingdom Metazoa; phylum Arthropoda; class Insecta; order Phasmatodea; family Timematidae; genus Timema; species Timema shepardi. The sequence continues at coordinate 109,017 of CABFVX010000362.1, forward strand.
CGCGAACAGCGGAGATAAAATCTCTACCGACTAGATTGATACTAGTTAATTTTCGTAAATTTGTTTTTAATACAGTCTCCAGATTAATATTAGTAAAGTCTTTGAAGTTCACAATTTTACATAAAAATAACTCTATGGCATCATCCCGCAAGCAATTTATACAGACTGATCATCCGCCGCATGTTGGCGAAGATAGTGCCAACATTTTGAGGATAGAGGGTGTCATGTGGTCAGACAAACGCGCCCTTCTGCCGTTAATCTCAGTTTTATTAACTGGTACTGTTAATTATTTATTCAAGTAGCTCTTAATTTTTACTCACGTGGGGGAGTTGACCTCGTTCCAGACCCAATACTTCACAGATAAAGTTTGGAACCACTGGGGATTAAACGCGGTACCTCTGGATCTGAAGCAAGGAATTCTAGCCACTAGACCACAGAGGTGATCTTCATACTTACTATCATATATAATTTTTACCATATGACATACTATAATATGACATCCATCACGATAAATACATTAATACACTAAAACCAATATTAAATTAAATCATCCAACATTTTTTTTAAATTACTTGAGGTATTTAACGTGTACCTGACTATATCAGCACATTATTTATAAACTAAATTAAATCTATATAAAACACAACATCCATCCCCAGGCCATTGATTCATCACTGTGAAAGGGTAAACCCATATATCTTCGATGATAAATTTTTCGACCATTGCCAGGAATAGAACCTGGGACATTTATCTCACTAAACAGACACGCTACTGATTGAGATGATGTGTTGGATCATTAAATATTTTTTTTCATTAAGAGCCTATCATAATATTCTATCCATAAAGATAAAAGTTAGTATTTATAAGACGTCAAATTTTCTCACTAAAACAAATGATTAATTAAACTATCCATTTTTTCACTCCTACGTGGACGATAAAGACGGTTTGTAATTTTTGTTTTTGTCGGGTCTATGCCAATCTCCTCGTGATGTTTATAAGTGTAAGAAGAGTGAACGGTCCATAAGAGTCGCAATCCCTCGTGTTTGAATTAGACTAGAGCTATGCTAATCTTCGACTCACGATGTTCTGAGCAAGAGATGCCAGGTTGTGTTCTAGTTTTCTTGTTGACAGTGAGTAGTTGCGTGATGAGAACTAACAAACACTTTAAGCTCCTGCTACAAAAGAACACATTAACTCCTCTAGAAATACATTTAAATAAATATTAGGACACAATCTTGCCTAGTTCCTAATTTAGTCTGTAATAGTTTGGAAGCATAATAGTAAAAAAAGAGTTTCTTTTAAAATACCCTTTAAATAAATTTCCTAAAAGAAACATTTTTGTAATTAGAAACATTATTCATATATAGATTTTTATCAAAATTGTTTAAAACCATTTTGAAATATTTGAAATTTCCAAAAATCAGTCATTAGTAAACTACCTAAATGTGTAATCCTAATAAACAAGAATATTATAATTTAAAACTATTCACGGATTTAAATTTTATAAAAACTGTTGGAGTTTTTTTTCTTTACAATTTTGAACATTCAAAAAAACAAGTAATTTGTAAACTATTCTTAAATTAATTGTTTTTAGAAAATAACCACATACAATATTCTTTATTACATATAAACTTCCACAGATATCAATTTTAAATGAATTAGTTGAAATTATTATAAAAAAAATTGAAATAAAAAATAGTAAATACTCTTACTTTTAAATCTAAAATCAAAATCACAGCTTAGCTTTGAAATAGGTCTGAACAAAGTCTATTAAACCATTTTGGCTACAGCCGCAGGGTTTATTATAAGCTGTTGGTCAATTTAATTTTAAATGGCATGCATATGAATTAATTATATAATTGTAATTAAATCGTGATTATATTATTATATCATATAATTATATACTAAACATGTTAATTAAAAGAATACACTTATTAAAAAAAATCTTAATAACTTAAATACTTTATTGTAAAATATTGTCTTTTGTATACAGTGGATTTGAATATTGATTTTTTTCCTCAAATAGTTTTAAATAATCTTGTCACCACTAATTGTTTGTATTGCATGTTTTATAAAAAAAATTACTAAGTCAATTTAATTATTTTAAATATTTTTTAATTATTCCCATTTCTTGGTACACTGGTTTGAATGGTAGATTTAATTTGATTTACACTTGTTGCTTTTCATGTGGTTGGACCGGGAGATGACGCGTTTTCTGTTAGTGTGGCCGACACATTTACTCACCTCTTCATTATCATCATCCCTATCTCCTCCACCATCACCGACACCTTTCCAACAACTATGTTAAGGTCTCTAAATGCAAGTTTAAACTCTTAGTGCAAACATTACCGCTTAAAAGTAGGTTGAAACCAGCGCCCGCCCTGACTCATAGGAAATTTTGCTAGAATAGAGCCAAAAAATTAACATTTTAAAATTCTCTTAATATTCTACTTGCCATTGAGCTCCATTAATAATGTATATATATATATCACCGCATCTTTCTACCTGTTCAGGCTGTAAGCATATATGCTATTTATCTAATGGGGCAAGGATGAGGAGGGAACAGTTTATAAATAATATACTCACATTTGCGTTAAGGGAGAGTGAGGAATAATTTAGGAAAACCACCCTCAATATTATTATTATTAGCACCGCTTCTTGCTACCCGTTCGGGTTATACGCACTTACGCTAATGTGTAATGGTAGGGTGATTGTGAAATGAAATGGAAGACCTACAGTTTAACGTGGAATCCGAACCACGGCGGAGACCTGGCATTCCCCACCCTCAATAGATTCGACCAGGAATCAAACACCGATCTCCCTGTTATCAGAAGGCAAGTCCAACACGAGGGTGACGCCTTAGACCATTCTTTCACTAAAGTGGGCAATGTACTTATATTAACAAATCATTCGGATTATAAATAGGTAAAACATTTTACTAAAAATGTAATACCATATTGATAATAATATACACAACAGAGAGCATGTACTACTATATTGATAATAATATACACAACAGAGAGCATGTACTACCATATTGATAATAATATACACAACAAAGAGAATGTACTACTATATTGATAATAATATATATAACAGAGAGAATATATTACTATATTGATAATAATATACACAACATAGATAATGTATTACTATATTGATAATAATATACACAACAGAGAGAATGTATTACTATATTGATAATAATATACACAACATAGAGAATGTATTACTATATTGATAATAATATACACAACAGAGAGAATATATTACTATATTGATAATAATATACACAACAGAGAGAATGTATTACTATATTGATAATAATATACACAACATAGATAATGTATAACTATATTGATAATAATATACACAACAGAGAGAATGTATTACTATATTGATAATAATATACACAACAGAGAGAATGTATTACTATATTGATAATAATATACACAACAGAGAGAATGTATTACCATATTGATAATAATATACACAACAAAGAGAATATATTACTATAGTGATAATAATATACACAACATAGATAATTTATTACTATATTGATAATAATATACACAACAGAGAGAATGTATTACCATATTGATAATAATATACACAACAGAGAGAATGTATTACCATATTGATAATAATATACACAACAGAGAGAATGTATTACTATATTGATAATAATATACACAACAGAGATAATGTATTACCATATTGATGATAATATACACAACAGAGAGAATATATTACTATATTGATAATAATATACACAACAGAGGTAATGTATTACCATATTGATGATAATATACACAACAGAGAGAATGTATTACTATATTGATAATAATATACATAACAGAGAGAATGTATTGTTGATAATAATGAATATGATAAAAAAAGTAAAAATATTAGTATTAATAATTAAAACAGCAGAATATAACCAAACTAGAAATACTCATTTCATACCACCAAAACGGTTCGGAAGTTAAATTATTATTAGCACCGCGTCTTACTACCCGTTCGGGTTGTACGCACTTATGCTAATGTGTAATGGTAGGGTGATTGTGAGATGAAAATGGAGGACCTACAGTTTAACGTGGAATCCGAACCACGGTGGAGGCCTGGCATTCCCCACATCGGAAGTTGAAGTTTTCATTTATCTCAGCAAGGTCAGCCTATCTTAACCCTGGGATGACACTATCCAACTAAGCAGGTCGAACCGCTGACCATCTGCTAAGGTGTAGCATCGTGGACACCATAACATGGGATAATGAATTCCATATGTTAACTCAGAATATTATTAGCTGGATGACAAGATGAATTACAATATATCTTGAAATACAATTAAAATCGACTACGTGTAATTGTTTGTAATAGTGCTAAGCAGAAGTAAGTGGATAGAAAATGAAAACAAAATGATTGAGAATCGATTTCATTACGAACGTATCTGGTCTTGGTAATATCCACTTATTTTAAATGCTAGAATGTTATTATCCAGTGTCATATTATAAACAGTATTATATTGTACTGATGTGAATTACCAGTTCTTAAAATCTGTTTAAAATTAATTTTAAACGAAATTAAATGTTAGATTTAGACCATACTTGGTGAAGCCTGCCCTTAAGGTGGTTGCCTCGGTAATCGAGAAAGTATTTTCTCTCTCATTTTACCAATCTTAGTCGTTTACAGCCCGGTGCATGGTACGCTTCTGGTAGGAAGACATGTTAAGTCGACAATGATATTATTTTACTTCATTTATATAAATCATAACATTTTACTCAATCATAAGTATTATTTTATAGCTTTTGATAACATAGAAAAAGTGACAGCTGCAGCTTACAAGGCATATGAATTTATGAGATTTAATTATTAACTTTTGTAAATATTATTACATTGTTTTTCCTCCCAAAATCTTACTATAGTGTTAAAAAAGATTGGATACCCAATTTTTCTCTTATAACACTAATATACATGCATATATATATATTTATGGTTCTAGGACAATGATAAACTCTACATTAAACCTTTGAAAACTAATTCGCATAAAATATGCACGGTAGCAGACAAAAATAAATATAAAATTATAGATAGTAAATAAGAAATTTAATATTTATTTTATTATTGAATTGATATTTACGAACCTAAACTAAAATTACCGCGCTATAGGAAAGTTTGACCTTGTGAGAGCGTGCCTCAGTGAAAGGTGGAGCCGAGCTAACCCGAGACGAGCCGAGCGAGCGCGAGGCTAAGTCAGCTAAGTCACGCGCAGGCGCAGACATTTGGGGCCAGGATGTACCGCTGTATATCATCTGATGTCGCACCACATGCCATCATCAGAGGTTAAAGCCTAATACACACGACACAATTTCTTGTACGTTAGAGTCTCACAATATTTTTTGTCACATCGATTAAATAAAAGTTTTTACCTTAAGACTGTTCACATGGCATTTGCAATTTTATTCAATTTTGTGAGCAATAGGATAGTTTCTTTGCTTTCAGTTTAAAATTCAAAGATGCTAAACAAATCAACGTTAAATAAATTGAGTTCTTTTCATTCTAATTCAAATATAACTTTAAATTGTAGCTGTAAATATAAATAATTTAATGCCTTATTAAAACTGTATATTCTATTCAATTAGTTCACGTCTGGCAGACAGGTATATTTATTGTTAACAATACAAAAGCTGTACGATCAAAATGGCTGACATAAGACGTGTTTTATTACCCGAAATTGCTTACAATAATTTGTGCAAAGCAGATCCTGTACAATTTTTTGTGTTCACATGACGTCATATTCAGCTTACAATTTCTTGTATGTATTTTTGTCAATAAGTTGTGTCGTGTGTACAGGGCTTAAGGTTTATTTTGGGGAATAGCGTTGAATGGAGCCCTGTCAACGTGATACAACACGCGTGGTAAAGGCTGGGCGAGTGGAGGAGGGGGGGGGAGCAAAAGTACACATTCATGCACTTTGGTATTTTCTCAAGCCAGACTTTTGAATACACGAGGTGCCATACAAAAAAAAAAGAGAGAGAAAGATTTTGATAGTATCTGACAGCCACAATATTTACTAAAACTCTTTTAATGTATTCATGCGTCAAGTCACGTGGTATTTTGCTGTCAGTTTAGATAGATTATATCAATATTTATAAGCTAACACTAATATAATACGAAAGTAGAATCAATATTGAGCGCTAAAAATAAACCTGTTTATATTTTCTTAACTGTTATTCCTACCATAATATTACTATAGATTAGTCAATGTGTAGACTGTATAATATATTAAGTTCTCTTGTTTTTATGTCTTGGAAAAAATCTTCATGTCCTACCCCCAGTCAGGGCTATACGCATACTTTAATTACACTAATGAGATAGGAATGAGGAAGTAGGAAAGGAATTTTAGAGAAATTATACCCTCATTTGCGTGTGAGAAGAGTGGGGAACCGAATAGGAAAATACACCCTTAATTCACTCAACCTGGAATTGAACTCCAATCTTTCCTTTACCAACAATCAAATTTAACATGGGTGACGCGTTAAAAAAAATGCAACCATCAATGCGTATTTCAAAAAGATTAAGTTACAAAATATTTACTTTTTTCTAAATTGTGTCCCTAGGAAGTGATTGTTATTAAATAAAGAAGTCTATGATAGTAAAAATGTAAGAATATGTTAATGATTTTTAAGTAGGTTTTTATTAACGATTTTAACAATGTTGATGGATGGGCTAATCTGGTTTGCCGGTGACGAGAAATTTGGGACTCTAGTCCCGGTTTGGTGTACTGAGGGTGGTTTTTAATAAATGGTTCTTACTCTCCATTTACACAATGAGAATACATTTCCTCAAATATATATATTTTAATACCTACCTGATTAGTGTAATTAAATATGTAAAGCTCTGATGGGTAATAAAGTATAGAGGAAAAAATCTTAGCCTTATAATTTGAAATCAAAGCTATATATATATATTATAAATCATACATAAAAGTATCTAAAAGGGTGTTGAAAGCCTATTCTTACATAATGAAACCCCCACCTCCTTTTTAAAAATGTCCTACCCTACAATAATTGTTTTATTGAAGTTATTGCATCTTAATATCCTATTACTTTATGAATCCCCGTTCTTTGCACGGGATACTGTGCTATTATTTATTTTTGGATGAAAATGAGGAATTTTTATTTGGACCTTAATCACATGGTTTCTGAGAAACATCGCGTGGAGGGGACCATGTATTGTTTCTCGTGGGGAGTTTTATTTTCGGCAGGTCCCCTTGCCTACTACTTGGGGCTTTATCAGCTGAGCGCGGCTGGACAGGTCTCTCCCTCTCACCACACACCGCCCCGGGCCGGGCCCTCTCACTCACAGAGACACTACAAACACCACAAAATTCAGAAAAATATAAACTACAGATCTCTACCGTCTCTTGGAGTTGCATATTAAAACGTAATTACATATTTTAATTAGCTGTCTGTATTCAATTATTTCCGTCCCTTAGAAGCATTTACGGTGTTAAAAATAATTTCTATATTTTTTTTTGAAGGTATCATTAGAGCAAACTTATCGTAAAAGATTATCTAAACGCTTTAAAAAGTGTTTCTAAGGCAATATTGTTGATTAGGGTAGTTACCCTTATTTCACCCCATTAATCACAAAACATCGGAATGAAACATCTTTACTTTTCCTAATTATTATATAAGGAACATCTGTGCCAAATTTCAGCCCTATAGCTTTGTGAGAAGTTTGAGAATTAGTGAAGAGTGAGTTAGTGAGTGAGTGAGTGAGTGAGTGAGTGAGTCAGTGAGTCAGTCAGTCAGTCAGTCAGTCAGTCAGTCAGTCAGTCAGTCAGTCAGTCAGTCAGTGCTTTCGCTTTTACATACATAGAGATTGGAGAAACATCAATCAAGCCAAAGTACGAAAGACTGGTATGTGGCCTAATGATATTTAGTCCGACACCTTAAATCAATTATTAGTGTGTCTGTCTACTGATCTAAGAGTCCCGGGCTCAATTCTCGGCATGGCTGATAAACTTGTTATTGGTGAAATGTGGGTTTTGCCTTTCACATTGATGAGTTAACAGCCAGGGTCTGATAATTGTGTCCATCCAATTTTTAATTTAGTTCATAGGTATTGCGCTTAGATAAGCAGTCGGTTCAAAAAGTGCACGCTAAGTACCTAAAATATGCCTATTTTTAAATGTAGCTTAGGTTTGTATAAATAACCTGAACGGTTAGTAAGACACGGTGCTAAAAAAAATTAGCTTATTAATCTTTTCAAGTCCCAGAAGTATAGAGAAAAATTAATAATTTGAAAATGTATTGTTATTATTTACTTTTGGATATATAATGTACACTTTTTAAACAAAATAATTATATCAGAACAGGGTTTAAATTTAATTTAACCAGACAATTTTCAAACATTTGCTTGAACAATAAAAAGAAGGGGGTCATTGTATTACAAGTTTTCTTTGTAATTTGCAGTCTGAGTAGGCTCGTTTGTGGGATTGGTTTATGGGACGTGGGGTGGGGCCGCTACCTCAATTGTACAGTAACCCCACGACTTCTTTGGTGCTGACTGACAGCTGACGGCTTTGAAAAGTTACCAGACCAAATTGTGTATCCCTACGCCGAATCATATGATTTGCAAAAACATGTGTTTAGAAGCTGTCACTTCTGACAATCCAACTTTAGGTATACACCTAAATGCTAACTGTCAGAAGTCAGCTGTGAGCAGTCATTCAGCACCAAAGAAGCCACGGGGCTACTGTAGCTTTGTGAAAGCTTGTAGAAAAATGTGGTCTGCTCTCAAGTAAAGCCATATTTAAAGTGAACTTTTTTTTAAATGCCTGCTTGATAGCAATGTTGTCATTTGGTAATGCACGCTACGATCCTTGTGTTGAAGGACTCAAGATCTTCAAATGAGCGCGACCATTTTAACCTGGAGGCTGTGGGTCTAGTGTATACCTTGTCTGTGACCACGGGATATCACACTAACTAGTTTCACCTTTCCGTACCTTTCTTATTTGACCAAGGTCATTTGTGCCATGCGCCAGCTCTGCCCATCATCACCCCCCACAATATGAATCCTGAACTGATGATCCTGGAGCAAAGGATCACCATCGTGACCGTGTGAACGGGATCTAACGTAAAACAAACATGAACAGACGCGAGATCCGCTTCTCTGTGAACAATGATCAGTGATTGACTCTCGTTTAATTGTCTCGAGGGCGTCATCGGGGTGTTTTACCTGCTGTGGAAATTACTAGCTCATATTTTAAATTTAATGCACAGTAAAACTTTGGGTCGTTTCATTTCTAGCCTGCAGACTTAACACAAAAATTAACCAAAAAAAATGCGTTTATTAAGTTTTTCCTATAAAAATAATCAAGAGAAAAACTAAGTACAACTCTTAAGAAATTTTAATTTACATATTAAGACAAAATTAAACTAATCTATCTCTAAATGATCCCTTTTTTTACTTGGAATCCTCACCCCCACCCCTCTTTCCCCAACCCGAATTCTTTTCATCTCCATCACAAACAGATTATCCAGACAAAACAAACTTCGTCTTCTATAAAATTAAATGCTATTTTTCTATTTTTATAGCTACCTAATCGAAAACACAATCTTGAAGTATTATAAATGTACTGATGACTTATAGCTCTATATCTATTCATATTTAATTTTCACATCTTTATCTCATCCAGAGGTACAGTACGTTAGATTTTTAGTGAATTAGTGAAAGTAGATTGAAGTATTTTTACTTTCTCGCATTCTTACAGGTAGAGAAATTATTATGATCGTAAAAAAAAATCAAACCCTAGATGTTGATGGATGTCGATTTTTCATGACCCCACGAACCATAAAAAGAGGTTTTTGCAACGCCGTCTGTCTGTGTGTCTGTCTAACCCTAAAATTAAGAGCAGTTTACTAAAGGATGAAAAGAGAAAAATTCTGTTTTCTCAAAATGGGCTATAACGATTTTGATTAGGATTTTAAACAAAATGGCTATTTTAATTTTTCCATGAAAATTAGTTTTAGGGTTCTTTACTAATTATGAACATTACACATATAATAAGTCAATTCATCATCAATTTAGCAATGTATAAGATGATGATAAGTCTAAAATACATGAAAACACGTTAAAAAAAGTGTTGTAAATCTTACAGATAAAAAAATAAGTTTGACAAAACAATGTTCAAGTTCAGGTAAGTTAAGAATTCCAATTATAAAATTTGGGTTAAAAGGTTAACCTCTGCAAATAGGTTATAATGAAATGATGTAGTATTAATATACAAAGACTTTAAGATGTGCAATATTTAATAAAACAATGTTTAAAGTTTATATAGGTATTGAAGTTGACCAGTATAAAATTTAATATATAGGTTAACAGAAACAGAGAATTTTGTAATATTCTAAGTGTTATTTATTTATCCTTGTCCCATTACTCCTTTCGAATTTCCGTCTTGAAAAGATGCTGGAATAGTTCACTAATCACTAATCAATAATTTATTGCCTGATTTAAAATGACACACTTAAAATAAATATAATTTGTAAATATAGTTCATTGCTAATTATACAACTCACATTCTTGTTTCAGTGTGTGAAAGTTATGCTTGTTTAGAGAGACACAACTTCTTTATGTCTGGTTTCAAGTGAGTTAATTTAATCATAAATCAGGTTCTACATTCAACTTGTTCCTGTACTTTTTTTTTAATGTAAATTAGAAAAGAAACCCCACACTTGCAAAGGTGAGTAGTTGGGAACACCAACAAAAATTGTACAGCCTTTTCCGAGCTCGGAGGATATTCATTTCCTGTTGCCAACCAAAAGTCTGTTAAATCCATCCTCTTGATAATTTAGCTGTGACTTCCATCCCAAGAGAGCTCGGTTCATTTTTCGGAAGATTTAACGATTCTGGCATAGTGTCGTTAATAGAAAATGGTTCTCTAATCCAAAATTTGGAGGTAAGGTTTTCAGAGAAGTACTCCTTGAAATCTGTGTTTAGGCTCCCAAGGTGTTCTTTTATATTCTTCATCGATAATTCACTATTAAGAAGAATTTCATTTTCACTTAAGAAAGCATTCAACAATGGAAAGGAGAACGTGTTTCTACACTCTCTTTCTTTAAGGATGAACCCAATTTTTATTATGAGAGTCATGTGTTTCTCCTGCATCACGAACAAGAAAGTAATGCACCCTGCAAGCTCTTATTCACCTGGTTGAGGTGACACAATATATATTCCAGGCATTCCCACAGAACAGGACGCAATTCATCGATGAAATAATTTAAGTTCGAAGATGTTTCATAGAGAAAAATCTGCACTTCTGAAAGAACTTCAAACAAACGGCTCAATACATTCCCCCTCGACAGCCACCTAACTTCGGTAAAAAGTAGAAGTGAATCATGCTCAGCACCCATTTCACTGTACAAAGTAAAAAATAGTCATGTGTTCATAGCTCTGGACTTAAGTTGATAAATATCACTGCTTTATTCAAAACTGTCTTCAGAGCAACTGGCATTTTTCTTACGGCTAAAGCCTCCTGATGAATGCTACACTGTACAAACTTAGCCTCAGGAGTGATTTCTTTAATTTTGGCAACAACCCCACTGTGTTTCCCAGTCATCGCACGTGCTCCAGCGAAACAAACACCAAATACATCCATTCCACTGTATATCATTCATATTCATAAACTAGTCTAGTTTTGTAAATATGTCATTAGAAGTTGTTCGACCAAGCAATGGTTCACAAAACAAGAACTCTTATTTCACTGTCTTCCCATCTAGAAATCTTATATACGTTAGAAGTTTGGCCATGTTGGTAATGTCATTAGTTTAATCCAAATGAACAGAATAATATGTACTAGCCAACACAACTCTTTCAGTGCCTTGTATGAATCACTCATATAGTCTTTACTCACTGATTGTACATTGACTGAATGGAACCTCTCTCTTTGAACTGAAACAGGCTCGCAGCTGCCAATGGGAGCGACCGTCTCTCTGGAATATTCGACTGCTCGCCGAGTGGTGGCGAGTTCTGACGTTCTCTTGACGAAACTTCTCTGTGCCCTCACGGGATAGGGGATTCACAACCAACAACACCCAGCTAAATCTTATTTCTTGGAATTGTGATAACGGGGGGAGGTGGGGATGGGTGATTTAAACACGATCTCTTGTTAAGGATAATTTAGATTATAATTGTTTTCATTTAGTTACATGAAATGTTTTAAGTAGAAAATTGACACATTCGTGCATAAATTTCAACTCATGTAGCGATTAAACAAATATTTTTTATATTTTATATTAATCTATCTTTTTATTTTATACTTCGTTCCCGTACCACCCAGCACTGACTCACGTACCAAAAGTGGTACGCTTACTATAGGTTGATAAAAGCTGTTATAGAGGTATCTAATTTTCAAAAATTTGCCAAACAAAGACTGTTCCGAATATCTTCTAAAAGCATATAATTTTCAAAAAATTTACAAGTGAAAATCACTCAAAATAGCTTCTAGGTTCATCTATATTTTTTACTTTTTTTTTATTGGGGAGAATCCTTGGACTACCCTTTGGGTTGGAGGGCAAACCTCTTAAAAAAACTTTAATTTTGTTAACTACTCCCTCTAACTCACCCCCTTCTCAACACCAAATTTTAATTCTGGTTACAACCTTGGTTTCTTGCTTGCCCTCACCCTCCCTGACCTACCCCAAAAATAAATGTATGTGTACATCACTCGTTTATGTATCGTTTAATGCGAATTAAACTGCGGAAAAATGCCAGTACGTATTAAAAACCCTTCTATTGATTGTTATCAACCTACTAAAACGAGATAGCTTGCTTGTGACTAATTTAAAACTCGAGGACAGGGAGATCGAAGTTCAAATCTCGGTCGGGTGAACTGGGAGTGTTTTTTCCTAAATGGTTTTCCACTCTCACTCCATGCAAATGCGGGTTCACATCCTCTAATTCAACCTTCCCAATTCCTAATCCAATAGCGTAATTAGTACTTAAAGCGTATAACCCGAACGGGTAGTAAGACGCGGTGCTAAATATATATATAAAAAAAACTCCTCATAGCTACACGGAAATTCTTTTCAAATACTAAGCATACGTTCAAGCTTATAATAGCTAAATTGTTCATAATTACTTCATCTTGTGTTCACACATTGTGTGGTAAGCCCATAGGGGAAGGGGGAGGGGGATATGACGCGTCTCTTAAGATGGGCGTCTGCTTTCAACCGAACAAACCGCAACATTAACTGGTAAACGGCAGTGAGCAGATCTCGGAACATATATCAACCGGTCATCCTATCTTTTGGACATCATGCGTCAGCCTCTATTCTTTACCAGCTCTCTAATAGCTGACCGTTCTATCATCCATATTCCCACCGCATTCCGATTAGGTGAAACGAAAAGCGACTCTACTGGATTTCTTTGCGGTTTCGACCCATGATTTGTGATATCGGAAGTATTATTCATCAAAGGGATATTTTAGCTAGAAAAAAAAAAGATCGCTATTCTTTGAATTAGGGTTATGTAAAAGCCACTTTTTATATCCAAAGCGAAATTGAATCAAAGCTCGAATGCATATTTTTTATATCCAAAGCGAAATTGAATCAAAGCTCGAATGCATATGTTTTATAGTGTTTTATTTTGGGAAAAAAAATCTGTTGCATATTTATATAATTTTAGATATTAAATATTATTTACAAATGTTTTATTGAAAAACAATATGAAATAATTTGGCCTAAGATAATTTTTTAATTTTTTTAGACCTCACATCTTACTATCTGTTTGGATTATACGCTTATGTACTAATTACGGTAATGGTTTTTATGTATTAGGAATGTTATAATTTTAGAAATTGTACCCGCATTTGCATGGAGGTAGAGTGGAAAACATGTTTTGGGTATAAACCATCAGTACACCCGACCAAGTCTCCCAGTCATCAGCAGTACAGTCTACTGCGAAATTAGCGCGTTAGATCATGCGGCCACCAAAGCGGGTCTAAGATGATTAATAAAGTAATTATCACAGCATTCAATTCAATTAATGCAATATTTTTTCTCAGGTGTACATTAATTTGTGATTTACAATTAGTTTACCATAAATGTTTTTGATAATTGCTTTCAAATGAGACAGCATCAGATCACATTATTTGACGTATGAATACGTAAAAGTATATCTAGTAGCTTTTTTAGTTGTCAGATAAGGTTATTTATATGAAAATTGGACTGTAACGTGTGTGTTTATACGTTATTGTGATTAATTCTCTATGAAAATTGGACTGTAAAGTTTCTGTTAAATTTTATGATGAATAAATTTTGATTCATCAACGCAGCTAAACTTTATCAACAGAATGAGACAAGAGTTATATTCAATAATTGTTTACATTTTGCATTAAATAAGTATATTGGTTAAACTATTATATATTTTACATCTTATCTTAAGTAGTTGGTGTTAGTCACCAGTTATTCAAATTAGTTTCAAGAAAGAGTTTGTAGAAGCTGAAACAACAGTCGTGTACAAATAAGGTTGGCCGATACGATGTTATCGTTCGTACACTTCGTTTGGAAGGACACGTAGCAGTCTTACCTTGATTGATTAGACTATAAAATTGGATTGCAAAGTGTATTTGAAGTTGAATGCAGAGCAAAAACTTGCCTTTGATACCGTCATGGATAACATCTACAAAAACAATTACTCTTCAAAATGTTTCTTTTTGGATGAGCATGGTGGGACTTTGCTCGTTGGGGGCTATGCCCCCAAACCCTCAGTGGGTTTTCTTTTCAGGTGTATGTAAGATAATATAATTCTAGAGCCGTTTTTTTGATTGGTCTTACCGTTAGGCACAAGATACCGCCAAAGAAAGGTCTGCGCCGACTTTAAAGTTGCTCCACCCTTTTGCATTTTTTTTCGGGGGTTAGAAACTGTTTTTTTTAACTTTATGGAATTTTCCAGTCGGTTACAGGCTAGAAGCTATAAGTTTGACAAATTTAAAGTTTCTAGCTCATCTGGAAGGGGGTAAACATTAATGTCAGTGAGAGAGTCAGTCATGTGGCTTTAAAGTATTATTATAATAATAATAACAATAATAATAATAGATATCATTCCGGTTGCTTCTACAGGGAAAGCAGTTACCCTTCTTTATAAAGTTGGGGATGTAGGGAACACGAGAAGAGGTAAGTGTTTTTGTAATTTTTATATCTAAACATTTGTGTTGATACAAATGTATCAAATAGCTTCTAAACAAATATAGAGTTTAATTTTCTTCACATGGTGATATCAACATTTCTTGAATATCTGTTAGGGGTGTCTTGCAATTAAATTAATTTTTTTTCTCTTCTATTAAAAAAGTTTATCATCTAATGTCGTTATGTAATGCTCATGACAGATATTAAACAATTCTTGATTTCACCAAGTGAAGAAAACTAAGCTTGGTCAATTAAATCAATTCTCACTTTAGCCTTCCTAACATAATCTAATTATCTGACAGAAACATATTTTTATAACAAGCTAGCCCAACCTAACAAAACCTAACCTTTCATGCACCTACAAATTGAATAATTGGGGCTGTTAGGTTGGGTAATATTGGCATCGGGCTGTCATGCTTGGCTTAGAAATTAGTAAAAATATGAATAATAATCTTATTCAATCAAAATCTCTAATTCAACTCAATTGTAAGAGTAGGTGACCTGGCGGTCAAGGGGTAAGGTGTCAGACTTCTGTGCTGGCGGCCGGGGTTCAATCCTCGGTCCCGGCACAGATTTATCTGATTACCAAACCCTTCCTTCACCTCTGACAAGACATCTTGTGAAAGTGGGGAATGCCAGGCCTCCACCGTGGTTCGGATTTCACGTTAAACTGTAGGTCCTCCATTTCATCTCACAATCACCTTACCATTACACATTAGCGTAAGTGTGTATAACCCGAACGGGTAGTAAGACGCGGTGCTAATAATAATAATAATAATAATAATTGTAAGACTACCCATTTAGGTGGCAGCATAGTATATGGAGTCACTCTCGCAAGAGATTGGCAATCAAATCAAATGGAAATCGAGTTTGAAATTTCAGTCGCGTGGGTTAAGTGTGGTTTTATCTTTAAATGGTTTTCACTTTCTCTTTCCACGAAAATGCAGGTATGTTTTCCCTAAATCTAACCTTCTTCATCCCTAACACATTAGCGTAACTAGTAGATATGTGTACAGCCTGAACCCGTTCTAAGACTCTGTGGCCAAAATAAAGTAAAAATACATATTTATTATTTAAATGTTTTAGTTGGAATTTATTATTCGTAAAAGCTTCTACTTTTGACTCATAAACTAAATTAGAATTGAATCACGTTTTCCCCTTGGTAATAAAACATTTTATTCTCCATGACGCGAATACTTTGGAAGTGATTCTCGTCTTCTTAAAAGAATAAGCCTGAGAATCTTCTGTTTTACCACAACATTGCAAGATTTTCTTCTGAATCGATGAGCTCATAAGCTGAGGAAGACCTTGAATCTATCTTAGATATACCAAACAATAATTTCTATACCACAATTATTATTATTAAGGGTGCTACATTGCAGAGCACTGAGACGTGCTGCAGACGTTTAGAAACCTCGGATTATATAAGAAGTTGTTTAACATTTTAAAATATTTTTTTCAACCAATACAGATGAATGTTATTGGCAGGTTTCGGACCAAAAATAAAAAATTTTGAGTTTGAAGTTTTTAAAAGAAATCTGTAGACGCCTTTAGCTAAAATATGTACTTCTAAGATGGAATCAAAAGGATATAAACTTAAATCTAACATCCCTTTATTAAACAATGTTATGCTATGATATGGTCACAACAAATAATTTTAAGATATTTGAGAGCCAGACGATATATTTCTTCTTTATCTTGAGATAAGAAGTTTCTTGGTTTTCTTTATCATCTGTCTTATTTACATGACAAATAGTGGTTTTAGGTGAAGTGTGAAAAGGAGTATAGACCTATACAGAATGGATAAGTAGTTTCGGAAAACGATTTCAAGCTTGTGACCTGAGGGCGATTGATATTTTCTCGCTGATCGAGGCGGCTGCCTTAAGGAGTGGTTTTTAGACCCAAATATGACCATGTATATTAGGTTTTTATTCCAACTTAGTTCATGGTAGATGGTTTACCAATCCAAATCCAAGACTAATTAATATTAAGATTATATTAAATCGTTTTGTTGCGGCTTCGATTAAAAACACAAAACGTGTATTTGTATTTTTTTTAAATCTTAACTTGGTCTTGTATTAATACCATTGAGTATTTCTCGTTCGAATACTGCCTAGTTACATAATATAGGGGAGAAAGAGGTGAATATATAGATTAGGGTGCTGGTAATAATAACCATTTATGACAGTTAAAAAGTTACTTAAACTATTTGTATTTATTAATACGTCAAGTCATGTGTTATGCAACTATAGCCTTTCATAGACAATATCAATACCTATAGAATAACTTTATTAACATAGTAAAAAGCTATAAATGCTGACCACGAAAAAAAATGTTTTTATTTTACAAAATGTACTTCATATCAGAACCCTAATAATTGTTTAGAAAATTAGTTATAAATGTCCATAAAATCAAATATCTTAGGCTTTTTAAGCAAGGGCACCCATGTGGTTGTTCCAAATGGGGATCGGATTGGAGTCCCATCTGCTGTGGGTGGGTAAGGGGGGGGGGAATATCCTTGAGGGAATATTTCAGGAATTTAACTGTGTGGGAAGAAAGTTTTAGAGCATTTGAACATAACTCTTAGCTAATTTATGAGCTTCAAGAGCCAATTTTGAAAGACAAAAAAGTCTCAGACAAATTAACAAAAACAAAAATTTTGTTGTAGCTGAACACATTCAAAAGAAATATGATTTTTTTCATAAGTTTATTGAACAGAAATAAGTGAAAATAAAGATGTTGAAGAGGGAATATGATGAAATCTATATTTTATCATTTTTACTGTTAACTCAGATATTAATGATTCAAAGTTTAATAGCAAATTGAAACCAAATACCAAATACACCATTTTATTTTTAATAAAAATTAAACCCGCCTCGGTGGCGTAGTTGGCTAACGCGCTTGTCGTGTTGAGCTCTACTGCTGAGGACGGGGAGATCGAGGTTCGAATCTCGGT